>BMAW01040595.1:123216-161365 GCA_019974015.1 Nephila pilipes | reverse complement strand
GCCGTAGTTCGACTTTACAGGAACCCATTTATACGCTGATTTTAAAACCAAAGTGTTATTTTACTTACTTTTTACATAAAAGCTGTACTGTGAGAGCAATGCACTAGAGTTTATTCTTAACATTAACTAGTACTGATTCCTTTTGTTGGGTTTAAAACGATTTATATCAACATGATTATGTTCTGTATATACTCTGGATAACACCTGGGACCTTGGAAGGGCTAAGAGAGAAACCTAAGAAAATGGTGGAAGCAGATTACCAATAAGTTTGAAAATGAGCTTGCTTCCAAAGGCAATTGGAAAATCTATAGTTGAGAGGAGTCCATGGTAGTAAGGTTTCGGCAAGAGGAAAAATTGAAAAGATGAAAACTTGATTAAAGAAAATTGTTGAGATCTCTCTTAAAGAATAGAAAACAAGTTTTAAGATGGAAAAAAACATGAATAATTCCAGGCCTATCACATATGTGTACAGAGATCCCTCAGAGCTATCTCCACTCACCCCCTCTCATTTCCTAATCGGTAAAATCTTATTGTCTTTACCTGTAACAAAACACAAATTTGAAGTTTTAACTGTATTAATAGAAATCCTTTGGTTAAGAAATAAAAATATCAGCAAACTATTATTAAATAATTTCTGAAATAGACGGAGAAAGAAATATTTAATAAATCTAAGATTATATATATAAATATAAATATATATATATATATATATATATATATATATGTGTGTGTGTAGATATTGGGGTGATAGAGATTGTTCATCCCGAATCTACGATGGTTTGCTCTTACGCAATGGGCTGGTTGTCTAGGGGGGTAATTTCGGATTCCATGTAATGTTGTTGATGATATTCAAGGATGAAGCTTGCAGTAGCTTTACATGTTTATTGAGAGAGATGAAGAATAAAAAAGTATCTACACTATGATAAATATACAGGTAGTAAACAGTTCTTCCGAGACGGATAGATGGCTGCCTCATTTAACCCATATTATCGATGGACGTTGGAACGCGCTCGGGCGTTGAAGTTTACTTTCGACGCGGGTAGCGAAGGAGAAGAGAAGCGGAGAAAGTGGCGGCAAAAGAGAGCGTCACATAGTTTTATTCTCGGATAGGTGGCGCTGCATGAGCTTATCACATGACTCTTGAATCGTGGCGACATCTATTGAGTATCGGAGGAACTGGTTTTACAGTAGATTGAAAAGATAAAATTAATTGCTTAATAATAATTGGATGGAAAATCCTACATATATATATATATATATATATATATATATATATATATATATATATATAAGCATATATTTCTCCACAGCCAAGTAAAATTGTTTCATTTAAAGTTAATAATATAGTTTTAATTGATTATGACCGTTACCTTGGAAATACATGGATGCTAGGAAAGATTTTGAATTTATATCCAAGCCTAGACAGTAATGTTCATTCTCTTCTTATCAAAACTTCTAACGGAGACATTAGGCGTTCAGTTCAATTAGTTTATAATTTAGAAATCAATCCCTGAATAGGCTGGAGATTTTTGGTAAATTTGTCAATTTTCTTACAATTTTAATGGTTGTTCAAATTGTTCTTTTTTATTTTAAAAAAATGTTAATCTTTAAATAATTCTTTCTAAATTCATTTAATACATTTAATGTAAATTGTGAAGTTACGTATCACGTGCTTTTTATACTTTGTAACTCGATATAATATTTAATGTATTTGTAGTTATGTTTCTTATGTCTTTATGTATATTATGGGTTTCTTATATAGATGTAAATTAAATTGATAAAGAATGGCAAGTGAACTCATGCTAGTTCAGGTGGGGAGTTTTGCATAATTTTCTTGCCATTGTGCCGTTATTCTACCAGAAGGCGCTGCTTGTATACGATGAGCAGAAAAAGGGCGTTGCTTGTAAGCGGAGAGCTTAGGGGCAGGCGAGAAGCCAAACTGTATGTTGTGTAAGGCGGAGATAGCCTAATAATGTATCGCCTTTTGATTTGATACTTTGTTTAAAATAAACTTGTTTGGTTTTATGGAAGTTCTTATTGACCTACTCTACACTTGAACCACCAAATGCAACAGTAAGAAAGTAGACAGACTTTATTTTTTCGGTGAACAAATTGAAATACTATCTTGTGAAACACCTTAAGTTTTTAATACAAATTTATCATGATCCATTGGTATCACTGGATTTTTTTTTTTTAAATTTCCTACAAACATTTAATTATAAGACTTTTCATTGCAAGAGAAAACAGCTTCATAATTGAATCTTTCACTACACAATATTAAAGTTCCATAGGTCATTTGCACAATAAGTACTCACTTAGTGGACTGTATTAATATATCTCTTTAATAATTCACAAAAGACATCTGCACGTGGTGCCTTCACAGATAGCTCGTCTTACACTTCACTCGTATACACGATGAGCGCTTCCCGCTCTTGTCTCAGTTACGGTTAGAATCACAATTACCAAACTCCTCATTTACAGGTGGCGCGGTGATAGCGCATGCAAGCGTTAACAATAATACTTATAATTATACTCGAAATCAATAAAATCTAAAAATCGTATTTGTAGTAGTATAGAGTATAAATATATGTTGTGTAAATGTTAGTATGTAGAAGAAAAACATTTTTGCAAGGAAAATCTATTTTTTACTCAATGTATTTTATATTTGCATCTTAATATTTGATAATTTTTTGTACTGTAATTGTACTTAATTGTCTTCATGAAATTAGCTTAGTAAGGATATGTCTAGAGTACTTATTGTTTCAAGGTACGTATTTCGGATAGAACTAGTACTTGTAAATTACTTTTTAAATTCTATTCTATTTAGAAACTCTGAAAGCTGGAAAAATATTAACCAACTTGATACAATGTGTCTTTCAAAGAGTCTTAGATCATCTAAAAAACTCTTGCCTCAGACCACGTGAAAAATGTCTTCCGAGAATAGAAAAACTAATTAAACTGTAGTGAAATTAATAGTAAACTTCTCTTGCACCGATAAAGCTCCCAAATTGGCTGGCATGATTTTCAGTTACGAAAACAAATTCATACGAGACGAGATAGGTATCGGTGCCAAAACAATTGCTTCATTATTTTTGAAATTGATACAAATTAATTATATTACAATCATTCTGTGTATCCACGTATTTTGTGTTTATAATGATGTAATGTTTTGAAGGAATAAAAATGAAATGAATGACAGTACAGTCTCGATTAGCGCCGATTTTTATTTACTAAGCAAAGACCCCTTATAATGTAAAACTCTCTTCAATCAGCCAGAAGGAATTCTCTGTGAAGTAAAGTTGTGACATTGGGCTATTCGCGGTTTTCTCTTCACTTTCCTTGGGGACATTTAATTAAGATTGATTGCTATTTTTATGCAATTTCTTCCCAAACAAAAAGGAAAAGTTAGTATTTAAATAAAATGTAGGTAGAAATAAAGTGAAGCAAGGGAGACAGGAAGTATATAAGCTAAGCTTGAGACATACGAAGGAGGTGGAGTGAATTAAGCGTTTGACTGTTGTTCTTAGTCGAAGACGGGGTCGAGAATTGCTACGAAATATCGACGTCTTAATGTAGCCTAGAAAACGAGATCGCCTCAGCTTTGTGGTAAGACTTCGTTAGTTTGATATTAGTGGAACAAGTGAAAATATAGGTATACATTTGTCGTTATAGTATTAAATTGTGAAATAAATACAGTGTGTACGATCTGTTGAACGTCTCTTTGACTGACTTATTGATTTTTAGTGTTAGTACATTTAGTTCAGCTGTGGCACAAGAGGCGAAAAGGAATAATATTTCGCCACAAAGTAATTTCAGTACCAATTTTAAATAAACTGCATGTTATATAAATCTACGTTTAGGAAGTGTAGTGAAAGGTAGATAGAAACAAGTTTGAAAAATAATAATTCCCAGGAGGTTGGACAAATCAATAATTGTGCGAAGAATTAAATAGAAGAACAAGAGTAGTAGCCTGAGACAGAGGAAAGTTTGAACAACGAAATTTGTTAGTTCTATGATTACGCTGAAATTGAGGAGGCATTAGGTCTGGACTCGGATTTGCCTGTTTTACAAGTTGGATAAATGTTAATTTCAGATAACCTTTTATAGTGAAGGCGTGAAGTGTTACTCTTCAGTCGAGAATCGCATCTTGATATTGAGTATTCTAACAGGAAGAAAAAAATAAAGTTTAAGCTATGTAACCATATAGACCTTTCAATTAATATCTGAACTTTATTAATTTGCGATGCGTGACACAAATAATTGAAAAATGAAACTGGGCTTCGCATCACTTTTACCTTTTTTTTTTTATCTCTTAGAGAATTTTAAGTTTTGAAAATCTTTCAGAAAATCCTTAAGACTCAATTTAAAAGCAACTGAACAGTCAACGAAAAACTATCTCTAAATTATCCGATATTTCAATTTTACGCGATGTACATACATCCGCTATTTAAACAAATGTAACGAAATATAAAAAAAAAGTTGTTTCTTTTTCCTTTTTTATACCTTATGCAAAATTTCTTAAGCATTTTTGAATATTATCAAAAATATTAAAAATAATTTAGTTGAATGCATTACTGCAGTCACGTAAAGAAATCAAGATGGTTAAGAAATGAGACCAGGGGTAAATAATGCGAAGATATGAATTGAAAATTACATTTTTTTGTGCTTCAAAAAACTTAATTTTATAGGTTTCTTCAGATTTATATTTTTAAAGATTTATAGTATATATTTATAGGTATTTTTTTTACATTTTAGCATGGCTTTAAAATAGGAAAGAAATCAAGTATATTTTAAGGTTCTGGGAATTATAGTTAAATGTGTTTGAGGACTTATCAATAAATAAACTGTAATGAAAAATTCTTTCACACTATATTGACACAGTAAAATAAAATGACACAGTATATATTCAATAAAATTTATATTAAACAATAAAATATATAGTGGCATTTTCAACTGATGCAACTCTTCTTAGTAATGAAGAGTTAAATATTATTTTATAAACTTAGTGTATAATTCAAATTAGGAACAAAGACTGATTCTTCTGAGATGATTAACAAAATCCACTTTCTTCTATCTCTTTCTCTCTTCAAGAAAATCAATATATTTCAAATATGCATAGCTATAATTATTAGAAACAGCAGAAGTTTAAAATCTATTTATAATTAAATTTTAAGTTGTACTTGATGTATTACACATTTATAATATTGGATAAACTTAAATTTAACGAAGTAAAAGTTCGATATTAAGCAGAAAAAGTAAAATACAAAGTGTAGTTCAGCATCATGTAGCTATTGAAGGTGATGTTGTATTTTGGCGAAAAATTATGTGTTCACTCACTTTCAGATTGGCTTTCAAAAGAATTAGATTATTTTCCAAGTAATTATTATCCGTCTATTAAATTCTACTTACTGAATCACTTGGATATCTAACACAAGATTAAAATCATGTACAAATAATGCTAAGTTCAGATTGTGCTAAAAAATGCTGATTTAAATTAGTTCCAGATCTTTAATCTCTCTTAAAATTAAAGTATTCTACCTAAACTTGTCGATGTTAATTAAATGAAGAGAACACGGCAATAGTAGGGTAAGTAGGTTCGCGTTGCGTTGAATTAGGACAACGCATTAATCAATGTCATATCCTCCATTACCTAATATTGAATAGTATCGTAGGATAATGTTGTCTGGATATTGATTTACTTGGTGTTATCATACAAATTCTAATTCATTTAAAAATACAATTCTACGAATCAGTAGTCGATAATAAATCTAAATTTACACTGAAAAATATTCACAGAAAAGTTTTAATGAGTTTTACATTCTGTGCATTTTTTTATTGAATAAACAATGATAGGAAAACATTAAATTGATGCATATTTATATTATCTAATGCATAAGTATAAAATGATTTATCTAAAGCAAAGTTACGAAACAATCGAAAAGGAATTTTTCTTAATATGTCTATTACAACGTTTTTCCGAATATTAACATGGATAAATAACCAGGAAAATTATTCATTTATTTCCTGATATATATTTTGCAAAGTAAAATTAGTAATTCTTGCAAAATATTATCAATTTAGTGTTACATCATAATATACCAAAGTAATCTGCATTCATTTTTATTTACACTGCTTGCGATGGAGCTTATTTATATACCTATAATCAATCGAATAATGAAAAATAATAGTTATAATTTTTTAATCGACCAAATAAAAAAAACAATAACTATTATTTTTTGCTACCATAAATTTTAATGTGGAGAAATTATAAAAGCAAATATCAAATATAGTATTTTCAGGTAAATTTCAAGAAATGTTAGGCAACAAATTACTTAAAATCAACATTATAAAATTGCATTCTACCTATCTGTAAACTATTGTAATGTTTTTGAAGTTGAACATATAATTCAGATGAGTTATGCTCTTTTTTTTTGAAGATGCGGGTTCAATTTGCTTAAATCAAGTATAAACAAAAAAATATCATTATTTAATGGGAAGTAATACAACAAAATATTCTACTGGTAATTGAATGCTTCTAAATCAGGAAAAAGAATAATAGAAAGAATAAGTGACCTATTGATTGAAATAGGTTTTGTGAAAAGGAAGGTTTTATTCGATTGTGTAAGGGATGGGATTTTGCTTATTGTTAGGCATAGTATATTTTACTTTCTCTATAAAGTATTATAATTTGATTTTGCTGGATTTTTGGAGAAATTTTTGAATGTTAATATTTTTACTTGTTTATAGAGTTAGATAGATATGTAAATCAATCTTGAGCTTTACTAGAGCTTCTGAATAAAAACATTGAATTGCAGGATTTTATAAAATAATTTACTATACAGCAGTTCTGTCTTATAAGCAATCGCTGAAAAAATCCTTTAAGATATTCTTATGTTGAATGAATCATGTATGGATAACAAGATACAGTAAAATATTTCAATTAATCATATATGTTTTAATTATGGTGTTCCCATAGAAAAAAATATTAAATTCAAAAATCTAATTCATTCCTTTGAATTTTTATTGCATTTAAAAATTCAATTTTGTAGTCAAATAGGAAAATTAATCAATACTTAAACCTACTTCAAATATGGTTAAATTAAGAGAATCGTATATGGTTATAAAAATATTGGGATAATTTAATAGTTCACAAATAATTTCTTCATGCTATTCTTCTTTTTAATATTATGTAGAAAAATTTTATTCGTTCCTCTGACTTTTTAATATATTTTAAAAGTAATTCACAAGCTATATGATTATAAATAATAAGATATTTTTTCTGAAACAAAAAAAATTTCTGTGTAATAAACTAAATAAAGACTGTAAGTTTCTGTTTATATGCAGCAGAAAATTACGAATACATTTGCATCCGATACAATATAAAAATTTCATGTTTGGAATGTCATTATTTGCAATATATAAAAAAAATTGTAAGTAATTAACTAATTAGTTTATTTTTATTTTAATTAAAAATTAAACATCACCAACACTGAAAGAAGCTTAAAAAATGTAATATAAGAAAATTTCTTTAAGTGTTCTTACTCACCATTTTTAAAACCATTGGTTCTTATTTTTTGTATTAATCATTCTATATATTAAAATTCTTGTTAATTAGGAATATATTCCATTAATTTTCCGGTCACATGAAACGCTTAAATTTGTACATCAGGAATTTTTTTAAGTTGTAACAATTATTTTTATAGGTAAAGAAATGAAGTTATTTTAATTTGCGATTACAATGGAATAAAAATGTCTGAGAATTTAAAAAAAAAAAAGTGTTTTTCATCTTTTTCATGGTTCATTTTGCTCGGTCAATAATTGAGCGATGGTGGTTTGAGATTACATTTGTATTTTTATGAAGGGAAAATATATTTTACATTTGATTTGTGTTCATTATTCATGGTAATAATGATGTCGATAAGACATAAACAGCCCGGAATGCGATGAAATAAAAATTCCTATGATGGTGTTTGATAAAAACACAATATTACTGGAAAACGGATTCAACATTAAATCTGGTTTGTTTTTACTCAAAAAAGAGAACATAAATCAAACGAATGGTTTTATACATTTTTTTGTATTTATCTAGAAATTGTGTAGATTTGTGATTCCTAACCACTTTACTCTTGCGAAACCATTCTCACGCTTAAAGAATTTGAACGAACCCCTTCCTTCTCAAAAATAAGTATTCATCAAACTCTATGATTCTATTCTAATTTAATTTTAAAATTTAAATATTAAAAGTTTAATTGTAATTCATTTAATTTTTAGTTGCACCTCTTTTGATCAATTAAAATGAAATATTCGTAATTTTTTTTAAAAAAGTAATTTTGTATTAAAATAAAAATAAAATAAATTATTTTGTAAAATTTATTAAAATAATTACTAATATAAATCGAATAAAAAATAAAACAATAAAGTTGTTCTTAAGATGAACACAGTTATAAGAGAGACAACTGACAATACTTAAAAAGGCATTAACATATTAGTCAGAGCGGAATCGAGATTTATTCTCCTGTAAGGCGCTGTGTATTAAGCATTAGTGGATTCTTTTAATTCTGAATATACCAAAATTGCAATGTGACGCATCTACAATAATGAAGTTATTGGTATATTTCAAAATGTAAAAAACAATTTATAACTTACTTTAGCGAATATTATTATTTTATAATTGCCCTACACAGAAAATGTAACATATTTCAATAAAAGTTAGTGATAAGACTGCGCGACTAACGTTTCTTCAAATCTATATATCTGTATCAAATGTTGGCAAACCCAACATTTCACTTTGCGACACCATTTAGGGTCACTACTCACAGTTTTAGAAGAGATAATGTAGAGATAGAAATAAGATAAAAATGTTTAGAATGATAACACAATTATGATTATTTACTTATGTACTTTTTTTATTACTCAATAAAGAATAAAAAATAAATAAGTATTTTAAATAATACTACCCTATTAAAATATTTTTTTTCTACAGTAATTCATAAAGTCAATCAATGATTCAGAATCATTCATATTTTTCCACTTATTCATTTCTTTTGTGATTCATAAATGTATGGGAGAGCTCATTGACACAACATCAGGCGTGCGCTGAATTTCCATCCATTCGGTGCGTAGAATATGAGCGATGCAGTTCGCAATTTAGTGATATAAAATATTTCATATGACTTTTAAGAGAAATAAAAAAAAATTCAGTTCCAGG
This sequence comes from Nephila pilipes, assembly GCA_019974015.1. Classification (NCBI taxonomy): domain Eukaryota; kingdom Metazoa; phylum Arthropoda; class Arachnida; order Araneae; family Nephilidae; genus Nephila; species Nephila pilipes. The sequence goes on along the minus strand of BMAW01040595.1, from coordinate 152,157 downwards.
CAACAGCCCCTCTACATCTGGACCTTTCCTTGACTTTTTTTTTTTAAAAAAAAAACTCATTATTTCTTCCGATAACGCAATGTATATCCCCTTCAAATCCGATACACGAGCGTTTGCTCTCCTGTGTCCAACGTATCACATTAGATATTCTTCGAGAATGCCTGCTGCAGACCAACGTATCAATAGTGATACGCTTGATGAGAATGCTTTATTTGATTTTCTTAATGTAACTAGATGGTGTTACAATACCGTGAAATCTGTATAGATAGGTTATTTTGAGTGTTGACCTTGGTGATATGGGGCTCGATTTCATTTCTGGCTATCAGGAGGGGAGGATTATTGTTAAAAGCACATGTTGCGGTGCGGCGCTTTAAACGTAATGACTTGATTTAAAGGATGCACTTGCTTTCGGTTTACTTTTTTCTTTCTTGCTTGCTTCTTAGAAGTTCGAATGTGAATTTATGAATGTTTATGGGGGTCAGGGCTTTGGGTAGTAGATGCTCTGAGCTGCTCGCTTCATTCGGTCGGTTTTTATTTGTAACGATAGTCATGAAGAAAAGAAAGTATTTATCTGATATTGAGATTTGCAAATTGATGAATGAATCTGACAGTGATGTCAGTGAAAATAATCCAAATCTGTACATAGTCATTAAAGGGGGGGGGAAACAAATAAGATGTGCCCTTTATTCAAAATCTTATGTGAAGCGTCAGAAATTGATAAAATATATATGCAACACATGTGACGTTGGACTACGTATTGAAAAATTTATTTTCATAAAAATATTATAAATCAAAATAAGATTCGTTTTCTTACCTTAATATTCCATGTAATGGTACATCATTACACCAATAAATTTATGTAACAAATGCAAGTATGTAAGTATGTTTTATATTTTCTTAAATGATATGATTTCTTATGTAATTTTATGTATAAAACATTCAATTTTCAATTAACTTTTTTTTCTTTTGTATATATTAAGTTTTATGAATTTCAAATAATATACGTAAATACTAAATTATTTTAATGAATATCCTATTTTAGACAAATTTCTTTCGCAAATTAGGCTTAATATCTAAAATCGTCTGGGCATAGCGTGACACTCCGCGGTAAGAAGCCGTGGGCACAGAGAAGCAATTCTTTTTTCTCCTTCCGGTAGCGAAAACGTTTAACCTACATACGAATAATTTGTAACAATAGCAATCATAATCACCTACCAACAAATGTGCACATAGGAAACATATCTGCATCAAATTGGCAGATAAAACATAAATAGTAAACTAGTGAGAAAGGAAAAGATGTATGCGCACAAGCAGTTCTCTCATTGATTTCACATATTTAGTTGTCATGACATTTTAACTTAGAAATATGCATAACAGAGCGTAGATTACAGGAACGCCACAACTGCAATCAAATCTCTATCTAATAAAAAGCAAACACTTAAAGATGTACTTCTAAAATACATGTAAATTTTATAAAGAAAACCATTATTTGATGTGCATAACAATTTTTCATCAACTATAGCGAATACATTAATTCCATTTTATTCGGTTTCAAAGGTATATAGTGGCGGAAAAGGCACTTTCCTCTGAACTTTTCTTCTTTCTTCTGAAGTTTCCTCCCAACTTTTCTTCAATAGTTACATTTCCCCAATGCAATGCTTTTTTTTTTTTTTTTGCTGTTTCTACAAATACCTTAAAAATATCACTTGTGCCAGTTTTGTCTAATTTTTTACTCTGATTTATTGTCATTTTATCGTCAAATCTACAGCACTGGAGCAACAATTTAAAATTTACCTCACAATCAGAAAGACTTGAAATCGGAATGTTTACTTAAAGTTTTTTTTTTCAAACCCAGACAGTCTGTGCAAAATTAGATGTTAAACAACAACATATGCTGTCGCTGTCAATGATCACGCTCCCCTTCTGAAAGTAACCAGTCCGGTCAGAAATGTAAACAGTAGTAGCTAATTATATTTTTCTTCCCTCCAATCCAAAACATGACGTCGCTCCTTGGGAGCTATTATCCTCCTCTGTGGGCGTTTCGGAAATTTCGGTATGTTTTTTTTTTTTCCCTTTGGGAGAGAGATCTTGCGACCTTTGACCACGCAATGCTAACTCATTCTTGTGAAGTAACGAATGGTGTTTTGATTTACAAGGAATACATTTAAATTTTGAACGGCAATTTGCAACTTTATGTAGATCAAAATAGTTCGAACATAGATTATTTTTTCTAACAGATGCATATCTTTTTCATGGAGAAAGGTTAAGAAATTATTCACATTTGTACAGTGCATGAACATTCTTACATAATAAATATAAGGCATAATTTATAGCGGGAGACTTGGCAAACAGCATTTTAGCATTGTTTCTTTTTTCAAAATATTTAAATCTGACAGAAAGAATTCGACTAATATTACTTAAAATTAAGTATCAGATTTCTAAGAATTCTATTAAATCATCAAAAACTGGAACTTCAGTAATTATAGATAACAATTCATATTGCTTCCATGTTTCTATTGTTAGCTTTTGTAAAATAATATTAAACGGTAACACATTCGATAACTTACCTTTTTCATAATTTAATATTTTTAAGGCTCTTAAGTTTTTTCTAATACTGTCAAGAAATTTTCTTAAATATTTTCTGACTCTTAGAGTAAGTTCATCATAATTAATTATATTCTTTATATGATTATCAACTATTAATCTTTTGTTTTTCATAACGATCGTCAAGAGCTTTGAAAAGCGATTGTATGCAACATCAGAAATTTCAATATTTTTAGCTTTACATTTTAAAACTGCATGCAAATAATACAATTTTTGACTTTGGATATTTTTTTACTATTTTCAATTAAACTTTGAGACTGAATTTTAAATAAACTCCATTCATCAGTTTTTCCAGAAAATACAGGAAGGGCGATTTCTAGGAATTTAATTACTACATTTGCAAAGGTTTCATTTTTCTAAGTGTTTTTTTCTTGCTAAATAAAGTCACTTGAATTTTCGTTTGTAATTTTACAGTTATAAAGTAAAGTTGTAAATCTTACCTCTAAATCGTGTATATCTAAGTTGTCTAAGGTAATGAAAGTTTCATTTCATTAGTTTCTTCTACGTTGCAGATGCAAAGTACTCAGTCTTGAGGTAATCAAATTTCTGAAGTTTTTGATGCGCAATTAAATGAGCAGCAATATCCGCAGTATCTTTTGTTTTCTTCAAATTACTTAGTTTTGTAATCTGGTCAGTAACTTTTCTCTTATTTCGATTAAGAGTAGCTATATTTGAATATGTAGTAAAATATCTATTCTGATAAACACAGTAAAACGTGAAATTGGAACTAAAACGAAGGCACTAATATCGTAAAAAATTACCGTTCTTGATTTCATACATTGAACACTATAAACCAAAAATACTTTGTTCGTTGGCTGCGGCTCAACGGACCAAATTCTTACAACTAGTTATTAAGTAAATAAATTTCACTCAATTAATGTCTTAAAAGTTTAAAACCTTGAGAAAAACCACAGTTTCTTTAGACATCAAAGAAATAAATAAATTAAATTATTATTTTTCTTATAATTTCTAATTAAATATGTTTTAAAAAAATTAATAGTGGGATCAGAGCTTTTGCGTATGTAATACACATGCTAATTAAATTACTTAGAAAGCAGAATAGTGGGCCGCGGTAGCCTAGGGGTCAAGGTCGTGGACTCGCGGCTGCCGGTTTCCGTTCAGTTGCGGGTTCGATCCTTGGCCGCCAAAGATCCGCCGTGTAGCCGGGGCTGATGCACGTTAAATCTGTCCGGGGCTCAAAGTTCTCCCTATGGTGTGGTGTGGATGTTAGGAGAGGGGGGTGCCAGCTCAGGTGTCTTCCTCGTCACTTGACCGTGGTTCAAAATTACGAGGTCCGTCGCCAATAGCCCCGTGTTGCTTCTAGTGCGACGTTAATATAAACTAAACTAAACAAAAAAGAAAGCAGAATATTAAATTTGAATCAGAAATGAATTCTAACACCGAATCATCAATAATGAATGCTGGCTATGAAATTCATATTTTTGTCTCTAGAAAATATATATAGAGAATAAATTTGTCGAAACTTTTTCAAACAATTAAATGTGAAATGTGACTGGATGTGTTTCTTTGTTTAGAGATGGTTTACTGCCTATATAAATTATGCGCGTAGATTATTCACCTAACTTGCATTTAAGAAAAACAATCTGTCATTATGGATATAGAAATGTTATGCGTGGACTTTTTTGTATCAGATGATTAGTCGAATCTTTTGTGTTGTATTTTGACATAAAGAAAAGGAAACTTGTCTGCTTTTTTACTAAGAATTTATGGATTTTACAATAACCCTTTAACGGGCTATTTTTCTAAAATATGTTTGAAGAACTATTTTTTTCTTATTTCCCATGAACATGTATATTATTAACTATTTTGTGTATTTTCATTTCTATCAGTATTATTTAGCTTCGCAGCCATATCGGACTCTTACCGTTTGTGGATCCAGTGGATATACAAAGCAGGTCGTCCAGCTGCCAGAACTGAACATCAAATTTGTGATTAAATGCATAAAAATTCTGATTTTTTTTCAAGGAAACTTATAGAAAACATCTATTTATATGCCAAAATTTTGTATTTTCGTAGCATCCATTATTATAATATAAAAATAATTTATTAGTCCAAAGTTGATTGGTATAATAGACAAGTCTATGAGAGTTCACAGTTTTTGATTTTTTTACACCAAGTATATTAATATACAATTAAATAAATTGCTTATAGTGCAACTTTCAGAAAATTATCTAAAAACAATATATATATATATATATATATATATTTAAATATAGCCAGATTGAAGATATAAAGGAAGACAAAATCTAAAGTTCTCCTTAATATTTCCTATTTACACCTATCTTAATGGTTCCGCTGTTATTCGCTTGAATTTTTCACTTTGTTCCAAATATAGTATTTAATGAACAAAATGAGCAATTATCCCCTGTATATACATATATATATATATATATATATATATATATATATATATACTCAAGAACTAAAAATGATTCATATTGGTAACCCAGCATGTAACAATACTATTGCCACTTATTTCGGATATTAGATCAAATTACATTTAATGTTGTGGAAAATAGAAAGATTTAACAAAATGAAAAATACATATAAATGACAGTAGGACCATTGAGGTAGGTGTAAATAGGAAATATTGATTTTTTTTTGGTACATTTTTCTTCCTTTATAACTATTTTCACTCTCTATATTTAATGATTACATACCACTATTAGTTAATAATCAGAAAATTATTTTATTAATAAATTATTTTATTAATATATTCGTTATAAAAGGTTTAATAGTATTGAAATATACTTTTGTACTGAAAATATTGTGTCGATACCGATATATTTCAATTATGTTGCATATTTTGTATGTGGTATATTTCCTTGCGTTAGTGTTAAAGGCGTTTAAAATGTCGGTATGAAAAGAATGTGATAGCAAATTCCTCAATTTTACAAAACACTTTCATTTTTACAAATCATCATAGAACTTTTTGAGATAAATTTAACGTTAAAATCAATGTACTTCTCTTTATAATAACATGTTATATATAGTGTTTTAGATAAAATCTAAATTTTAATAAATTCATTCTAATAGGTCTAATTATTTACATTTTATGATAAAGTTCTGTAAAGAGTCAATTGAGTTTAGTTTTAAAAATGGAGGGGGAAAGCATTAGAGAACCTTTTAGGGAAAAACTGCAAGAATAAACCTCGTGAACGTCAAACGCAGCTGATCCTTAAGACCTCGATTTTTTTTAATATTTTAAAGACGAAATAAAATCGATTGACCTAAGTGACTTCTTTTAAGAAAGTTTAAACTTTCACTACGCACTGTAAATTGCAACACACGAAATATAATTTATTTACAATGAAAATTCATTCACTTAATATAATTTTTTCTGATTTAAAATTTAAATAATTTTGTGGATGAATTAAATGCTTTGTAAAGGATTAAATGTGCATACCTATTTGTTAAAATGTAAACTTGCTTTTTATGTTTTATACTAAATACTTTTTGAGCAATGTGTGTATTTTAAATATTTTTCGTTACTTTATGTAAATATATAGAAAGTCATCAAAAATAGTTATGATCAATGGAATTAATATCTTATTGTTAGACTTTACTTCAATAATTTTGAATGGGACATCATTTTGACGTTCAAATATACTTTAACATTTGAAATTATTTCATTTTAAAGTTGATTTTGATAAGTTCATTCAAAAGTCACCTGAATATGTTAATTATAATATGAATAATTATGACAAGATTGGTTCTACAATGGAAAATGAAAATCTAAATTTGAAGTAAATAAAGATTTTAATCTTTTTGAAATGGTTTGAGTAAAAAATAATTTAATGAACGCAAAAAAAAAAGTCTCGCCACCAGAGTTGATCTCCTTCTCATAATATGAGAATTTGCAAATTGACAACGAAAAAACACCATTTGACTCGGAAAATAGCATAGCAAGCAAGTACAGATTCATTTAATCACGTAGAGAAGTTCGATGTCGAAATTTGTGCTAATCTTCAAAAACTTAGAGAAAAACCACACTTGCTGACATCAAAGGCATGTCTGAAGTGAATACTACGCGTCGTGCCCTGGAACTGTATATGAACAAAAACATTATTTTTTGATTAATTTAAAGGGTTTGTATGACAGTAACTACTACTGGCATGACTAAAGCTAAGAGTCTTATGACTTCTACATTAGTCAAATGGGAGGCGTTTCTGCTGTGGAGTGGGGTGATTTTTCATTTGCAGGAAACTGTATGATCTAGAAGAAGAGGAAGGTTATTGATCAGAGGCAGTTGTAAATGATATTTTACAGAAGTCTGATACCCTTCGAGTAACTTTTAGAATGTCCTAGAATGGAAATTCCAACTAGATAATACTCTCACTCATAAAAATAATTCAGCAAAAATTTTATATTAAGGAGAAAAGATTGATGAAAAAGATTGATTGATTGATTACTTGTACCTTAGCCCTGACCTATGCCCCATAAAAAATGTGTAAAATTATTTGTCTCTCTCTTGTTAAATATGCAAACGCAATAAAAGATATAATTTGATGAATAAATTTGGAAGTCGTCATTATGGAGATATGGGATAATATTCTGGAATATTTTCTGAAATATTTAACTAGCTGCATACATCTCGTATTCAAAAAATTGATCAAGCAACATCATACTAAAATTACTAAATTAATTTTTCGCATGCTGTCTTATAATTTTGTAACAGATAATTTTGGCAATTTTGGGGAAAATGTTGGCTTATTTTTTCTGAGTAAATCTCTTATATAATAGGTTTTAATATTTTATTAACGACTACTTGTATTGGCGCGATGAATTTTTAATTTTGAATAAAGTTTTTCCTTTATTTACCAAACAGCAACAAATTCCATGATTGTAGTTTTGCAATAGATTGTACAATCATAGTAAAGGGATGTTTGATGAAATCTGAAAATTTAAATAAGTGAGCCGTAGAAATATATTTTCACTTTTCATTGCAGCTTTGAAATATGTATTTTCTCTATTATACTGGTTGTTTTACAGTACTTTTAATTATTTACTTCATATTACAAAACATCACTTTACCTATTCTTAAATAGTTGGCTAATATGACAGTTCAAATAATTTTGATTTGGACACAAGAAGATACAAGCTCAAATAACTGACAAGACATCCCTACTTCTAATGTAACTAAAATTCTTAATCCGTCTTTTATTTTCCGAACTCTTATTCATTTTGCTTAAGTCTTCAGTTTGTTTAAAATGCAGTGAAAACTTACATCCGTCATACATAATAAATGCGATATATTTATAGAGTTTGTTTTCTATAGATGGATCATAGGATAATGACTAATATTATGCAAAGCTTAAGAGGCCCAAATGAATTTAATATCTCCTATGTAATATTTCGATATTTTTGATAGTTTCAAACATAATGAGTAATTGAAAAGAAATTGATTTTAAGACTAAGAATAAAATAATTCCTTGAAAAAGAGAAGTGATGAAAAATAATGATTAAGTTGTTTGGTTTATATCATATTTTTACGCACAAAAATAAACTTTGTAATTTAATATTTTGAATACTCAATTATATAGTGTTTTTGTACCTGAATTCAATCTTTAACCTTAAAGAGTCTTAATTTAATCATCGTGAAGTTCAAATACATGTACTTTTTCATTAATATTGTTGTTTCCAAATGGGTCCATTTATGCAAAATGTTATGAAAATATTTTCAAGAATTGTTGAAAATCTGACGATAAACAGTATTCTCCATTAAATATTTAAATTACAGTAGATATATCCGTATTCTGTTTCAAAAATATTTTAAATAAAGTGCCAGTATCTGAAGTATTAAAAAGTATCCTTTTTATGTAATAAAAAAAACTTTTATTCATTTTATTTTTTATCAAGAGCCCTTAGAATTAAAATACATTAAACCCACACTTGTAAAAACTCTTTGAAGAAATACTGTTTTGAGTATTGATGGCTTAAATGTTTTTGAGCATAGTATTAAAAATACATATCGATAAAAAGATAATTTTCACGAAAATATAATGCAGTATTTTTTTTAAATATTTTTTTATTATAACGGTACTTATAGAGAAGAAAATTTAAATGTATAGTGAAAAAAATAAAATATACAAATATTTCTCCCCATATCAATTAATACTTACATGAAAATATTTCATCTTCATTTCTTCTGATAGCACCTACTCATGAAGTGAATCAAGTGTTCACATTCTATATAGCTATTATATGAAATTAATAGAGAATTATTCCTTATATAAATTGAGTTTAGTTCTCGGAAGGCTTCTGTCTATTAAGTAACTTTAGGCAACAGAGTAGAATTTCGATTAGGTTGTGCGAGACTCAGATAAATCGAGCAGGGTAATATGATTATCTTTAAATTATACTATGCACACAATATCAATATGACATGGACTTGAATATTATCGAAAAATAAATGATGTATAATTTTAAAGACATCAGGTCATGTAAAAACGTATTAAATAATCCCACAATTAATCCTCGCACATATTAATTAAAAGTACCTGAATTGATCCCACAAATTCTGTCAACACATTTTCTTGACAATCGAATCAAGATAATAATACTGAATGGGTGTTTAACGGTAGGTGTTATTCATTCAGGATGTAAATCTACTCCGGTTCTTCTCCTTACGTTTTTTAAACTATCACTACCAAACAAGCTGATTCTGGTTTCGTCACTCCAAATAACATTTTCCCACAGTTCAGCTGACTGTTCAACATAATTTTTAGTTCTATTTGATGTTTTCAACCTTGTTGTAGCGATAAAAATAGCAGTTTTTGTGGAGAGAAAGTTATTCAAGTGTTGAGATTTAGTTCCTTCATTTTTAGCGGAACAGATCTTTCTCTCAACTTCGTATCGCGTTCTGTTATTTAATCCTGTATTCCCCAAGATGTTTTTTTTTATCACTGAGGCACAGTGTTTCATTATTCTTTGCTGTTATGTATTTATTTATACCTTTAACAATCTGGTTTCAAATTGATTTAGTCGAACTGTACATCTAGAAAAATTTGGAAAGGATATTTAAGTTTACGTTTCAACCTTTATAAATTGCTTTATGGGTGGCTAGTTAACTCTTTGGACCATTAGTTAAATTTTATTATTTCAACTCAAAAAAAGAAAGAAGACCGTTCTAAAATTCCCTTAATTAAGTAACACATAAAAATGCAACCAACTTAATAGCATTAATCTAATACACTGAAAGAAACCTACTAAAATAAGCTTGGCTTAATGATAAAAGAAAAATACGAGGGCTTTCCAGAAAGTAAGGAAAGTTTTGGAATTAAAAAGAAACTAAGTACAAGAAAACAAATTTATTATAAACATCAAAAAGAACGATTAAAATTCTACTTTTCTACATAGTCACCAAACAAATTGAGGCACTTATCATAGAAGTGGACAAGCTTTGAAATTCCTTCCTCATGGAATTCTGCTGCCAATTTCAAACTACAAAGTCCATAAAACTTGTGGAAAACTAAGCGAAAGCTCCGTTATTGTGAAACGGTGGTTTTCACAAATTTTATCATCAACTTTAGCGACCAGTTCGTCAATCACAATGCTAGGGCGTCTTCCCTTCTCTTCATCGTGAACGTCAGTTCGGCCATTTTTAAACTGAATGCACCATTTCCGGATTCAACTTTCATTCATTACGTTGTTTCCGTACACTTCACATACTTGCCAATAAATTTCCATAGGTTTTAGGGTTTTGCCAACTAAAACCGTATCACCTTACAACTGGCGGGATTTTCAATTGCAGCGCACATTTTAAATATGAATATCAAAAAAACGGGCAGCGTGGAAATGTCCCCGTTGTGATGGACTGAGATGCCTAGCACGCAGACACAAAAATTTAAGTGATCGGCAAGCGCCTAGCGACGTCAGACGGAAACGTTCCTTACTTTCTGAATAGCCCTCGTATATCTAAATGCCTCATGTATTAGCTTCATTCAAATAAATAAATCGCATCAAAGCAAGTAATGCCTCCTTATTCTGGTTAGAATTTTCGTAAGAATGAAGATAATTTAAGAAACTCTAATAGTTACATTCAGTAGAGGATTAAATTATATTTCCATTGATTTATAATTTGAGAATTTTTTTTCCAAAACAAAGTGTAATTACAAGGTCGTATGACCCATCAAATCTTATAAATAAAATTTTTCTGAAGAGTTTCCACAATTTTGGCCACCAGTATTAGTTAAAGTACACTGAAAACTCTGAACTTTTGTTCAAGCTTAAAAAAATTATGTTTTATATTATTCGAAATTTAACTTGAACTAAGAAATTACGTATCAAATTTGGTACATCTTCTCTTAATGATTTAGCTTTTTTAATGCATCCCTTATTATCTTTTAATAAAATATATTTTGATTCATCGTGATTCTTATAAAAAAATGAGAAATATTTTCATTAGTACATGACAAACAAAATTAATCATTTTCTAAAGGAAAGAAAAAAGTTAATATTGACTTCAAACGTAGAATCAGAATTAAAATTTCATTAATGTACAGAATATGTTTATTTATACTTAATTGAATCGATGATGGATTGATGAGTTTTTAAATTTATAATATGCCTTATAAATATTTTTATGTTTGAAAACTATTTAATAAATTTAAACATTTAATTAGGTTCTTTTGTCAAAATATTTTACAGATCTCTAAAGAAATATTTCATTCTGTTAACAGATCTCATTGAAACATCTAAAATTGTATATTCGAATTATAAATGGAACTTATTTTAAGAAAAAAAATGTAACTCATAAGACATGTTTAAAAACTAATAAGTAACATCATTTTCATGCTCCAGCTAAAGTGCTTAACTTTTTTTAATTAAAATATTCTGTTTTAACGCTTTATTTTATGTTTTACTTCTTACTTTCGAAGATCTTTCTGGTTGCTATATTTTCTGAAAGAATAGTTTTTTACCCCGAAGGGAATATAATTAAAACTCATATTCCATATTAAAAGATGTATGTTTATACCTTACATAAATATACTACTTATTATTTTGTAAATATTTTACTCTCCTTGAGAAATTCCTAAATTTTACATCACAGGCCATGATTGTTTTCAGAACTTATAATACATTTAGGAGATTATTATACTTAAATGTTTTAATCAATAATTCAATTATATTGCACTAAACTTGCAAAGAGGAATAATTTACGTTTCCTTGATGAAAAGATGTAAAGTAAAACATTTATTTTCCCATTAATATGTACAGATAAGTCCGTTCTGTACATGAATGAGAGATTATAAATTGAATGAATACGCTAAACGATTTTGATTTAATTACTTAGAATAACCTATTCAGCTCTTAACTCTTTGCGCTCACCTTAATCGAAAGTACTAAGCATGAATAAATTTAAATTATCGGTTGCATGAGTGGCTTAAATGCGATGTTTCAAAGGACATATTCGATACTCATTTTTCGCTTTGAAAGCAAAATGAATAAAGGTTATGAGGTGCAAGGAATAAAGATTTTGTATACCAGAACAAAACATAATAACGAATATTATGCTTGCAGTTAATTTTAATGAATATAAAATGAAAAATATGATTGAAGTTTGCAAAAGCTTGTTTCCTGAATAACATTTAATACTGCACTTATACTTGTGTAAGTATTTAATGAATAGCTTTAATCTCTCACAAAGGTAGTTATCAATCTTTGAATTTACTTAATTACTGAATTTCTATTTAGTTAATCTATTACAAAAATTTTAAATGTTGAGTGTGCTTTTCAATCCAGAAATACTAGGTTCTAAGCCTGAAGTGTAAGTATTTGAAGAGAATATTAAATTAGCTAAGAAGTCTTTCATTCAGAGATAATGTTTCTTATATAGAAACCAAGATATGTTTCAAATACCTTTTGGTATCTATGTAAAATCTTAGAAATATAAATTGGTACATATATTTTTTCTTGCTTCCGTTATAATAATAATAAAAAAGTTTTTACGGGAGGAGTGATCAAATTCCTTTTAACTGATTATTTAAATTAAAAAGAAATTTAATACTGTTTCATAATATTAGAAATTTCATAAGTTTTTGGATGAAAAATCTAATTGAATTAAATTCAAATTATCAAAACACGTATCTAAATTTCACTGGTATCTAAAAGTATTATAATAATTCGATAATCATATTAAAATGATTGCCATAATTTTATAGTTTATTAAAAGTCTAATTTAAGTTGTTTTGTAAAAGTGTGATGTCTAATAGTTTTAATAAGATCTCACAAATATCACCCTTTATATATTATTGTTTTTCTTGTATATGAAAGGAATAACGTAACTAATATATATATATATATATATATATATATATATATACATGGATAAATCTATGAAACATATTTTTCTTAGTTATTCATAAACTCTAATAATAATTTAATAGAACAGTTTGTATATAGTTATAAACAAACAGATCTTTAATCACCATAATTTGTAAATTATTTAATTATATCTTAGGGTCTGTTAAAATTGAATATTAATATTTAACAAATGAGCTTAAATGTTTATTGAGTATATTATACATTTAATAACATGTTTTTAGATTATGTCCATAATTTAGTTACTTAATACGAATACGCTATATAAATAATCATTTGAATTTAATTCAAAACAAAATGAGTAATAAAAGAATAATGTATGTTAGAAAAAGATCGTAGCTTGAAAAACATGAATCCATAAAATTCTTTTTTTTTTTATCATAATCGAATAAAGCATATTCCTGAAATAGCGTTAATAGCATACTTAGATATGATGTTAAAAATAATCAATAAGATAATCAATACTTCTATTTATTATCTGAAATTTCGAAAAATAATAGTATAAAAAGAAATTCTTCAGGGGAAAAAGTTTAACACTTACTTTAATTTAGCATTTTTCTTTGGTATTACTAGCGACTTATTCATGTATATTATGTTTTAATAGTTATATTTAACTTATTGATATAAAAATATGTTTATATTTTCTTAACTGAAAAAAAAAATCTAAATTACTTAGAATATTTAAATTTTTCAAATGATATAAAATATACACTAATTCCCAAAGGTGTATTTATTTACCATTATTTCAGCATTAAGTAGTATTTTCAAATTTGTTCAATCAGACTCAAAAGGAAAAGAGTGTTTTATTGATTAATGCTAATGGAATAAGAAAAGGAGAGAGAGAAGTAATACTCCTCAATTTCTTTAGTCTAAAAGGGTTAGACGCAGTTAGATGAACCGGATTTTCATTTGTTCCTAGAAAATAATTGTTGAATAAATAATTATCTTTAGGTAGATAACTGTTTGAAAAAGAAGACAATATTAAATTCTGTAACATATGAAGTGATACAGTTAATAGACCCTGTTATCGAAGTACAATTTGAACTATATTGATATGTTTTTTTTTCAACAAGTAAAAATAAATAGAGAGTTAAATATTAATATGGCAAGTAGGAATTCCAAAATAATATTAAAAAATAATATAAATATTACATAATAAATTTAATTGTAAGTTCTTAAACTCAAAATAATCTGTGAAATGATTATTCTTAATGTACGTAGTAAAGTATATCAGAATGAAGTATTTTGGTTTTATATAAAAAACGAAATTTATGTTTTCAATACATATCAAATTACTTTTATTAAATAACAGAATAATAATATATTCTACATTAAAATAATCCATTTTCCTATTACATATTAAAATATTTATTATATTTTAATATTTCCTAACTTACAAATTGAGAAAAATAAAATAATAAAATCATTTTCGCTATACATATCAATAAAAATCTGCACCCTTTTATTCCACAATTGTACTTTATAAAAGAAAATAAGAGTAAGTATATTAAAATCATCTTTAACCATAAGCAAAATGTGAGTGGTTTTATAATAATTGTTGTATTTTAGCGCATTTTTATTTTAAAATGAGTAATGATCTTTCGACGTAGTGTTAGCATCTTAAACTTCATACCTTGTCAATGAAAAGGTTGAATTTTACCTGTATTATTATATTAGATTCAGTTTGGTTTAAATTTATTATAGGTCATAACAAATATTTTTATACAGATTTGCAGTCTTTAATTTAGTATTTATTAAAATGGATAAGAAACACATTATACATATATGTGTGTGTGTGTCAAATGTATTAGATACGTTCTTCAAAAAACCGTGTAAAACAAATTCGTATAAGAAAATACATGCGATCTGAGGTAAATTTGGAGATATGCTCCACAATTTTAAACATATCGTGTAAGATGCAAAAAACTCTAAATATTTTTTTCCAAAAAACCGTGCATAAAAAGTAATAATGAAATCCATATTGCATATTTAAGAAACAAAAACAATTCATTTTTATTACAAAAAATTTACAATTAGTGTACAGTGAAAATTTTATCTCTTGGTACACATACAACATATAAAAATTCAAATTGGAATTTGGAACAAAATATTAACTAACAACTATTCATTGCTACTTGATAAGAAGAGCGCACATTTATTACGAACTGGATCAAAAACGCTAACATTAGTGGCATTTTTGCTGATGTTATCTGCTGCTTTTTTTTTGGTTTTCAAGTTGCTTTTATAATTCTTGATATCCTACTACCCAAAACTTAAAATTACTTTGAAATTCCAATGTTCATTCAATGTCAGAATCAAGAATAAGAAAATGTCCCATGCTTGTAGAAAATTTCAAGCTTTCCCGAGTTAAATCAGCTGTTAATAGCTGAACTTCCTCTTCGACTTTATCATTATCGACTTGTCTATTTTCATAAACTGTCATAAATTCGATTAATTCGTCCTCATCCGAAAGGCTTTCTAGCAACAGTTCTTTGATGTCAGTCGTTTGCATATTGTTGAAACATTCACTACCAATTGTATTTGATAGAGTTATAATTTCAGAGCACACAACTGATATCTTTACAGTGAAACTTCCACTTTTGACGCATGCTGGCAAACTAATTTTCTAACAGGCATTTCTGGTCGATTGCCGCAACTGTTTGATGGCAAAAGAAATCTGTTTAATACAATCCATAATCGTGAACATTCTCCATGTTTTCACGACAGTCAAATTTCTTTCTTCCACTCAGTTTAAAATCTATTTAGACGTTTACTTCGTGTTGTACATTTTAAATGCTGCTATATTACCCTGATCGAGTGGCTGAATCAAAGAAGTGGTATCGAGCGGTAAAAACAGCATTTGAATATTTGGAGGGGGGGGAGTTTTGGCATTCGTGTAAAAAGTATATTGGTCAACCATATTATTTGAAATCTGTGAAATAAAAGACCGTGTAAGAAATATATATATATACATACATATATACGGAGTGAATAATTATTATACATATATATATATATATATATATATGTAACATATCCTGTCGACTTTTGTAATGTAATGATCCTGCCGGCTTTAAATGTAACATAATATCAAATAACAGTCGAGGCGTATTGAATTTTCACAGAACTTTTATTTTAAGCTGAGAGAGAGAGACCATTTCCATTACGTAGTTGGTTACATCATTAGACAGCAAAAATAGGAGAGAAGAGTAAGAGTGAGAGCAAGAGAGCGTTTTTTGTTGTGTTTTTGTTTATATACCAGGGAAAATTCCCATGAAACGTCAGAAGCACGTGGTATGAATAAAGGGATTCCAGGGAAATATAATATATAGGGAATTAAAAAGGGATTGTGTTTGACAGATTTATAATTGGTTTAAGCAGAATTAATCCGTTTCAAGAGTGCGTGATGTAATAAATAAAAGGATACTTAGGAAGGTGATCATGAAATACGAATGAACTCTTTACTTTTGTATTAGGAAATGAAATAGAATAGATAGTTAAGTTATTCTTTAGAGTAATTATTGAATTAAAAGTTAAATCATTACATATATATATATATATAAACAAAAACTGTAAATACTTATCCGTGTAAAGTGCTTCTGTAAACAAATCCGTATCGCCGTAGATTTTGTTCTTACAAGGTCATTCAGAATGCGTCCCACATTCTCTTTCAAAGTCTCAACAGACTCAAATCTTATACCTCTTAATGCAGATATCACCTTAGAAATGAAGACGCATGGTTCCAAATGGGGCGAATAAGGTGGTTGGTCTAACACTGGAATGCTAGTTATAGTTGACTAGATACCTCTCTTTAAACAGACAATGCGGAATGACTTGTCTTTCCACTAATCGGGTGATTTTTTTTTTTTCTTTTCACGGAATTCAGCAAGAACGCATATGTAGTAATGTTGATTAGTAGTATGACCTTCAGGGACCCAGAGAACGTACATAATCCCATGAATATCGAAAAAAACAATCATCATTGCTTTGAATTTGGATTTGTTCGTTCGAACTTTTAGACTCTCGTTGAAGATGGACTCTCCCAGCGCATGGATTGGCGGAGTTTTAACTAATATACCAATTTTGTTGATATTGTCATCTATGTTTGACGTGGAAGAGTGACCCGGGCGCTATTCATATTCAGAATCTTCATGATCGTCTTGAAAACGTTTTGATACTTAAAAACATGTGTGCGCAATAAATTTGTATAGCTAACAATTTGTTTTAATAAAATATAAGTTTTAGTTGCGAGGTTTCTAGTTTTATTTGGAATTTCATAACAATCCATTGCTCAATTGTTACATTTATCATTTTCCCTACGAAACAAAAAAGTAACTCTAAAATGAAGGAAGGCAACAGCTATACGGGTTATGCTTACTGAAGTGACAGGTACTTCATTCTAAATAGAAGGTTTTACGCTAAACAGCTGTTCATCTCTGGCGTTTGGAGGGTACGTACTTCTTCTGCAGCACCGTCAGTCTCGTTATTTAATAACCATCCTCGTATTTCTTTCATAATTCCATCCTATATTTTTTTCTTGCTTCCCCCTTCTAACCATTCAATATCCAGTTTGCATAAGTAGAAAAGTATTTAGAAGCTCAAGAAATAATACATTTTAATTCAAATGTATCATGCATTGCATTTATTATTCTGGTTTCATTTTTAAATGACAAGAAAGATTTACAGCATGCATTTGCATGCTCTTTACAAGAAAAGATAATCATAAAGGACATCCAGTTTGCCATATTTGATTTCTCTTTGAACCTAATTCTTCGCACATTCTTGTCTTAGATAATTTCAAATTGTCTGCTTTTTTTTGTCTACTGCAATTACTAATTTATTTCCTTATTGTTACAGGGATATTTTGAATCTTAATATTTAAGTGAGGTTAAGATAACTTCTTTTTTTGCAATTAGGCATTTTTTGCATAGCATTTTTAAATTTAATAATGATATACCTGCATAAATTCATCAGACCTATCTATGCATGAGGACGTGTAACAGCTAATTTATCTATAATATCCTCTTCATCTTTAGGTTCATAATAATATGAAATTTCTCATTTGATTTTCTGGCATCAGTGCAGAGTTAAAAGGAAAATAACGATTTATATTTTTCATCCTGTGTGAAATATGAGGTATTTGTGGTTGAAAACTAAATAGTAAGGTAAATGCTTTGTTGTCACTCCTGGGTCTAATAACCCCGTTACTCACACACTACTTGAAATACACACACACATACCATCAAAAATACTGAAATTACACTCATGTGTATTTCAACACAAATTAGTGAAATGGGGTGATTAGATGAATTAGGTCAAACTAATGTTATTTTCGCATTTTGTTAAGAAAAAAAATACAATATTACCTGTTTGAAAAAGCTACTAAGACATTTACCTATTTGAAGAACACATAAAATATAAGATGTTGTGATTAAAAACCCATGAGATTTATAAAGAAATAAATTATAAGAAATATGTAGAGTAAATTCCTTACCTAGTTTATACTCCTGAGGATACTTCGGTTATATTTATCACTCCTAGTCGCTAATTAACAGATGCATTTCAAAATTTTTATTTTTTTTCTTTTAATTTAATTATTTCTCTTTCTGAATAGTCTGATTCTCCCCTCATAAGAGACGGAAAATAATGATCTGATGGAATAGCTTGCTATATTGACTGCATTCAAGTATCTTGTTTAGTGCTACATTGTTCAGCATCGTACCTGGCATTTTCGAAACATTTTCTTATACTATTCTATATTTAAAACTTTAAGTAATTAGAAGATAACATAAGAACAACTGTATATTTGGTGATGAAAACGAAAAAATAATAAGCTTGATTTTAATTTTGAGTTATGTAAACATAAAGATATTTTGACTTACAGCTTACATTTTTTATAGGAACATTATTTTTAATGTACTTTTCAAAAAAATACAACTGATCAACTAAAACTCTAATGTACAAATCTATAACTCAGGTATCGACTTTGGACCATTTTTCTAGAAAATAACTGAGATTTAGACACAAATGCAATTCTGAATTTTATAATCATAGAATAAGTTTAATAGTTTTGTCTTCGAATGTTTTCATTGAACAATCTACTATTAAAATTCCTTGATATTCAATAATTTTTTTATTGAGTTTCCTTATTTTAATAACAAATCTATTATTAATTGTTACTTTGATGAAAAAAGATTTCTTATAATAAGGTCTTTTCCACACTGATTTCCTTTTCACAAAGGATTAAATCATTTTTATTGATCATGTGTAAATATATTCATCCACGGAATAAAAATTCTACAAATTTTTCTTTCTCTAAATATTTTAATAAATGAAAAATAAAGGCTATTCGTATTGCATTTTTTTCTTTTCATAATGGTCTGAAAGTCCCCCATGACATCTCCACAAAATTTTAAGCATAATTATTAATAGTTAATATAACAATTTTAAAATGAACAGCAAATATTAAGCCAGTGTAATGAAAAAATGTTTGCAAAATCTCTGAATATTTTGAGACCTCTGTTAAATTACTGTTTCCTTAAAATTAAGATTCATAGACTTATAATTACAAAGGCTCCGAAATACGATGTGACTCGAAATATAGCTATATTAGCATATATGGGTTCTAAAAATCTGAAACAGTTATATGGCACAAATTGTTTGCTTGATACAAATTAATTTAAATAAAAGTATTGAGAATATTTATAAACAAGAAATAAGGAAAAAGGGAAAAAATATAATAAAAGGAGGATTAAGGACTGTTTGGTTAATACGAATAAATGAAATAAATGTTAACGGATAAGTGACCGTTAGCGTATAGAAACATTCCCTATCAAATTTAACCTTGATTTAAAATTATTTATATTTATACATATATAATTCCAGAAACTCTCCAAATTAACTTCATAATATTGTTTTTGTAATCTTTGGAAATTTTGATAGTCTTATATTTGCTAGTTTCTGGCATTTTACAAGTTCTTTCCTTTGTACTTTTTGTAATTATGGATATTTAGAATGCGAATTAGAACAAAGTAATTAGTAAATATCGATTATTTAATAAATCCAGAAATAAATTGTTTTCATGAATGAATGATAAACGCTTTTTAAGAAATTATACAAAACTGTCACTTACCTGAAAAGCTATTT
This sequence comes from Nephila pilipes, assembly GCA_019974015.1. Lineage (NCBI taxonomy): Eukaryota > Metazoa > Arthropoda > Arachnida > Araneae > Nephilidae > Nephila > Nephila pilipes. The sequence continues at coordinate 132,063 of BMAW01040595.1, read as the reverse complement.
CAAAATATGCATCGATCTTTATATAACTTTACATTTTAAGATTATAATTATCTTAATTTAAATAAATTTGAAGTAAAACAATCAATGTATAGAAATAATTGGTATAAGTTTTAGAAATATATTGAAAATGTATTTCAATGTATAGAAATAATTGGTATAAGTAAGAATTTTTCACAATACCTTCTGAAGACCACAAGATAATTTTCAACTTGATAGATACTTACCAATTTTTATGTTTATTTATAAAAATAAAAAAACATTTTATAAAAAATATTTAATACAGGAGTTAAAGAATTATTTTCTTTAATCTTAAAAGTGAATGCATATTTTTCAAAGAAAACAACTTCACTTTCGATAGCTTTTTAAGTTGCATAATTTTAAAAAAATATTTATTTTTGCAGTTGCCTGACCATGAAGTAAACGAACGAAACAAAAAATAATATAAATAAAAATAATATGTTTCTAACAACATCTCATGCTGCTATATATTCGATTACATCTCCGTACACCAAATGTAGAAAAGAACGTTAATAATTTACTTTCGAGTAAAAACAGTAATTTCCGTGTTAGTATTGGTTTTTTAAACTCCATATATGTATCTGTGTGTGTTTGTGTATGTATGATATCCATGTATATATAAATCTCAGACTGACTATAAATATTCAATTAAAACTGAAAAAATAATTAAAAAAAAATGAATATGTGTAACACATATATTGCTAAAAATAAATTATCTTTCAGAAACGCTTCTTTTCGATTTCCTAATCTCTTGTTTGTTACATAATAAGCAAAAGCCTTAAAAATATTTCCCCCTTTTTATTAGTATTAAATAAAGCAGAATTGAAGTTTTTGGATTACAATTACAATGCAAATTTCAGTTACATTCCCTTCATATGCTTGATATCTCTTGAGTGGTGAATTATATAACATAAAGCGTATATTATATATATATATATATAAGATACGGCTTATTCTTTTGGCATTATTTATATTTCTCTTACACATTTTCATTGAACTTTTTAAAAACAAATGAATCATAGAATAAAGAATAATTAAAAGTTGCACAAAAATTTGAAAAATGAATTAATTCCGAAAGAAAACAGACATAAATCACAAATATGTAGCATTCGAAAGAAAGTCTAGCAGCTCTAAAAAACTGAAAATTGATTTTTAATCCTTGAATTCAAATATCTAAAAAATAATAATGACTGAGATGAAATTAAAATTATTTTCGTCAATAAGGATTGATATACGAATATTATTAGTTAATTTAATCACTACTTTCAGTTTTTGAAATAATAATTATTTCATTATAAGGTGTTGAAAATTAATAAAATAAATTTTTGAAAAAAAGGAAAGCGTGAAAATCAGAAACGTTTTAACCTTTTCAATTATTATAAATCAATAATTTGTATGCTTCTGTATTACATTACTTCAAATAATTTCTTATTCATTGGTAAAAATAACAACAACAAAATAAGTTTTTAAATCTATAAGTTTTTTTTTTTTTTTTTTTTATTTTAAAAGCCAATTATTCAGGACAGTTTACAAACGATCCCTAGTTTTGTAATGTTAAGAACCGAAATACGTCCAACTGGACTACAGTTTTCTTAAAGGAGATGAATGAGTGTTTCGCCTCAAATTACATATTTTTTTAAGCCTGTTATTTCGAATAATTAGTAAATAAAATCGTCTGCACACATTCATATTCATTTATATTTGAAAGTGTCAACGGTGTATTTGTAGATATTTTTGGTTACTAATTATAGGAAATTTCAAATTAAAAAAAAATATCCATTTGTGTAAAATCTCTCACAATTTATCTTCTGTTAAAGGATAGCTAAAATAGGGATAGTTAAAAACTGGATATTTTTCGTAATTTCAACCAAAACTCGAAGTTTTATATAAGCTGCCCTAAATATCTTAATTTTAACTAACGAAAAGAATATTTATGTATTGCCCATACGTAGTTAAGAATTATTCACCATAAATAGTTTCAATTCTATGAATATTTAAAATACTAAATTCAAATTTTAATATTATTCATCGTTAGCAAATTTTCATTTATTCCTTATGTCTTGTACAATTTTGTTGAAAACTATGATTGATATCAACAAGACACACTGAAAAATTAGGTGAATATAAGAAAATTTTTAGATGGAAGCAAAGCTGAGATGCTAAAACTTTGGTATGCAAGAAAATATGAGCATATCTATAAAGGATTTTGAAATATAAAATTCATTTGCAACTTTGTTCGTTGTATTACAACTAGTTACTAAATAAAGCATCAATATAATCAAAAAATAATGTGATGCATTCATAGATTTTTAAAAATAAGTGTGAATGAAATTATAAATTTAAATTAAAGTTTTTATCATAAATTGAGCGCCCTTTTTTGCAATTATATGATTTACATCAGATATATTATTTAAATTTGGGAAAATACCTAACAATTATGAAAACCTTCTTTCAAAACGATACGTTAAGACTTATGGTCTGTTTTCTTCTCAACCAGGTATCATTTTTCTGTACAACTAATCAAAAATTAAACATGATAAAGTTTCGGAATTTTTTCTTACGATATAGAAAGGTATATGTTGTTGAATTCGTACTAATAATAATTTAGAGTAAACTTACAATTTTTAAGGGTTATAAATCTAGGATTAAAGATACATTTCTAAATGTTCAGATTGTTAACGATATTCGCTATGAATACATTGAGTAACTGTCTGTCAACTTAACTGAACTAAATTGATTTAAGTGTACTGTTTTAAATGACAAAGTTAAATAGGACACAGTTTCCCTCAAAGTTGAATTTGTATTGACTGAATTGAAAGATGCAGTTATTGATCACAATTTTCAGCTAAAAGATAAATGCGAATATGTATTTAAAGTATAAATCACTGAAGAAGCGGAAAAATGAAAAATTAAACGTGGCTATAAGGTGGCTAAAAATATTTTCGTACTTTCTTAAAAAGAATATATCCCCATTGAAATTTAATACTACTGATTGAATATGCAGTGTTGCCCTATCACAATTGCTAAAGTAATGAAATTTTTTTTCTTAGTGTTTGTTGTTCTGAAGTGAGTACGCTATGCAAAGAAAATTTAGACTTGCACCGAAAAAATTCATTTAACAGAAAACTATATTCTTAAAGATTAAAATTTATATCAATTAAAATATGAAAATCACTCTTTATGATATTTTAAATAAAAAATATAATTGATTGGGGAAAGCTCAGTTTTTATTTCAGAAATCTAATTATCTTATATAATGATATATCATTGTTACTCTTTTTGCAAAAAAAAAAAAAAAAAATAATAATATCTAACAATATCACAAATCACAGCCGCGATTAAATGCTAAGCCTGAAATTTCTGGAAGCGCTAGAGACAGAATGTATGAGTCTAGTGAAGCTGATAATGAACTAAGCATTATTTTTTAAAGTTATTTTCCTGGCTCAAATCGTGATACCAAAATTAAAATACTTTTTTTTTTAAGTTTTTAATAAGGACTGAATAAAATATTTCTTTTGTTCGAAGTAAACTAATATTTTTCAACATTTAATACACTGATTTATCAAGGGTTACTTCTTATTCAGCTTTATTTTGTAGCTTTACTGAAATTCATTGGATCGGGTGAACAGTTTTCAAGTGGTCGCCTGAACCTTAAACGATCTAATGCCCTTCACATAAAATTCACCTAAGTCCATTCAACCTCTGTGAATGGGTAATAAACCTGTTTCCTCAAGGAGAGAAAGGCACCACCCTCTGTAAAAAAAAAAAAAATGTTGCCTGTCTTAAAGGGGGAAGGAATAGAAGCATCTTGCTTTTTCGAAGATGTTGTTAAAGAAAGGAGATATCTTTTTGCAACCACTAGATGTACTTAAGTAGACCGCTAAAGCCTTATGAACAGTTTTACATAAGAATGTAAAACGCTTGGATGGTTAACATATCTTTTCAGAGTCTTTGATAGAGAGATAAACGTTTCGAATTTTACCTCTATCCATGCAAAAAGGATTATTACAGATCGCTGCTGTAGCTGTTAAGCCTAATTGGAAAGAAACGCATTTTCGACTAAAACAATTTTAGAAGATAATTAACACATGCTAATATGTTCTTGTATTGAGAAAATGGCATCCAAAAAAGTGCTGGACATTAAATAAAGGATTTATGGTGTTAGTTTCACACAAACGATTGATGTTATAATGCATTATGATTGCAATAAATACATTTTGATTACTTAAAACAGATTTATATCTATTTCAAAATATAATTTTTTTCGTATTTTATCTTCTGCTTTTATTTTAATAACTAAACAGAAAATTATTGTCTACTTTAAAAATGTATCGCGTGAGTGCGTTTACTCTAATTTTAGTACTTAATTTAATAATTAATTTTTGTGGCAGAATTGTCTGTTTTTATTCTTTTTATTATTATCATTTTCAAAGGTCTTATAATTTAGAATATTTTGATTATGAATATAAAGTTGCTATTTTTAAAGATGGTAATTTATCTTCTTGATAGTAATTGTATCTGTGAAACATTGGACTCGGAAATATGCTTACTTTACTCTAATTAATGTTTATGTTGATTATTTCTACTTTTTCGAGAACTTAACAAAAAAAAATCTATTTGCAATGCTAAAATGAAATTTTTAAAACCAATTTTTTTCTATTTTTCAAGAGATTTAGTTATAATTATCATAATCATACAATTTTACTTCAGTAATTTTAGAAATTAATGAATTTACCTCATGTTAGGATTCACACTTTTTTATTATAACTTAAGCAGACAATTCTATGAATATATATTATGTTGTTAAATAAAATAAATCTTTTATCCCGTCTTGTGTGATTTTCTATGACTCGAGCTCTGGAATAATGCAGTTTAAGTTTACACTTAATAACTCTATGTCTGATTCATTTGTAATGTTATTACTTTATTTTAAACATTTTTATTCAAAATTCAAATTTAAATTCTACGGAGCAAAATTTTCCATGGTTTATTTTTAAGAATATGTTAAGGATTAAAGTAAAGAGTTTCCTCTAATTTTTTATGTAATAAAAAAAATCTCGAAAACCTTTGAAAAGAGATATATTATAAGAATAATACTTTTTCGGGATACGAAAACTAAATTTCCATAATATCAAAGGTACAATTCCATTTTGTAGATACTAAAACGAATTAAATAGGAGATACATCAAATATGAGTTCAGGCATAATTGTTTGTTAGTGAGTTAACTTTAGTTTCCATTTGCATTTATTGTTTATAGTGTGTAGAACTTAGTTACCAGAACTGCTATTTCCATTAGCAATAACGGATTTAATCTAGCTGAATATTGGGTTGAACTTAGCTTGTATCACAAATACGGTACCCTAAGCGCCAAATTGTGACAGAGTGCATTAACTGTGATACCTAATGAATGGTGGTGTATCCGCCTCTTGGAAGCAGATATATCAGATGTTTCGATACATTTCGTTCGATGATAAGGATCAAGAGAGCTATTATGAAATATGATGAATATGCAAAACCAGGATTAGTTTGAAGTATAAATTGACACCACTATTGTATCCTTGATCGTCATTCAACTCACCATTGATGGTCTCTCTCAGCTAAAGAAACTGGAGCAAACCAGCAAACGTAGTTGCAATAATAACCATCATGTTAACTGTCCATAGGTTTAGAGATATCTCCTCTTCGTGAGCACAATTGCCATCTTACAAAAGATCCAAGTACAAGAGAATAGGTAATTTGAAACATTATATGGCTCTACGAGCAAACAATTTGTCTTTACTCCCATGTGTCAATGATCGGTGTCACTGAGATCTTGCATCGGATTTTGTATGATCATCTTGGTCCAATTGATTTCTTATTCACCCGAGAATCTTTGGTTAGTTATCAACAGAAGCAGCATTATCACAGAATGATAAACCACAATTCCTGAATGCAGCGATCATGCAATGGCAAAATTCTAACACTTAAATATTGGAGTTCCTCTTTATAACCACAGTAGCCTAGTGATCATGTTCGCGGAATCAAGATCGACGGTTTTCGTTGAGTCATGGGTTTCGGCTACTAAAACCCACCATATAGTCAGGTGCTGATGTACTTTAATTCTGTAGAGGCTCAAAGTCTTCCCGTTGGTGTGGTGGGGAATTCAGGATAGGAAAAATCCAGATTATGTGTCGTCATGGTCATTGGACCGATGTTCAAAATTACGACGTATGACGCCAACATTCCTCGAGTTGCTTCTAGTGTGACGTTAATAAAATCAAATCAAATTTTTCAACATGAGCCATGCTTGGCATTTAGAGTAACAATCAATGTTGAACTCAATATCCAAACGAAAAGCCCACTGGGCAATCTTTCTTTTACTGTACATTGTTGATCCACCTATGTTGCTCAAATTAATTCAACTGATTAAAATATGCATACCTTAGTATGTTTTATCTTATATGGAAATGTTCGGTTGCCTCATGTCATTTTCATGTTTAGCAATTTTAATTGCTAGTCTTATAGTTACTTATTTTTATTTTTCATGTAAAGCTAAAAATTTGTGTTATAGTTTGGCTCTATACAAATAATAATACCATTCTTAGTCTATCGAATCAAAATTTTATTGCTCAAATTCTGATAACTATGTAATTAATCGAATAGATAATTCAAACTTATAATTAATTTAGTGAATTTTACATGCTAAAACAAACAAAATAGTTTCCAATAAATAATGAAGTTAGTTCATAAAAACTGCATAAAATGTGAAGAGAAATAAAAAAGAAATATTCAAAACAAAGAAAATCAAAAAATAGGACAAGGAAGAAATTTTACATGTTTTAAATCCTACATGTATCACAAGAATAATTGAATGTAATCACACAGTGTCAAAATGCATACTTATAAATAAAGAGTAAAAAATACAATACGATTCAAATACATGAATATTACCAATTCTACATATATGTCTTAAAGTTTAAAATATGTGTAAATTTAGCCTTTTAAATGAGGAAGGTAAAAACATTATTTGGCTCATTGTTATATTATGGTAAATTCCTTACGAATATACCAATAATAATAAGTAAAAGAAACCTTATGATTATTGAAAAGAGCTTGAGCATTGAATATATTGAAGATGCATTCTCTATCACATAGATTTAAATACCATCGCAAAAATAATTAACATTTCTTTCAAAATTGTGAGTTAACTGTATATTAATTTAGATAATGAAATTTGAAATATAAAATGTAAACGAGAAAAACAAATTGTTAAATGTCTATAGTATTTAATAAGCAAATTTCGAATTAAATCATAAAATAATAATTGCTTGTCATGAAGGTGGATTGTTTCTTTCTATGTTTCAAATTACATATCTTTAGATATCTCTAGGGAAGAAATATAGATTTTATATATATTATGGTGTTTTTCACAGGGGAATTTAAGATTTAGTTCAAAAGTTTATGGAATTAATATTTCAAAATAATAACATCTTAGGTAAAACAGTATTACTTTTCAAACATCTAAAAACATTTCTATGTAATATCTATTTCATTATATTGAATTCTCAGCTTTTGTTGTAAAAATTGTTTTAAATGTGTATTATTGCACTTTAAGGTCTAAAAAAAGTGGTGAATTGAATGCAGCTAACTCGAAACAAAAAAATTATCTTACAAATACTATCCCATTTGGACAAAGTTTAAATAGCTAAAATGATTGGAAGTTATGATTTATTTTTTAATTACTATAAATAAATAAATATGTTGAAATACACACTCCTTAATTAACAAAAATACTGTAGTTTTTGTGTGTGTGTCATGCTGAATATAATATGCTCTTTCTTTGAATCACCCTTTCCTCATAAATCAACCTACCTATTCTTAGCTTCTTTCTTGATTCACTGTGTCAAAAAAAATAGTTCCTTAATATTTATTTCTGAAGTTACCATTCTTTGATAATTAAAATAGCAGTTGATTATTAAAACATTTCAAGGTTGAGGATCCAATATGTTTTAATGAATTTCTAATGGTTGTTCTTTTAAGAAATTATAAAAATTGCGTTAAATATCCTTTTTGATTTATTTTTAATTGAAACAGTATTATATTACTTTACACTGAGTATGTCTTCCTTTTCAACCAAACCAATATTGTAGAATACATTGTATCTAACAATAAATTTGTTTATTATTTTTAATCTATGTTTAAGAAATATAAACTCAGAGAGAGGAATTATTTTTTAAAGATTCTTGAACGAATACAAATTTGTCACTAATTTCTCATTAGCAGCTTAAGAATATTTTTAAAAAATAAAATATATTTTTTCAATCAAGAAAATGGAAACTAACCTAAGATTTTTTTTAAGAAAATTGCATTCAGTATTACATGAAAGTTTTGTTCTTGTCATTGAAAAGCCTTAATTGTTAGTTAATGTTTAAGGATAATATTTGAAGTAAGATGATTTCAAATATATTATAATACTTTGGACTGTTTTAAGATACTATTATATGACTTGAATGATACAATTTTTGATTGAAACATGACTCACTAAGTATGAGTTTCACATATTTCTTTTTTGAATTATTATGAATGATATCTATCATAAGGAGAGACACGGAATCAAGACGGAATGCCGATTTAGTTTAGTAGTGGAACATCATGAGTGTCAAAAGAAACCAGTTATAAATTATAAATTATAAAACTCATTAAATTATAAACTAAGTTATAAATTATAAAACTCCTTAAATTACAAACTAAGTTATAAATTATAAAACTCCAAAAATGGAATGGAAAAGTCTATATTGATTATATCCCATTTTTTATAATTTATAACTGATTTCATTTGACACTTATGA
>BMAW01040595.1:15973-121207 GCA_019974015.1 Nephila pilipes | reverse complement strand
TAAAAGCACACTCCGTTCTTAAGTGTCCTTACATGAACACTGAAGGCGAGAAACATACTTTATGGTAGCACGTTGAAAATATTTGAGTGATACTGAATTATCTTTATTCGTAAACGGTTCTAATAAGGAGGGAGACGAAATATCAGAATATGAAAATTATGCAAGAGAGAACATTGTTAATTCTGATTATCAGTATAGTAATTTTTATTCAAGGGAACATGCGAGTACTAATTTACTATTTTTATGAACGCAGAGGTTAAAATATTACTCTTTTAATAATTTCTTTACTTTTAAATTAAAGAGAAAACATTACATTGCATAATATGTAACATAATATGAAATATTTAAAGCAAAGAATAAAAAAGGTTATTTTAAAATACTACATTGCTTGAAGAGTCAATTCTCGTTTCTAGTCGATTTATTTCAAATAAGTACCAGAATACTATGAGAAAATTATATGATGTTAGGTGATTCAGTGATAAATGTAGACACAATGGGAGAAGATGTATTTGAACTGTAATGCTATAGACAATATTAATAAACTTTTTTGCACGCTCTTATAAAAGAAAAAAAAGTTAATCTATGATTATATATTTTGTTTGCTGGGTAGTACATATTATAATTCATTTATTATCTAGTCTTTAATCAGTAGAAAATGGAATGAAAATACATTGACAATATTACTAAGCGTTTTGCACGCTTTCTCCCGTTCGGTTCGAGTTATTCCAAAAGCGCTTAAAGGATTTTACAAGTGCTTAATACTTATTTATAATACTGTACATTCAAACGAGGCAACGCTTTATCAGTACAGAAAAAAATATTTTATGATAAATTAGCAATCTTATACTTGTTCTCATTTTACTTATTCATTATATTTTTGGAATAATAGAAATTGATCCAGCTAAAATTCCCTTTGGTCATATTATGAAGTGAATTATTTTCTATAAAAATGTTAAGATAATAAAAACATTGAATCATTTACAATAACGGTTTTTAATGTTCGGCTCACATTGAACTGAAAACGTTTTGGCATTGTCTTAGCCATAATTGTCTTAAGCGAGAAACAAGTTGAAAAAATTTTGCTCCAGGCCCAATCACCTAGTTTATTTCCTAGATTTATCACATGAACTAGATTGTCCCTAGGAGTTTTAATGAGCTTTTTATTAAAGCAAAAACTGTCTTTCTTTACCTGTAGAATTAATTATATTTTGACAGTTTAATTATTTAATTATATTAAGTTTTTAAAATAAAATGAGAAAAAATAGCCTTTCTTCCAATCATATTAATGAAACACGATCCATCAGAACAAATTTCAGAAATATGTGAAAAATATTCACGTAAGCTAATTTTCAGTGAATCATTACATGTTTTTCATATATATATCCAAGAAAATCTTTAGCAGCACTTACAGTATTAGAAGTTTTTGCGTGAGGTAAAATTCGTTTTAGTTTACTGTGGCCCAAACAGATTCGTTTATAAGAAATCGTTTATTTCATAAGATAAATAAGAGATTATTAACTAAGTGGATTTTCTACATTCCAAAAATATAGCAAATGTGTAAATATGAGTTACACGTTTAATAAGAGAAATAATTACTTTTCGCTGTACATTAAAAATGTCGAAACAATCGCCTTTAGACAATACAAAACCAATATTTACTGAAATAAACTAATAAGTATAAAAGAGGTGTTTTTATAGTCCATTCATTTGAGTCATATTGTATACGTTTTATTTAAATCATATTCATCATAAGAAATTTTCGTTTATATTTTAAATTCATGCAATTACTGATAAATTATCTTCAATAAATTTATCAATTCGGTGTGACATGACTATTGTGACAATGTGTCATCTTTAATTTTAGATCATACCGCTTAGCGTAAAAGAATAGTGTAAAAATACAAAATTAATTAAATTCAATCAAATTAAGAAATTTTTTTTAAAAAATTAGCTTAAGAATTAAAACATACGAATTCAAGCTAAAACCATGATATAAAGAATATAGTAATTATGTAATGCTTATATCTTAAAGTGGATGAAATTGTATGTAATCCTCCACAAAAAAATTAAAATTTGAAACTTTTGTTTTCTTTTATTGATTAGCAGCAATACTTGACTGAGAACTCTCTAAGACCAACAACATATGGGTTTATATATTGTAGAAGAATATTCCAACTCATTAAATGTAAAGAATATTCCAGAAGGCTTAAGAAATGATAGAAAAAAGTAAGTGAACAAAGTTAAGCAAAACTTTAATGTGGCTTCCTCAGAGCCACCGGTAATTGTAAAATTTATGGCTAATATATATATATATATATATATATATATATATAATATATGCATACAAACATATAAAGAGAAATTCACCATTTTTCGCCATTGTAGCTAATAATAAAAAAAAATCAATGGATATTAAGATTAAAAATTTCAAAACATAATTTTTATTTTGGTCAGCAAAACGTCTAAAAAATATTGTTTACTTTTGAAAATACTTATATCCTCGCGAAATAATTCAAGATACACCATACATGTTTTAAGCAGGGTTTTTTTTTTTTACATTTTTACAGCTACGTTTCTTCTACAGAATTTTCTATTTTCTTAGGAAGTAGAATTCATTACATGTGCATGGTATATAGATGCATCATGTATGTTTTAACAAGCAAGGTAAAGTCATATTAATTAAGACTTAGAAGAGAAAAAATAAAATGAAAAAAAAACATAGTTTTTATGTCATGAGAATAAAGCATCAAGAGTAAAAAAAAAATGATTCTTTTTGAAAGAAAGGTAGAAAACTTTTTTTCATCTACTTAAGGATTTAGTTCGTTTTTTTCCAATATAAATAAAATATGAGTGAAGCCATGGCCTCCTTTTAATGTAGAGCTACATTTTCCTTTTTTATGTACCACGAATTCTATTTCTCAACTTAAGCATATATTTATGTTCCGCGAAAAGTAAAATATAAGTATTTTTATGTTTCATTTCAATGTAATTGCCACAAACACAAAATATTTTCTTTGTTTTTCCTATTAACAGAAAACAAGTTCATAAAAATTAGAGTAAATATAAAAATGAATGAAAGATGTATTCAAGAAGAAATACTATTTTCTTGTGACTTGTTTGTCTGATATTTTTAAGTTATATTTAAATATTTTGAAGAATGTACATCAACAGCTTTACTCAGCAGATGTGTGGTTTATTTCTTATTATTCAATATAAAATTAAGTACATATCACATAAAATTTCTTTGTTTTCTGCTCAGTTTACTCATAAGTATATATATATATTTGTCTGTGTGTGTATTATGAAAGTCAATTTTCACGTTTTTCTGAATACTCAAATCAATATAGATCCAAATACTGACAACATATTGTAATATACTATATTTATATATGAGCAAATCATCAATATTATTTTTCACAAGATATGCTCATCATGAGCAAATTTATCCTATCAATTATAAATTCACTACATTTACAACTAAGAAGCTACAAAATGAAAGACATCATTAAAAAAACAAAATAAAATCAATATAACTTTCATAAAATAATTATAGTCAATTAAATAAAATAAACGTTAAACATTAAACTGAAAACCAAAATTTTATTAAGTAACTGAAAACTTATAAGAAAAACCTTGCGAAAGAAAAGCAACATTTTAGAATAATGGAAAGAATATAATTAGGACTGTTGCATATTTTGGAATGGAATAATGTGTGTTTCTGTCGTTATTATTGATCAAACTATCACACTTCAGTGAATTATATTATAATAAATTATGGTAACAAACCGAAAATCAGCAAATTCGGAAATTTAACCTTAAAAGAAAGATGGCAATAAATATAGTAAATATTAAAAAAAAATCATTTAAACTGCAAATAAGAAAAATATATCTAAAAAATAATCTAAAACAATTGTAAAACCTGTTAAAAATCTAAGAAAATCTGTTAATTAAACTATTCATAAACATGTAAAAAACAACATTTAAAAATACTAGTGACACGTTATCATGGATTAGAAACTTTTTAAAGACAACAAGCAACTGCTGAAAGTAATTATATGATTGCTTTTAAATTAATCCATTAATGTTAACATTGGAGACGAATTCTTTCATAGAGACTAGTTGTAGGCATACGATATAAACTATGTGTAATATCTTACATGGTTTTTAAAAATTTGGTTATAGTAATGCTGTTTTTTTTTATTTATTTGCATTTTGCAAAAGTGTTTTATATAATTATGTAATTAATTGCTTTCAGCTGATATGGTTGTTGTCTTTAAAAATTTTCTACGTTACTTATGATGACGTTTTACTTGTTTTTTTTTTACATTTTGTGTTTTGTATGCTTATGTTTTGTTTAATTAATATGGTTTAAGGTTTTTTTTTGTTTAATCAGTATGTTCTTTTTAGATGTTTAATTGGTTTTTCAATTTTCTTAGATATTTTTAAGGTATTTTTTTCTATTAAAAATTTAACTGATTTGTTTAATAATTTTACTAGCTTCACTTTCAATATTTTTTTATGATAGTTTTTCTGCATTTGCTTATTTTTAATTTATAATTTTTTATTGCAAGGAAGTGTGATGGTTTGATCAGGAACGTAAAATTAACGTACTTTATTCCTTTTCGAAGTACGGAACAGTCTTAATTACATTATTTTCATCATTCAAACTTTTTGCTTTTATTTCACTGATCTTTATATTATAAGTTTTCAGTTACTTAATAGACTTTTGTTTTTAAGCATAAATTTTATTTTGTTTACTTAATTATAATACTGTTGTATGAATTATATTAATTTGACTTTGGTTTCTCTTAATGATTTCTTTAATTGTGTATTTGCTTAGGTATTAATGTAGTGAATGTATGATTTAGAAATATATTTAATTTGTTTATGATATGATATTTCGTGAATTACAATATTGATGATTTTTTTCAAAAATATTTATATATATATATATATATACTACATTTCGTTAATACTGTTTCTATTCTATATAGATAATAATCATTTCTCAGTCAATTCTCATGTTTAAATTCTAGTACATGTTTAAATATGTACATGTTGTTAGTCTCATGTTTAAATTCTAGTACAATTGTAGTTTTTTACTCTTTTATAAATTTTACTGTGATATAAAATTAATCGTGCCATTAAGATGCAACTGAACAACTTTTAACCCTGCATTATTCAAGGAGGTTATCACATACCCAGCTTCCCTCTTTTTTCAATGTTTCTTTCTATCCCTTTTTGAAAAATGGGTGAACCCTCTTGTATGCTGATGGTGCTGACTTTAAGATCATAACTTTGATGTGAACATGTTTTTAATAGCTTGTACGATATGGCGCGTTTCTGAAATTATGAAGAATAAACACAGTATTTAAGACATTTACTGGATTTAGTATCTTAGAAAACTTTAGCAAAGATAATGAGAACCATGCAACAATATTCATGATTCTGCCACAGAAATTGATTCAGATTCTGAAGATGACGATATAGAATATGATAATAGTAGTTTTATAGAAAGGGGTAAAGAAAAACAGCTTGGGAAAAAGACAAATTTCATCCAAACGTTAGAGTGTTTTCAAAGAACATTACCTCAAAATTCCATGGAAATACACGTATTTCAAAAGATGTCATTTCGCTTATAGAAACATTGAATTTACTAAGCTCTCTTGAATTGATTCAAACTGTTGTAAAATGCACAAATATTTTTATTGAATCAGTAAAAAAATTGTTTGTTTTCGATAAAGGGATGTTAAAGAAGCAAATGAAGCTGAAAGAAAAGCATTTATTGGATTGTTATATATTTGTGGTGTACGTAAATCACCACATATAAACATGAAAGATCTCTGGTCAATAGACGGTAAAGGAATTGTAATATTCCGGACAACTATGTCTGCATACCGTTTCAATTTTCTTATGAGATGTCTACATTTTGACGATATTAGAACTCGTCAAAACAGAAAAGATTTAGATAAATTGGTTCTAATACGAGAGTTTTTTGAAACATTGGGGAAAACTGTCATAAATCACATAATGTAGGAGAATACGTTACTACAGATGAGAAATTGGAACCATTTAGAGGGTGATGGCCTTTTCGGCAATATATATCGAACAAATCATCAAAATAAGGTATAAAATGTTTTGCACTCTTTGATTCAAGGTAATTTTATACGTGAAATATGGAAGTTTGCTCTAGTAATCAGTCAAATGGGCAATTTGAAGTGGATAATAGTCCGAGTTATGTTGTAAAAAGGTTAATAAAACCACTTTATGACTCTAGGTGTAATTTGACATTTGATAACTGTTATACATCTTACCCACTGTCACGGGAACGTTTCCAGAAAATAAATATCTATTGTTTTGAACATGAGAAAAATAAAAAAGATATTCCTCCAACATTTTTGGTTTCAAGGAAGACAAACATGTATTCTCTCTCCTCCATGTTTGGTTTCTAAAAAGAAACAACAACTGTGTCTTATACACCCAAGAAAAATAGGAATGTGGTTCTACTTTCAACAATGCATAATGAAGACGCAGTAGATCCATCTACAGGAGAATATGAAAAGCCTGAGATCATCACATTTTATAAGGTAAGATCATTAAGTAAAGGCACTGTTGATGTTGTGGATGAAATGTCTGTAACATATTCTACAGTTAGAAAATAGGTGCCATCAGGCAATGCTTCTAAGAAACTTGTAAACTTGTAAGAAAAACTAGGATCCAGCACTGAAGACATCGTGTCTCCTGAAAAAAAAGCCAAAAGACTTCATAAAAGATGGGATGAATGCCCTAATAAAAAGGACAATAAACTAAATTTATTTGTGAAAAGTGTCAAAAACACATTTGCATAGAACACATGGCATATATTTGCAGAAATTGTGCGGAATAAGTGTAAGTGTTATTTTGTAATTGTATTCTTCTACTTTTACGCTTGCAAGTACCATATGGCATGTATTCGCAGAAAAAGTGAAACCTAAAGGTAAGTGTTACTTTTAAATTTCTACTTACAATTGTATTCTTCCATTTTTATGTTTCTTTTTTATCTTTTTTGTAATGATTCCGAGGTAGAAAACAATTAAACATCCGTAGGTATGAGATACCCTGCGGGAGTAATTTTGTTTGTTTTTGTTGCGCGAGCAATGAAGGGTTAATAGATTTAAAATATGTCTTACTGAATTGAAGATACAATTATAATAATTTTGATAAAAGGTGTAATATTGTTTTACATTATCAAGATAAATTTTTTAATTGGATACGTTATAAGTTTTAATTAGAAAGTTTTATTTAGAGCTATTTTGTCCGCATTAAAACAATTTATTTCTCATATCATTTTCTAGTAATTGGTTTATTTCCTTAATTTCTTGCAATGGAATTTTACAAAAGTCTACTAAGTTGCAAACTCAAAACACATAGAATATATAAGTAATTTGACAAAAATTGTACAAATTTAAATATTAGGACAAAACTGAACATATTTCAACAAATTTCACACAATTCACTCATTGTTGGGAACTCCTGGATTCTGTTATTTCCGTTGGTTCCTGATGAATAAACGCGGTTTATTATAATTGCATATTTTATTATTGTAAGTCTGTATTGCTCTATTCCTTCTGGTGATGTTATGTGGAGGTTTTGGGATAGCTTGCTACCCCAGATCTTATTCTCGTCACTTGAGCGATATATTTGCAACTAACCCTTGTATCATTTAAATGTGAGACATCCATATACAATTCTAAAATTTCTAGAATCTACAAATACTTTTAGAGGATAATGTTCCAGGTGTTTTGCTCCCCCTCTCCCCCAAAAAGAAAACCACCTTGAATTATTATTGAGAACAATATTTTATTATTGATTAGAGGGGGGGGGTTCTCATTTTTTTCTGGCATTTTTTAAGGAAAACTCGAATTATTTAAGATTATAAGAAATTAATACTCTACACATAACGCACATAACTGTACAATTGAGGCAGTTGCAACTTTAGTAAATTTACTATAGAAGTATTAGAAATTGTTCTGTGTTTTTACATTAGTCTCAGATGAGAAATTAATTTTTCCTAAACAAAGAAATAGATGGGTATATGAGAGAGCTGTACAAATAAAACACAAACACATGTAAGATATCTGAACTTCATCACTGTAAAAAATATGTGGAAATCCAAGTTAAAAAGGAATATCTTTATTGTGTTTCATAAAATTAATCTTGATTTTCATTTTAAACAATATTTATGCATGAAAAGAGCAATAAATCAGATAAGTTGATGAAGAACTAGGTATTTGAATTATAACGCTATTTAATTCAATATATATTTTCTCTTCTTCCTCAAGTAAGTCATATAATCTTGACTATGACTCAAAAAAGTTATACCTTTAGAGAACAGATCAAAGTAATTATGTTTCAATCTTGAAAACCGCTTACGATAATCTCCCTTTTCCTGTCAAATATTTAAGATTAAAGTTTTTGATGGAAAAAAAAAATTCAGATCAGCAAGTCTATCAATGAAACAGAACATTTTCTAATAAACATTTCAACGTTAGAATATGAATATATGGTTTAATTTTAAAACAATCACCTCATTGCTAATTCAAATATTTTATATTTTAATTCATCTATTTCAAGCAAATATTTTTTTTTTACTCATAGAAAATGAATACCATTGACCTTGAAATTACTGTCATATCTCCATACAACTGAGTAGAAAAGATCAACTTGCATAGAAAATGTAATGACTAATTGTTGGAACAATTAGGTGCTTTGTTTTGCTGTTTGATTATTATAAAACAATGGTTCAGAACTGCATCCATCCTGCTCTGGCTTGGATGTAACTTATCATATAGTTTGGCATGAAATGACACATTTTAGGAAGGATGGCCTGAGAGATTTTCTGGCGGAGACTTTCTGACTTGTTTTTATTGAAAAGTAAGCTCGAGATAGCACAGAAAAACCAATAAATCGGGAAATTTAGTCTAGATGTCTCTACTCTGATGTAAGTTTCCCCGAATGACTAGCAAAGTGAGGAAAAAAGGATGACACGCACAATTCCTTTCATAATAGGAATTGTAGGTGTGTATTCATTTCATGTGACATTCGATAGTAAGATCGCGATGTCAATACTATTCATAAAATCAGTGCTAAAGTTTATATTTTACGTTTTGAGTTGTCTTTCTATTTTTGTTGGTAACATCTGTGTGAGTCATAAATCAGATTCTTGAGGATGATAATTGCGGTACTGTTACACCTGGTGTGATAATTTTTATGTCTCTACTTTGTAATGGGACCCTAAATTGAACACTTTTTTTTATCAGATTCTTAAGCCTTCAGCAGTTTATATAGTCTCGCCAACATTGTCTAATCACCGGACATCTTAGACAAAATTTCCGAGGAATTCCTCATTTTCTATCCAGGCATTTTCAACCCATTCCACGAAATTTTTCAATACATAATATACTCGTTATAAGCACGAATCAATAGGCTAGATATCGTTACATTCGATGTAAATATCCATTATCTACATGGACAAACATTTAGACAATCAACTCAAGTTGAATTGGTACAATCACTTACCACTAACGTTTGTATAGGAATATAGAGTGTTTAACGTTTTTATGCCCTTTAAAACATAACTCAACTTTTAATATAACAACAGAAAAAATAATATAATACATGAAAAGCAGGGGAAAAAATAATATTTTAACAATATTATGGATTAATTTATTCAAGATTTATTATTCAAGATGCTTTTAAGCGTTTTGTGTGTCTGAGTAGTTTAACTAAATTTCTAACTTAGAAGTTCTTGCCAATCTCAATCCATCAATTGAGTTAAGGTTAAATTTAAGAGACGCTGTGCTGGCACATTAGTGCAAACAAAATACATACCACTAATATCTGATTTACTATATGAAGGTCAATAATGAGTTGTTTAAAACTAAAAACATTTGATGACATTTTAATCCAATATATTTATCAGATATGTTTACAATTATGTAAAGAGTAACATGATGATAAGAAAACAATTGCCAACTGAATATGGTATATAAATAAGAGTATTTTTAATAAATAGTGACTAGTAAAGTAGTATGAATACGTAAATCATTTATTTATAATAGTAGTAATTTTTTATTTAAAAATGAAATATTTAGTTCTGTTTAATATATATTATATATAAAATCAGGACTTATAATAAATATTTTATTCAAAAATTTAATATTTTTTTAAGATTTTACAAAGATTATTTATTAATCAATCTTTTAAATTTTATTAATTTTACTTTATTCAATAAAATTAAAATATTAATAAAATACTAAGTGCTAATATGAACCAAATGTCAAGCGTTTTGTTATTAGAGAAGTTATGATTAAACCGATGTTAATCATATTCTCCTATGCTGATTATTTTTGTTTAGATTAAACAATATCGGTAAAGGAAAATAAATGCAAAGAGGAATCTTAGTCCAGCACACTAGAATAAATAAATTATCTTGGTCAGCAGAATACATATATTTAATGAAAATATGTTTTTACTGTAGTACAGTATAATATTAAATATTCATAAGAAATGAAACTTTGTATTGTACGTAAAGAACTGTAAAATGCTCTCATTTTATTAAGTTATAATACCCAAGGAAGAAGTAAAAATAATGTAATTATTTACTGATTTATTAAAATTAGAAAAGTAATTGAAGTCTGATGTCAAATGAAATATCGATTATCTTTTCTGAATAAAATAATATATTCTTAGATGATATCTTAATAATCTTAATGAAATATAAATAAATCATTCAAATTAAAAGTAAAAAGTTAATTAGTTGAAAATGAAATTTTTAAATAATTATGAAATTAAACATAAAGGAAATGTATTAATTAATTTGGTTGAAAAGCTGAAATTAGCTTTGAAAATTATTAGATAATTCTTATTCTTTACAGTTTAAGTATTAATAGGATCATTCTGTATTCAAAGGCTTTTAAAAGTAAAAAGAAATGTTAAAGCTTATATACCAAGATTTGGGAAATATCATAATTCATTCCTGATTGAAAGAATTCTATTTTCAACTTAGCGATATTAATTAGATTTTTCGTCAAACAAAGTCTTAAAAATACATTTTTGATTTTTTTTTTTTCAATCTAGAATGTAATTTCATTATCTGATATTTTTATTTCCTTTGATGTCTTGAATTATTAGTATTTCTTTAATATTTACGTTTATCAGAAAAGTAAGAAAAAGTGAGGAAAGGTGACTAGAAATAAAAAGGATTTTAAAATGTCTTTCCAAAGTATTTCTTATTTTTAAACAAACAGTAGAGCCTTTGCTAAAGAATTATATTTGTGTCATAAGGCAATTAGAAAAAATAAGAAAAATAACGTATAAAAAATATTTCTTTCCAGGAGTGATAATTTTGGCTAAGCAAAACAAAATTGTCTTGGAGAAAGTCAGAATATATCCCTCTTATATGAAGTATTTTTTCTATAAATTTATACTATTGCAGAACTAGTAAGACTGCTTCGTTCGCATGAAGAATTTAAATTAATGCTTCTTTATAAAACAAGCATTTAATAAAAATAACTGACAATTATCTGCATGAGCAAACCAAAAAAAAAAAAAACCAACTTATATATATATATATATATATATATACCTTTCTTTGAACAAACTCTTATTTCTACAACTAGCTTCAAGCATTTAACCGTAAATAATGTTTTTAAGATCTATTTCAAAATAAATTCTCAATGGATAATTTGAGTAATCTTTTTTATTTTATTTTTGAAAAATTGAACTTATTTTTTTACTTGAAATAAGAATTTGAAATAGGAGGAAGGAGGTGGTTTGAATAAGTTGAAAATAAGAATTTTTAGAAAGAGAAAAACATGAACATTTTTGTAATTTTAATCTATTTTTATATTTCTTTTACAATTATGAAAATTTCGTGGATGAAAACTTCAATGGTTGATATCTTTATTTATATGAAAAGTCTCACATAGAAAATGGGTAAGAAAAATTGACAATAAAATGCTGACAGAAAAATATTTTTCTCTTTAATCACAGTAAGCAAGACTTTTACATAATTCAAAATGATTATAAAATGTATTCTTAAGATTTTGACTATTCATGAAATTAGCGTGTAGATTAGAAACAAAAAGTTTGTCCTTTTATTTTAGTAAATTGAAACATCAATCTTTTAACCATTAATTTTATCTTACTTTAATGTCTCTCATTAATTATCTAAATTTCAATATTCTTAGTTTTTTGTTCACTCAAAAATATTAAAAAATACGTTATAGAAACAAATAAGAACATTACATATGATAATAAAATAAATACAATAATATTGTATAACATAATGAAGTAAATAAAATATAAATGAATAAAATAAATATAAAACTGTTAATTTAAAATAATAAATGTAAAATAATGATAAATATGAAATAATAATAAATGCAAGTTGATGATATTTGGAGAAACAAGAATTCTGAATTTTTCCAGAAACTTTAATTTCCTTTATTTGTATTTTAATTTGATGTGTCTGAGTAAATATCTATCATTAAAATATTAAGTTCGCTTATTTTTGTAATTTATACTTAAACACATTTTGACCTCCATATTTATTTCATTAATCTTTTTTTTTCATTCATTATTCTTAAAATTCTAAATACGAAATATGAAAAAATGACATTGCATCATTGAAAGTACCTTCAAATACATAGATAACATTTATAGAAATTGTTTATTTTATATGAGCATCGTTTTGTTTCTAATACTATATGAATTTTAACACTTTGTAATTTTTGACTTACGTCGGAACAATTTAATTAACTTTCCATTTTAGAATCGTAATAGTGGAATTTTTTTTTGATGGATAAGAAAAATACATTTATACATTAAATAGTGATCTTCAAGGTATTTAACCATATGCCTCTTTATTTAACTCTTTTTAAAAGTAAACGAAAAAAGGGTGAAGAAAAATGCCATAAGATCAATAACTTTTTGAGTAAAATGTGATTTTATATAAATTCGAATAAATAAATACTTCAAATATATGATATTCAAACCATTATACAAAAAATCTAACGGAATTATTTCCACATAAAGCTAAAACTTGAGAGATAATATTGCAAGTTAATAATTCACAACGAACATAATAGTTTTAAATCTAAAATCGTGTATCTTAGAATTATCATTTAAGTGTCAATTTGGCTGGTAACTTACTGGTTATTGAAAACTCATTTTTACGAGTGTGTTGAAATTTAAGCCTCTGCAAAAAGAGTTTTGAGTATTATTATATATCCGTGAAAAAGTTATCTGTATATACTTATGTTAAATAATATATAGTATTTGTTATTTAAAATTTAGTTATCATATATTGAAGAACATTACTTTTAAGCATTTTGCAATTCATTATAGTTAAGTACATCAAAATATTTTAATCATTACAATTCATATTACTAGCTTTATTCATTTACTTTTCTAGAGAAAAATATATAGAATGAATTATTTTAACAACTTTCTTTTCATAATGTCAAAAATTAAATTATTTTCTGATTAAATTAAAAGAAATTCTATAAATATTAAGTAAACATGTTATGCAGGAATAAGTATTGTGAACCAACAGGTTTCTTATTTTACATATAACGCCTTTTCTTGTTATTAGAAGTTGCTTTGTGACGCATTTACATCGTTATTTCACTTTATATCATTTAAAAGTCTAATTAAAGAGTAAATAAGCTTAAAACATCAATGAAAGATTCAAAAGAACAGGACAAAACTTTTTATTAACTATCTTTGAATAAGTAAAGTCACTCTCCGTTGAATTCTTCTTAATTCAGTCAGTCTTTGTTTATAATCTAATGATAAAGTCTTAACTTACCAAACCATTCGTTCTGATTTAAACAATTCTCGATAACAGCAAATTCAAATATTAGCACTTTAACTAGAAGTCTCTTGAAACCGAAAGATTATTTAGGATGAATCAATCCATTCTACAATGCAATACAATCTACTTGTCGTTGTCCTCTATATCACCTTTCTTCTATTCAATTCTTTTTTGCTTATATATCCATATTTC
Source organism: Nephila pilipes (assembly GCA_019974015.1). Lineage (NCBI taxonomy): Eukaryota > Metazoa > Arthropoda > Arachnida > Araneae > Nephilidae > Nephila > Nephila pilipes. The sequence goes on along the minus strand of BMAW01040595.1, from coordinate 107,157 downwards.
CAATTCAGTTAATTTCACATCTTATCTTTATCTAATTCCCCTGATAACAATTCTGTTTGGTTTGGAAGAAATAGTAATTTTATGCAATTCACAAATTACCCAATGTCCCCCCAGTTTTGTGAAAAGAAAATTTCGATTAATCCAACGTCACAGGTTTTTTTTAAGAATTAGTTATTCACCAGTTCTTAATACAAAATAATATGATTGAAGGTAAAAAAAATTAGCATATACCTTGTTTCCATTAGAATCTTATAAATTAATAATACATTTTGAAAACACACGAATAGTGTGTATGATGATTTAAATTAATTCCTACTTAAATACGGAAATATTCTTATAAAAGCATATATTTTCACTAGCAAATTATCTCTTTTGATAATTCTTGAAATATTCATCAATAATTTTTTTAGAAGAATGATTATTGAAATTAGTACTTAGAACTAGTTTAAGACTCTTGACAATAAAAGAGGTTTTCTTCACCGGTAACATGCAAGAATTCTTAACTAGAAATGTTAGAAGTTTTTATTTTGATATAGAAATGCGTTATTTCATGCTATTTATTTGCTTTATAGTCTCTGATAAAGCTATAAATTCTATGAATGGTATGTATAAAAATGTATTGATTAGTTTCTTTCTATCTTTTCGTATACGAGAAGAACTGTATTTTACAACAGATTTGATGACTTCATCTGAATTTCTTTTAAAAACATACAATAGATGATCAGTCATTTTGAAGACAGAAGAAAAAATAACACATATTATCATGGATCTTAAAAACTTGATCATCTGTCTCTAAGACTTCATTCAGGAATAAAGTTTGGACTGATGTGTAGACTATGCTATACTAGAAAGTGGTATTTTGGTTTTCTAAATGATGCATTAGGCGCCAAGAACGACGTCGCCAACCTGACTTAAGCGTTTCGAAAGAAAGAAAACAAAAAAAGAGCCTAATAATGACTATCAGTAAATGATAAAAATGCTGTGAGAATGTTTTCATCGTAACGTGTGTGCCTACAGATTTAGAATAATATACGAACAATGGAAAATACTGAATTGATTAAGAAAAAGAAGAAATTTAAATTATTTTGTACATAATTGCTTATATTCAGTTAAATTTAAATATCCTTTAATCTAAAAATACTTTTTCAAAAACTTAGTTGCATACTAAGGCAAACATTTTATAAAAATATAATATTACTTTTGTAAATTTATGTTTATCAATCTGTAACGATACCGCATAAAAGCTCTAAGAAATATTGTACTTACATCTATTTATGAATAATATTTGTTAGCTAAAGATAAAAAAAAATCATTCAAAACACCAGGCATATTTTAAATAGCTTAATTGTGTAAATTTACATACAAATTAAGGTCTGTAAGAACTATTGAAGACTAAACCATATGAATTAAAGGAAATATTTTTACATTTATTCATGTACAATAAAGGAAATAAAGCTAGTCCATAACGTTTTTTTTCTTACTTAAGCCAATTTTTACTAAATTTTAAAACCAAATTATTGAAATTATATAAAAGGGGTTGAAATAACTAAGTGGCTCGAATAGAAGTTGTGACTAAAAAACTGTAAATGCATCTGAAATTTAAATCTAAATTATAATTAATCAGTTTATTCTAAAGCATGTATGAAATATACATATAACTGTTAATGAATTATTATTTATCATAAGAAACGATTTACATCATCCAAATTCTTTATTTCCATCTCGTTAATTTATTTGATATCTTCGCTAACAACTTTAACACCGTCCAGATGTCTCTCTGTGCATTATTTAATGCAATTTTTTTTTTTAAAAAAGGCTTTTTTTAATATTTTGTGTGTTATTGTCTATTAGATTCAAGTAACTCTCGAATATTATGATTTTTAAATCTCAAAATTTTTTTTACAAAAGTAAATTGATTACATATCTATACGATTAATTAAAATTTTTTTAAATAATTTTATTTTAAATTTACTAACAAAACTCAATTATTAATGTATCCGGTTATCCAAAATGAATTAACATCCTATACATATAATTATTCAAACTATTTTGAAACTCAATTTAGTAATATAATTGAATAGTTTTATTTTCAATCTGTCAACATATATGCTCTCTAATCGACTTTCATTTCCAACTTTCTGAATCATAATATTTATAAATTGTATCGAAATTTCCAAAACCACTATTGTATCGTACTTGCCTTCTAGAGTTCTGTATATATTGTATTATACATTAAGCTTTAGTAGCAGGCGAGTTTAGAGTTTTACGATGTATTAATGTTATTGACGAGTAACAGAAAGAGAGATATCGAAATCAGACATGAGTTAAAGAATAGGAACAGGATATTAGATATTTCATCTCAAATTTCTAGCTGACTTACTTTAACAGAGATATTTATCCTATCTGTTAATATGCTATATTATCGTTGTATATTAAACATATTATCAATATACGTTTAAATATGACAAAAATAAACTTGATCAACTCGTAAAACATTTTGTTTCCAAAAATGACGATTAAATGTAAAATAACTTAATTAAAATTTTAAAAAACTGCTATTTTTTGAATATTAAAAGAATTTCAGTGTTTATAGATTATATAAACCTTTGTATGGTATGAAAAGTAAATAAATTATTTGAAAAAAAAATATTTGATTGATTATTACCCAAATAATACAAGCGCGCGTATAAATAGATACGCTATAGATCAATGGTTGCTTAGCTTAAATCCAAATAGTGTTTATACTTTTTTACCGATAAGTAATGTGTTGAGGGGAATAAAAAAGAATGAGCCACTAGAAAACTTGCAACCATTTTTTGTATGTTAATTTATATAAATCCATAAAAATAATATCTAATAAAATATGTATTCACAATATAAAAAGATTGTTTAAACTATACTGATATGATCATATCAATATGCATCGAAATGTTTTTCAATTTTCATTTAAAGTAATACAATCTCTTTGTAAAAATACATGAAACGTTGATTATACAGGAGGTTACTTTTTTAAATTCATCCTAGAATATTATAATGCAGAAAAATTGTCAATTTTCTATTGTGAATTTTAAGTAAAATTGAATATTTACAAAAGGTATTAGATTTCATCACTTATGAAGTTTAGAATTCACAGAATTTATTGAAATGCTACATTTCAATGTGGGAGTAATGATAACAATGCAAGGATAGAATTTAACATCAAAAATGATTATTCTGGGCGTAGTATTAGTGCCTTCACGAACTACTAAAGACTTTAAAAAGAGCAAATTTATTGTAAGAAAATCACAAATTTCAGAAAGAAATGAATAGCTTAATGAGTCTTATCAAAGAATCGAGGAATGAATGGATGCATTCTCGTCGAAAACTTAGTAAGAATCTTTTTTATTTCATGATAAAAGAGATAAAATTAATGACTAGCTTTAGGCACATAAGTATTCCTTTGTTACATCGAATTATTAGAAAGAATACCAAGCACATTAATAATGCAGTTGTGAAATATGAGATAGAAAGTAAGACAGGAAAGATAAAGAGAATAGACAAAGAGGACATTTGAAAGGAAAAGTACACAGCTTGCATAAGAAATATTTCATCATATCTCTTTAGTTTGGAGGTTGCTTTTATAAGCAAAAGGGTTTAAATTCTGAATTAGAACAATTTCTAAGTCATTAGTCGTATACACTGTTGAAGTTTGAAAGCCGTGGTATGAAATTCAAAGCGTCATAATATTTATAAAGGACACTATCATTATTGCAAATTCATATTGTCAGTATATTAATCTTATAATTATAAAATGTATGTATCACATTAATTAATTTAATTTCCAATAATTACTGTATTATTTAACATCCATTCAAATGCACTATAAATAATGCTACTTAACAAGCGGTATGTTAATATTTTATATTAATAACACAGTCATGTAATAGTTGCGCAGAATTTCAGTGAATTAAGGTGGTCCTTAATTGACCGTCATTGATATCAATAACTGACAACATTTAATAACAATGACAATATTAGACTACTTCTAAGTAAGGCGTCTGATGTTTTAAATGGTATTTTTAGCATTTGAATGCAGAATATTTCTCTACAATTTTAATTAAAGAAACAATTTCTGAAAATGAATTAATTTAAAAAGAAAGTAAATAAGTATGAAAATTCAAAAATTAATTATTTCAGTCATTTAAATAATCACAAATAAAATTAGGAATTCATTACATGTCTGAATTACTTAATAACATAGAATGTTAAATCCTTTTTTTTCCACTGATAAAGTAATAATATAATTCTTACATAGAAATTCTATCAAATCTCTCTCGAGAAAGGTATTTTTTTCAAAAATGTAAATCAAAAGCCTTTTATTTGACAGTATTAAAAGTTTATAAAATAATAAACCAAGTCGGTGATTTTTTTGTGTGTAAAAAATATACTATTCATTTCAAGAAATTTTACTAAGAATTATTATTCCTCCTTAATGCTAAGTATTTGATAGTGAACAATCTGGATTTCTTAACCCTTCATTACATAATTTATAATAAATATATAACATCCTCTCAAACGCAATTTCAGTTTAAACTTCTATCCTAAATACTGATAATTGTAATTCCTCATTATGTGCTATTCAAAGTTTTCGCAAGCTGTTTTTATCAACAGAAAACAATTACATTTGAATTTTTGAAGAATATATTTCATAATATCGGTAATACATGTATTTTGTGATTGAATATAGTATGTATTCTTAAGAAAATTTTTTTGAAAGGTATTATAAATAAATATATCATGTAACAGATTATAAGAGATAGTTGTCATTGCAATATGTATATATACTTTAAAATTGTCGTTCCTTGGTTTCTTTTCAAATTACGGTATTCATTATAATAATAAATCAGAATTAAAAGACACGCGATACATTCAATTTCACCAACTACGCTGAACTATTTACAATATCCGAATAAAAAACAATGCTCAAAAAATTTGCATCAAAATCTAAAATAACAGTAGTATAAAATTAATATATATATATATATATATATATATATAAAATCTGTAATCAATATTTAATACATTTCTATCAAACATTTGCTTATATATGTGTATTTCTATAATTAGCTAATAATTTTAATTGCATTTCTATTAAAAAAGGTTTTATAATATTCTCTTTTGGAAATTAATAATTCATACTTGAAAATTAAACGACCATAATAAAATTAAATAAATAAAAATGTAATTAAATACGATAGTATGTAATTCATTTCATTTTGTCTTCTAATTACCTATAAGAATATCAAAACAATTTTAATCGTTTTTTGAAAAAACAATTTTTTGACTTCCCTTCATAGGAAAACTTACTCATAAATATATTTACATTTTTGTTAAATGTTGGTATGAAAATTAAATAAAATTTTGTAATTGTTAAATAAACATTATTTAACAAAATAATATTTATTCTATAAGAAATAAAGCATTACATATCATTAAAAATTCTAAGAGTGCATTATATTCATATCGTATTTAAATAATTATGATAAATATAAATAAAGAAGATATATTTAGAATGCTCGAAACTTAAGTAGCATAGCAATAGAATAGTAAATTATGTTCTTAAAAGTAGCTATTTGTTAATAGGAAAAATGTTTTAAGCAATTAATCATTAATAAAAATATTTTTAAGTAGAATTTTTAATCGTCTTTCTATATAATGATCATTTCAGTGTTCAATTATTGTTATTTTTTACATAATTTTCATAAATTGCGTTTAAAAAGGTAATAAGAAAATTTAATAATTTTCCCTACATTGGCTACACTTTAATGATTATTTTCTCAATTATAGTCACTGTTTCGAGGAGAAAGAATACCTATTTTTAAGCAATTCTAAATCTAACAATTTGAACAAGAGATTTTAAATTAAGAGTGTTTCTTGGAAACTATGTTTGTCCTCAAAATAAAGTAAGACATTTGTGTATAAATTAAGTTTGATTAATGACCAGAAAGAAGCAAACGTTTTAAGTTACTAAGGGATGATAAAAACAAATAAAATACCATTCCTTAAATTTTCTTTAACATTTTTACTTTATTTTTTCTTACTATTTCTGTAAGCAGATATTTGGTTTAACTTAGAAATCTTTCAATCAACATATTTATACGGCACTCTCTTATTCCAAATATTTTAACAGCAGAAGATAATTGTTTTTATGTATATTAAATTTATGTGAAACATGAGCAAATAAATCAATATGATGTGGAATTTTTTTCGTTTCTTTAGACCTCTAATATGTGGAGTACATTGCGTAAATGAACAAAGAAAAGAAAGAAAGTAAATGCAGATTTAAATTTTATTATATGATTTGAATTTTATTAAATAAGTCTGTGTGACTAGACAATTTTACCGAAATGTGCATGAGTGTAAAAAAAATATATTTTCATATCTGCAATGAATAATCATTCAAAAAAGTTTACTAAATGTTAATTTTTACAATTTTATTTTAGATTATGTTTTCTCCTACATTTCAAAGAAATGGTTCACAATTAAAGGCGGCACCTGTATTCGGTTTCGAATTTCACACATGAAGAAACTCTGCCCAGTGTTATTGAACATATAATTCTCAGAATTAATAGCTAGTTGATACATGAGAAAAGTTCATTTTATTTTCTTTATTGAAAAAACCGTGAAGGATTGGCCAGATTTTGGCTCCTTTTTAATGCGTGCATGCCACGATGCAGCACACTCTCATACACAGTTACTTATTTTCATCACATAAACAAACATATGTACTATAGATACCCATACATGCACTATTGAAGCTTAAATTTGAATTACCAAAATATCAACTGTAAGTGACCGCTGAGTCCAGAACGGATCCACCGAGTATTGTACTGGAAAATAAACAAAAAAAATACCCTAAGAGAGATTAAGAATTATTTTGTAGCTTATATATATATATATATATATATATATATATATATATATATATATATACATTATTCGTTTGTATATTTTACATCTTCAGTACCTGATGCAGATCACGGGACATCATTCTTAAGTTCTTTTCAATACTCGAAATTCTCCGATTTGTCGTCAGTGCATAAAATATGGAAATATTTGTTCAAGGAACACAAAACTCAGTAATTAATTGGAAAAATTTGTTTTATAATTTAAACAGAATCATCATCACTTTGCCTAAGTTTGATAATTTGATAAGCACAAATTATTAGCCAACTGAAATCTTAGCACTAGATCGACCAATATTTTTAACTACCTAGATCGAGAGTTAGCGTTTTTTTTTCGTAATAAGAAATTGAGAGTAATATTTGAATTTGAAGCAAATATAATTTAAAAAATTAAATTCAATTAATATTTTTGTTTTTAGAAAAGAAAGGTTTATTTTATTCTTATTGAGCATTTATTTCCAATTGTAATTTTTAACACAATATTTGCATCAAAAGTTTGTATTCCACTATTTCGATATTTTCTTTAAATGCATTTAACATATGTGAACACTTCTTAGAATTTTATTAGCATCACGAATATTGATGACGTTGATTACTCCGGGTCTTAGAAGAATTTGGAAAATATTTAACATTTGATGTTTTTTGACAAGTTTATGATAATCTCAGTTGGTTAATAAAATTAAAGCAAATGATTTTGGAGAAAATTATGTTAAATCATAATAGCTAAATAGAATCCAGGAAATTATAGATGAAATTTCTATAAAATTATTAAAAATTAAAAAATTCTCCTTGAATCTATTAAGTTTCTTACAATTGCCCATTTGATCAAGTGCATATATGCTACATTAAGTTTTTTAAGGGTACCATTTTCTTGGAATATTTTGGGATTTTTAGCTACCTTAATAATTCTTCGTATAGTGCTGAAGACAAAGTTACTTTTTATTTACTTAGGTAAACAGTGTTCTGGACGTTCTATGAAACTTTGAATAAGACTAGCACAGGATTTGTATCTTTGCAAATCAGAGGCAGTTAACTTCGATTCAGACGAATTGTTCCAACAGCAGAAATTCATTTAACCAACAAGAAATACACACGTTCAATATATGTAAGACAATTGCCTGTTGTTACATTGCTTCCCTTAAAAGGAAATGGGTGACGTTTCCGAAAGACATATTCATAAAGGCTTGGGCTTTTGTCTCCCTAAAGGCGAAATGATTCCTATTCAAGTCGACTCGAAAGAAATGAATTATCACCAAACTATAGGAACTGTAGAATATTCTTGAAACTTTTTTGTTAGAGTTCCACTGAACTCTGAAGGATTATACGATTTCCTTAAGCATAAATCCTAAACATTATAGAGCTTCCATTTGAAAATTGCAATTGAATTCCATATGGGTATTATGTGAATGGCCAACAATATGCACACGGACTTTCAAGATCCTTCTCTATTGCAGAGTTCAATGAACTTTTCTTTCAAAATAAATTTTGATATATGAAAAAAAAAAAAAATTTCCTCAGCATCACTGACATTTTCATCGCTTGGATGAAAAAGAGCTGAACATTCAACAATATTCAGTCTTTTTGAACGAGTTAGTGAAAAAATAACTGTCAGACACATGCAATTGTCCATGTTTCAAACAATGTTACTGACTCATATTTACCTAAAATGACCCGAAAATAAGCTCGTGTGAATAGAACAAAAACGAAAGAAACTCTAGGAGGAAAACATAGTAGATAACTCAAATATCTTTAGCAATCTTTATGGTCATTTCGGTCTTTCTAGGTAAAGAATTAAGTTATACGCTTGTTATATACTTTTTTTTTTTTAAAAAAAAAGGTTCATGGTGTGCTTATCAAATCCTCAATAAAATAAATATTATGAATGCTTAATTAAATGTCATAAAATTCTTAATAATTATCGATTTTTAAATTATCTTTGCTTTTAAATTGACAACTTCGGTCACTCTAGTATTAAAATGAAATTATTAACATTTGAGAAATTGTTTTGATAAATTCAACGTAAAGACCAAATAATTTCTTGGCATTAAATTAGAATAAGCACAATAATATTAGTAAATAGAAATCAGCATTCCAAATAATGCATGTAATGAATTATAAAAAAATTGAATTATTAGAAATTAGTGTATTTAATTAAAAAAAATACAGTTGCAAGTCACATCAAATGAGTCACAAGCGTAGCCAGGGAATAATGCTCAAATATGACGTATACAAAGTCAAATAATGAGGAGTATTGACATAGATCTTACCAAAAAATATTTTTTAAGAAAATTGCAACACTATCAGAATGTCATGCGAATATATTAAATATTCTTAACATTAAATATAATTACGCAGACAATCAATTAGAACTGTAATGAATTCATCTCATTAACATTACAAATTTACAAAATTTCAGTAAAAAGAAATTTAATTTGCTGTTCAGAGAAATTTAGTATTGAGTAATAAATGGCTGTAGAAATTCAATAAAGCTGAAATTTTCTTTGTAATTTTATTATAACAATAAAATTTCGAATAGTTAATCTTAAAAAAAAACTGTATTTTGCACAATAGTCATAAAAACCTTAAAATCTCATATATATATATATATATATATATATATATATACTACGTGAAAAAAACACTTACAGCATGAAAACAATTTTCAACAATAAAATATTAAGATATCTACTATATAATTTGAACATTTTCAAAACAAAAGATCATTGTAACTAAAAAGTGCAACAAAAGTATTTAAAATAAAGTACCATACACGATATAAAAATAATTTTGATGGATGAGATATGTCAACAATTGTGGGTTTTTCAAAAAGATAACATGCTTCAAGGATATAGCATGAGGTATAAGCTGAAATTGAATACAATTCATGCTAAAAATTATATATTCTGCTTTCCAAACAAAAAAAAATCAATTTGCAGTTTAAAGTGAAAAGTAGAGTCGAATCACAATTAAAGACAAACTGAAGTTCCACAATTAAATTTACTAAAATTAAAGTCTGAAATCAAAATAAGAAAAATTTTAAATATCAAAATCAAACTGAAATATAACTTCTATCAACAATCTTTGAATTAATATGTGGCTGACGTCTTTTTTGATTGGCCGATCAAGACATTAGGAGTGAAACTAAAACACCATTCCATACAAAATGCCACAACCATTATGAGAAAAAAAAGGCCAGTTAAATTAAATCCTTCAAGATGCTGACCTAATCCTATCACCTGCAAACTATGTGATAGAGTCTAAAAAAGAGAAAAAAAATCTAAAAAAGTTTAAAAATGTGAAGTGAAAAAAATCTAAAAGAGAAGAAAAAAATCGATAGGAACCGATTGAATGTTTCCAATACTTTCTAGTACTGAAGCAGAGAAGTATTGTGAGGAATCATGCATAATTAAACATGAAGATTTAATAAAAATTAAATGGGAAAGAAAATTTGTGAAGTTTACATATGGATATCACTTTTCAGCAGTTGCAAAGTTGTAGTAAGTAGAGACAGCATCAATCATGTGCGTGTGTGCGTGTTCTTGAATTAAAGAATCTTGTAAAAGCAATTGAGATCATTTTACATAACTTCGTGAATCCAATTACTCCGGGAGCATTAAATCACACAATGTATGGGGAGTTGAAAGTAACTGTTTGCATAGGATTATGTTTCCACTGAGCAGAAATTTCCTGATACTCATTTAATATTCGCTCTGTTACATAATGAGCCAAAATTGCTAAAATAAACGTCAAATTCAACAATTAATAAAACAATTAGACAAGTAGTCTTCAGACTGAAACAATGAATATAAACAAAAACATAATTGCTATTCTCCAATCATCGAACATTTGACACTATCCTTTCAGTCATGATAAAGTAATACTCAGAAATATTCGTGATTGTAACATCACATTCAAATAAATCATACGAACTCATAAATATATGTACATCAAATCCTAAATAATGTCTGGAAACAACCGCAAATCTCTAATTTTCACAATTGTTTGCTTCAAATCCAAACATTGCTTATTTGGGAACAAATGTCAATTTTCTGAAATCAGTTACTATTGAAAACACATCGAAATGTAAATGAAATTCATAATCTCGAAACACAGAACAGGACGCAATACACAATTACATGTCTCAATTACATGCACAACAAATTTCTTAAGAAACTTAAACTTATCAAGCAAGCAATCTAAAATACGTATTTAAAAATAATCACACGGTAATAGATTGCACATTTTAATTATTGAATTTTTTTTAAAAAAAAATTAACTGGAAAGTGATGAAAGAAAAAAATTTACAAGTCCAATGCAAAACATTAATTAATAGATAAGAACTTTTCCTAAGTCCAAAACTGAAGTAAAAATGCAATTCAAAAATCAAATCATATAAAAAATAATTTCCTAATAATTTAAATCATTTGTAAAACCCAAAGTGAAGGATAGCAGCAACAGCAAAATCATATACTATGTCCGAAAGTAACGCTTTTAGATATCATAAATGTTTTTACATCAACAATATGTCAGTGAAAAAACAAAGAGGAAACCGAACTATCCCTGAAACAAAAAGTCTGAAACTCGCGATGATTTTATTTGTTGCTCACTAGAGCAACAAACAAAGCCTGTATCTCCCCTTCAAGCCCATTTGAAAAAGACAACCCCATGAGAAAGTCAACCATATTAATTTACTACAAAAAAATACATATTTCATCTTTCCAGATAAGACTCCTAACTCACTCGAAAAGATTAACAAACTGGAATTCTTACCGACAAAGATATCAAGATGACTCTGACTTTGAATTCCAAAGATCTTTCAACAAAGTCATAGGCCAATCCTCAACATCTGACCTCAATAATATTGTAGTCATTTTCCCGACCGATTTTGACCTCCTTAACACGAACAACTGCTAAATTCATTTTTCATGTTAAATTCTAAGGAGGAGAGTTCTTAGGGAGAAATGGGAATAGAGAAAATCCTCGACGAAACATGGCAAGTGAACGAAAAGAAAGCTACCCTATTTTGAATAGCTTCAGTTACAAACAAAAATTGACTACCTAAGATGGAGAAAAGAGACTCAATTTCTTCGCCAAGAATCAAAACTTCGATTGTATTCCCCTAAACCAAACAATTTGAACGTTTAAAAATCTTAGGATGTACCAAACTCATTCGCGAAAATTAACGAACTTTTTCTTCGTTTTTTTCCAAAAAATAATCGAATCTTAAGAAAAAATATCTCGATAACATACATAAATTTATAGCTGCAAAATAAATTAAACTTTTCACAGCTATTAAGTTAATACATTCTAAGTAAATAAATCTCTAACTTGCAAACCACACACTATTGAACAAAATTTCTTTAATGCAAACTATGTAAAAGGAATTAAACACAATAGTACTATTTAAAATTAAACAATGAAATCGGAAAAATTACACACAAAGCAAATTTAGCATTGAAATTAAACAAGTAATATAAAAAAAAATTAATGTCAATTTCTGCTTAGGTGACAACTTAGATTGCCAAATTTGTCTACAAACTAGATGATTTTAGACGAAATTAGAGGCGTTTGGAGGAGAACAAGATCATTTTTTGAAAGATATAATATGAGCGACAGCGTACGTGTAAAGTGTATTTTTAATGCTATATTCTGATTACATAATTTGAAGTAGAGATGTTTTAACTACGAATTTTGTACTTTAGTTTATTTATGTGAATGTGTTAATTATTTCCTGTTAAAAAGAAGACATTGTATCTACTAGGAAGCCACCTTATAATAAAAATTTAATTTTACACGGAAAAAAAGATATTTGATTGCTACAAGTTTTTCTACGCTGTGAAAGCTGATCAGCCACGTATCAATGTACAAAAAAAAAGAACTAAATGCACAAAATAAAGAATTTTCTTAGAAGAAATAAATATCCTTAAAATTATTCTTTAATTCTCAATTCTTTAAAATATTGATCTGCCTCTAATCGGTATATCATAAATTAAAACATTGAAAATATACATTAATGTTTGAACTAAAACACAGAAGTTTCAAAATGTCTTAGTAGTATGTATAATAATAATCAAAATATATGATTTCAGCCTTCTGTACTAAAACACATACTTTTATTTCTCTTTAAGTCTAACTATTTCAACAAAAATGATGCCATTATCCCCTTCGGAATTAAAGTACGAAATACGCATCACTAGAGAATGAGCTCAGGGGCCGAACGATGCATATTCGCATTCTAAGGTGGAACGTTTTCTAAATATCTCTAAATGGCACCATGTGTCCGTTTCTTTTGAACTGAATAGTAGTTTTAAATTCTTGACCTTTAGTTTGATCAATCACAGTCTGTCTTAATTCAGTATTTTGCGCAACAGCTGTTGAGGGGCAAAAAGGAAATTGTAATGTACAAACTGAACTCGGTTCTTTAAACTTCCATGTGACGTTTATTCATGTTTCTGGTTTTTACCGAAAGTTTTTTTTTATTAGTTTTTGCTACATATTTTTTATTTATTTCTTTTTAGAGCTGTACCGTCAGTACTGTTTGACTTTGCGTTGCTTTTCGATGTATTTATTTCGTTTATTTCCGTTTTTATTTCGGAAGGCCTTAACTCCTGTCTATCATTGCGAGTAAGCATTGTTTTTCTGAAGAATATACTCATTTGATCGACAAGCCAATTAATGATGGGGGAGTGATTAATTTTCTAAAAGGTTTGAAAGGAATATTTCTAGTGATTCTGGAGTGGACATTTTGTCAAAGATGTACAAAAGTAGGAAATAGCGTTTCTCCGAGTGTGGTAATTCTCTTTGAGAATTACAATTCCGACAATTCCTTTCCATTCTCATCTGTCCCCAGGGAACTTCATACATCAAGGCATGCCGTACCAAAAAGGCTATAAGCCTAAATGATAAATTAATAATATAGAAAATTGCACTTAAAAGCTAATTATATTTTAATTTTTAATATATTCAAAATGAATAAAATAGTTATTAAATATTTTCAATCAGAAATTAACTATTAAAGAACAGCCAAACCATCCAAACTAATGGTGAATATTACTATCTGCAGATATGTATTACAGAATAAAGTAAAAGTGAACGATATACAATCCTTACATATATTATAGTTTTTTATAAATAAAATGAAAGTTAATCTAATTTGTACAAAACTTTCTTTACGAAACATCATAAATCTGATTCTTATATTTAAATAGTAACTAAACTAGACATATGAATTCTACGTTAGCTTAAATTATTCCTTTAATCGATTTCAAAAACGTATTAAATGTGAGTATCTTTAATAATGTAAACCCAATGCCTGTAAGTATCCAAAATATGTACAATCCTGGCTATTAAAATTGCAACAAGATTAAGGAAAATAAATACAAAAAAGATTTTTAATGATCGTAAACAATAAGGTATGAAGAAGAAATGATTAAATTTGCAAGCAGTTTGGCGTTTATAAGGGTGCGAAATAAGTAGAACAGCTGCCAGCCCTTGCAGATAAAACGGCTCTTACCAGTTAGGTATGGAGTCGAACTGGGCTTGGATGACAGACAAAGGCAATTAATTCCATTGTTCTTCAAGTCTATGCCACACTTCATCAACCCTATTATGTAGAGAGGGATGGCAGGTTAGTCTCTCAGCAATCAGTAGCTAGATTTTTTCAATGGGTGACAGCACTGGAGCCCATGCTGGCCAGGACAACAATCAATATTCTGTGTATTGTGAAAGGTCAGAAAACTACGTGCAACATGTGACCTGGCATTATCTTGTTGCAACTTTAATGAACAGCAGTATAATTCAAAATCAATGAGTTTCATTATTTTCTTTCTACGTAACATTTGCCCATATTATGCACATTTATTGAGTATCTGTACCTACTTAATCTTAAGATTCATAAAATATTACATAATTAAAACAACAAATGTATTTCTGTACGACACGAAATGTTTCAAATCGATTCTGAATAAGATAAACAGACCTCTATTGTATTCATTTTAAATATTCAAAACAGAATTAAAATTTAATCTTATTCACACCTAAATATCTTCAACATTTCAAAGAGAAATTGACAATCTATGACTATATATACTTTCATAAGTTATATATGGTAAATTTAATATTATCAAATATTTAAGAGAAGCAAGCATCGCAATAACAATTTGTATTTGTTAAATCTCCCTTTTGTTGAAGCAACATTTGGAAATATGTTTATCGTTTCAACAACGGCAACAGTTTTAAGCATTAGTCTCTAAAGCGATTTCCTGACTTAATGGAAAGAATTTCTTCATTGCAACTACATCACAGTGAATTTAGAATACAAAGAATTGCTTCTGAAATTCCTATCTAAATTACACAGTTAATTTGAAAGGGATTTGTATCTTTGTAAAATTCAAAATCAGGAAATTAGGATGATTTACAGAGAAAGAGCTCACATTCTTAGAATTACTTTTAAAGGAACAGCTAAAATACCTTTACATTTTCCTAATATTTTACTGTAAATACCTTTTCCACAAAGTTTACATTTACCGTTTAATACGTGTAATTTTTAAAATTACAGAAACCTGTGGAAACATTTTCAATTATTTGAATTTTAAGTGGATTTAGTACAAGTCTTATTTATGTTATTTATATTGTTGTATTATAATGTTTTTCTATTTACGATTAAAAAACACATATTTATATTTATATAACTTAATTTGCATACTTGATTAATTAAATTAACTATATTTTTTTAAGAAAATTATGGAAAAATTTATATTACTGCGTCTCAATTTGCAGAAAGAAAAGATAGAATTTTCAGAATTATTAAAAAATGAAATTGATTCGAAGATAAATAATATTAATTCATAATAGCATGTATATTACTTACCCTATAGGAGAATTCATGAACAGTAAGAAACAATGTCATATATATAATTGAATTAAAAACCAAATATTAGAAATATGTTGTATCTCCAACAGAATCACTTCAAAATTGTTTAATTAAATAGGATACCAGAGATTCAATCAAATAACTGTACTTTTAAGGAAACATGAATAATGAATAACTCCGGTTTGTTAATCATCGAAAAATTAAGTAAACTACAAATAAAATTGGTGGTAGGAAAATCATAATCAGACGGAATGAAATGAAGAGATTTCAGTCCTATTACGTTATTTGATTAAGTCCTTCATGATTAATTCAGAATACTTTCATAAAATGTTGATAATATCTAATGATGAGACAACTTATGAGGTACATTAATATAATTACATTTTTTTACTTAAATTTTAACTATAAATTAGTCCACATCGCTTATTGATATCATTATATAAAAAACCGAAATCTTGAAACAACTATTCTAAAATGTCTTACCGGAAAATAGGTATTCATTGTAAATAATTATGATCAATTAGAGAAATTTTTTTAGATGTGTAAGAAGTCATATCATATAAAAAATAGACAATGTGTATTTGTTACCACATTTTATAATAACTTATTATTAATAAGCATAAATTGTAATGCTTTTATGACCCAAAACCATTTTAATATAATTTTATTGCTTTTCATATATGATGTTTCCCGAGTCTAATATAAATATCAACGTGCACTATAGTGTTTGATAAACTTATAAAAAATTTAGAACATTCATTATAAATTCCAAAACTTTAATGGGATTTTTACGGGTTATCACTTTGACACAATTACAAATTCAAGAATAAATTTGTAATGTTATGAAAAAACGTATTACCAAACTCTTAATTATATTCTAACTAATGCTGTTATTTCAAAAATGTAAGTATAAACATATTCCTTTGAAATACTTATCATGTTTGTTTTTTTTCAATTTATTGTAAAGTAAAGAATAGACCTTAAATAAATATTATTTTTTGAAGACCTAAGAAAAGAGAAAGTCCAGGAACACCGAAGATTCAATGCATTTTGAAGAAGAATAATGTGAACTAAATTTTGAAGAAAGTGCTATTACATTTGACAGAAAATACCTGTCAATTTCTCTCATTAGTGAGAGCATTGGAACTTTAACTGACATTAATAGGATTGTAGAAGATATATAACTGTAAGCTAATCATGTATGGATCCGTACTGAGAGAAGAGTTAAGGTAATAGTTTGGACTTGCCTTAAAATAAGGATTATAACTCTTAATTATTCAGGTTTCCTTGTTACGAGAAGGCAATTTGTATAATGAAAAAAGGTTTTACTGGTTCCAATATCATTACAACGCTAAAAATGTACGTCATATACATTAATGCAGCTACAAATCAGTATAATGTCATCCCAATATCTCAACGAAGCTACACAGATTAGGGATTATATGCTTTTAGTCAACTTATTTTTTCGATACACGGGGATCTTAATATAGTGCAGATAATTAAAATACTATGTTAAAATATATTGTACATTTCCACAATTACATGGTTCTTAAAATATTGAAAAGATAAATTGCGATGTAAATGATTAAAGTTAAATAATATGCCTGAACGCTTAATTTATATAACAATTCAATATATAACTACTTTTGGGCAGATACTAATGCTCAATATTCATAGCGAAATGTTTTATTTTTCTCTGACAGGAAGTACTTGTTTTTTTTTCTAAAACATTATATGTTTTCTAAGAGCTTTATCTCGTTAGGTTATAGGAGAGAAATGCGTAATTTCTTTTCACATCAGACCGTCGGCTCACTTAGATGAAATACTTTAATGATTTTTGTTTCAATGTCTATTCAGTATCTATAGTATTTCTATAGCAGACTAAATACTTTTTTCAGAAAATTTTATTATAAATGGTATTATCAGAAATAATTTGCAGGTTAAATAAACTCTTTTATGGTTATGAAACAAATTCAACATGCTACTGACCAATAAAATACTAAAAGAAATAATCATTACAAGAATTTAACATCTATATGAGATTTACGTGACTAACTTTACATTGAAAATTACAGCACATTCAAAATAAACACAAATATAAGAAGAGTTTGCCAAATTTAATTTTCAGTAAGGTTTAAGAAATGGTATCGATCACTGTTGGTGTTTAATATTTCAAATCTTGATCTTTACAAATACATCCATTCCGTATGATCTGACTAACCTTTCACATAGATGTTATACGTTCCCTAGACTAAATAAATCTAAAATAAATGTATGTTTTTACTAAGTAAAGTGCATTAAATTAGATTTAAATAGTTCAGCAAACTCTCCTACCCTCTCCCCCTTTATTAGCTTCCACTCCTTATAACAAATTGCTTCTAAATTTTAATGAAACAATCCAACAGTATCCGGAGAAACATGTTAAACACTTGGTGAAATCCCACTATAGGAAATAATTGCAACATTTTTTTTTACCTAAGGTCATTAACGTTTTTATAAATAGGAAAAGTATAAAATTATAAAATAAATACAAATGAAATATATTTCGTCGAAACAAGGACATCGAATTCCTTTCGAGATTGTCTTCAAGTTCAAAAATCAGTGGTTAAAGCAGACTGCAGTTTCATGCATTTCAATTTTCATTTGAAATTCTCGTAACTTGTCGCAACGCTGTTTCAAAGACGTAGACACTCATTCCTGTAAAAAAAAATTGAATTAGTTATTCAGAATATTGAGATTTTCAATATCCTATTGAAAATAGTATTACATTAAATACGTCTTATAACGGTAACATAGAAATATTTCTTTAATCCAGATAATAGGGAGAAAAAATTCTCTAGGTATGAGCTATCTTGTGAAGATTAAACAACAATACCACCCCTTGTAGCTTCGATCCACGAATAGGGAAAAAAGTTATATATCAAAAGTTATTTTTTTAAAAATTATAATGGTATTGTATGTGAATTGAAATATGTATAAGTGACATTTATATTAAACCAAAATATTAATAGATACATTTTTTCAACTTCTAATTGATCATTCACTGAAGAATTTGTTTTCTTCAGAACAATATTCCTTTTTGATTGTATTTAATATGAATGTTTATAGGGAATTATTATTAAAAAAAAATGACGGTAAGTCTTATAAGTTTAATAACTTTATATTTCCCCCATTTTTTGGTTCGGCAAATTTGACGTAAGCAAATTATTATAGTAACGTTTCTGCAGTGAATGAAAGTTTCAAGTAATAATAAAGGAATTGAAAGTAAGTCTTTTGCTATATCAAAAAATTAAATTAATCATTAAATAACAATCAAGAAAAACTAAGCAAAAATAAACAGTATAGTATTTCAATACTGACTTCGGACTTTCATTTATTGAATATTTTATGTATGCATTATTATATAAAACATTTTAAAAAAGATTGTAATATTCAAAAGATTAGGTTTTGGGAAATAATCGGTATTGCTTAAAAATAATTTAATTGAGTGCAAAATAATAATGATTTAACGTAATAAAATAGATAGCAATTTTAAGCAGATAAGTTAACGCATATGACTGTTTTATAGAAGTAGAAAATTTTAACTCAAATGTGTCAAAACTCTTGCAAAAAACTATTTAAAAAAATAAGCTAATGCATATGACTGTATTTTATTGTAAAAATGTTAAATGTAGTACAAAAGAAATTATATATTTTCTATTAAAATTAAATTATTGAAAATTTAAGCTACTTATTTATTAAAATAATGAGTCCCTAAGGTAAAAATTTGATTTCAGCTGACATTTGAATTACATTTCTATAAATTATTGTAACAAGATATGGGACTCATAAAATGTCAAATTTAATAAGTATACGTTTTATTTGTAAAATTACTATCTATCATTAACTTTTATTTACCATTAGAAATAAAACGTGTTAGACTTGGGCTGTTTTTCAAGCATCTTAAGTATTATTTTTTGTGTTAAAAGGTTGGGGCTACTTGAAGGTCTTATTTTGAATATATTTATTTTAATCAATATCTTTTTTTTTTTTTTTTTGCATTTGAAATTTCTGTTAAGTTGTATCATATAAATAATTCCTCTATAAATATAGATTGTTTTTAATTATTTAAGTAACTTTCAAATAGAACAGTGTTTAGATTATTTCTCCTACGGAAAAAAAATTAATAAATCTATAAATTTTAATTTATTTATCTCTATTTATGATTTCTTTTAAATACCCATGCATACAATTATTTGTTAATTTTAATCAAGAGTAAGAATTTTTTGAAAACATTATTTCAAATTTTAAATCTCGCGCATATGCATACAATAATTAATGCAATAATCAGCTTGAATTAATTTAATAATAAACTGTGAAAAATAATTTATAAGTAGTACAAAAACAACAACAGTAAAAAGCAATCCCGCCTTTTGAGTCTCATAATATCTGTAAAAGTTACTAAATATTTTCCCGCTAAATGCAGAATGAAATTGATTCATTTAGTTAACTAAGATTGATTCAGGTATTAAGTTTCACACATTATCTTTTCAAATAATATTGTATTATATTTTTTTTGAAATTTCATTAGAATTTTACTTTCCGAGAAAAATCGTGATTTCAAAGTCAAAAAAATAAAGAATCTCTTAAGAGTTTCTTTAGATTTATCCATTATAATTTCAGTAAAAATAATTTAATACGAATCAATTGAAAGAAACTCTAGAATTATTAGGTTTTTTTTACAATTTAATTTCTTTATTACTTAAATGGAATATAACCATAAAAGAATTTCAAAAAAAATACGTAACCCGAAGTGATACACTGTATATACACACTGGACTTTTACTGCGAATTTACAACCAGTGTTTCGAAGTTCAATATAAAAATACCAAACACAAAGGTGTAAAGTATGCTTCGAACAAATGATTATGCATATCTACAATAAAATGTTGAGCAATCATATGGATTGCTATGGAGTTATTACATTATAATATTGTTAATGGTCTTAATGTGGTCTAAAGAATCTGGCATCAATTTTAAACCAAACATTCATCAACAAGAAGACATAATCTAGATCAACATGGATTACAGCATTTATACAATACTAGCTGATACCCGCCCGCTTCGCTGGGCAGACAATAATATTATATTTTGGACCTATACGTAAAATATGAAGAAATTTTTCAATTTTTTAATTATAATTATAATCTGAATTTAAAAATTTTAGAAATTGATTGTCTGTAATAATGGTTATCCACGATTTTCAAACGTATGAGAAAAGTATTTAAGTGTTAATAATTTATCAATGAAAATGTAGTTTAGTAAGTAAATCTGTCGTTGAACAGAATTCCTAATCACCGATGAGTTACTCTGTAGTGCGATGCGTTCCCATTATTCTACATGGCGGGCCCCAGTAGGCCAAAACCATGTAAAAAGCCAACATAAAAATAAAAATACATTTTTAAACATATTTTTTTATTTTTTAAACCTGTTGAATCAATTTTTTTATGTATTACATTTCTATTATCTTTATTTTGAATGCATGGCAATTTTTGAGAGTGACAACTACATTTTTGTTTTTAATTATATCAATTTATTTATCTTAATTATTACATTCATTATTATTTTATCTTATTCTAATTTTAGAAATAGTTAAATATTAGAAAAATATGAAATAATATGCCTACATTTCCAAAACTTCTCTGTAGACAACATTCTTTGTTCGTTTTTCTGATTGAAGGTTGATTAGATTTTCACGTGAACTAACTCTTGAACATGCCATATAAAATTGACCATGTGAAAAACAGTCACTTTGTAAATCTACACCAACTAATTTTAAACTCTGCCCTTGTGCTTTATTGATAGTCATCGCAAAGCAAACTCTAACTGGAAACTGCAAACGCTTAAATTCAAAATAATCTGATGGAATTAATGGTATTCTTGGAATGAATATATTTTCATCATCATACTTTCCTGTAAAAATAGTCGCTTCTGTAACGTTTTTTCTTCACTTTGAGTCTGGTGCCGCTACATAATTTAGGAGGATTAAAATTACGCAACAACATTATTGACGTACCAATCTTTAGGTAGCATAGTGGGAAAGGTTTCGGATTCGTGGCCGGCGGTTTTCGTTCAGTCGCGGGGTCGATCCTTGGCCGCCAAAGACCCGCCGTGTAGCCGGGGCTGATGCACGTTAAATCTGTCGGGGCCCAAAGTCCTCCCGTTGGTGTGGTGTGGATGTTAGGAGAGGGGGGTGCTAGCTCAGTTGTCGTCCTCGTCACTTGACCGTGGTTCAAAATAATTATAGAAAGAAAATGTTCTGAAAGCTGATCCTTATGGTTAAGAAGACTATTCAAAGGTTCAGGGTAGGATCTAATAGCCGGAAGCAGGACTTGACCACCTCTACAACACATTCCTGGAGGTTCTTCTATCAATTTTAAAGCATGTCACCACAAACAGGACAAACGTTTTCCGATACTGGCGATTTTATCATTTGAATAGTGAATATCTGTTATATATATTTAAAACCAAAGTTTTAGAAGTCCAAGGCACTAATTTAACTTTTGATCTTTTTTCATTGCATTTAATTACAGCTGCCTGATTCACAGGGAGGTTATTAGAAAAGTATTTTCGTACTGCTGCTCTATGTACTTCAGGATAGCTTTTAGTATATTTTGAAGCAGCTTCTCTATGTATTTCAAGATGACTTTGAGTATACTTTCAGCAGCCTGTCTTGTTCATATCTAATTGAATTTGTGAATATTTTTCCTCTTTTTTTACCTTTATTTAATTGAAGAGATATTATATCATTAATAATCGATTCACTTGAATTTGATAAATTAATGTTAGATATTGATTGAGTCTTTGAAAGTAGCATATATACATTTTCTTGAGGCTGAAACACTAAAGATGACACATTTTCTTCATTTTGTTTCACGTTATCATCACCAAGATTAACTTTACTTCTATTTGTTAATCCAACTATTTCAATATAAACATCAAAATGACCACTATTATAGTTTCCCGTAAAACTTTAATCTTTTTTTTTTCTCTGAATTGTTTCACCAACAGAAGCTATAAGGCAGATGTCTTGATGCACTTCGAACTGATAGGGAAATAGCTCTGCCACCGCCATAATTTTGCTAATAGATGCATACGTGTTTGGTTTACACCTTTCGGTAAAATATAAATTGTTAGTATTATAAGGAGCGCCAGATAGCATGAGTGTAGCATTTAAACCGATACCAGTTGTTAAACATGTGAGAAACGATAATATTTCTCATTTTATACGCCATCGATATGTCACCGAACACCAGCAAAGACAGAAACGAAAATAAACATGCTCCGCCGCCAAGAATTTTAAAAACTTTGAAAGGAGTAAATATTCCATCTATCCAAATATATTCAACATCCATTATTAAAAACTATAACTGAAAAGTAAATATGAAAAATCAATTTGTATTAACCTACAATGAAATACTTTTCAAGTTAAAAAAAATAATTAATTTTTTAAAATCAAATTATTTAAAAATTCAACAAAAAATAGTTACAAAAAGATAAAGTATAATAAAATTTTTTAGCAAAAAGCCACCCGTAATGCGTTATCCTTTTTGCAAAGGGATAATTCTATTACGCTAGCAGCATATCTAAAACAGCAATTGAATAGACAGAATAGCTCTTAAAAAATCATATCATTAAAAATAATTCTGTATTCTGAAAACGAATAAAATATCCAGCCATTTTAAAAAAAACAAAAACGTTTATTTCCTAGAAACCAAAAACTAAAAATTGCCAAAATACTAAAACAAAACTTTTGCATAATGTTTACATTAGGTTACAGTTAATGCGTACATCAAAATAAATATTTTGACAGCTACTTATTTTTTTTTTATCAATGACATGAATAACATACCATTATTATTCATTTGCTAAAAGCCAACTTCAATATCTTCGTAAGATTGCATTTAAATTTACAAATGTAATTTATCAATCATTATTAATAATAAAATACTTTTCTCATAAATTTAAAACTTACGTTTAGGTTCCACAACAATAAAAAATTATCATTTGCTGAGCAAAGCGGGCGGAAGTCAGCTGGGGTTACCATAGTATAGCTTTTTAAAATTCACAATGCAAGGTCATTGAAATGCTTCGACTTGGCGGTGGAAGATATTTGGTGATAAATCCATCCTCCATCAACGCTTCAATATCAAATTATTTGGTATTTTCCATTTCGCACGCGCAAATCTCGCCATTTAAACTCAATTGGTAGCAATACACAGTATACATATAAAAAAAAATATAATCCGTTTGGCGTCGGTTATGTCATTTTTAGCGATAAAGTCGCCAAAAATGACATAACCGATGGATAAGAAAAGATTAACGGATGAAAATTACAATTTGGATTAGAATTCTGTAAAATCCGTTCTTAGTGAGCGTCTACATCGCAAAATGAGTAACTGTAGCAAATTTCAAGTCAATCGGTTGTATAGTATTAGAGATATCGTGATGAGTCAGTCAGTAGTATTTCGCTTATATATATATAGATAACTTTCTAAGTATTTTCGCTCCAGCAAGGAAAATTGCTACAGTGTATCAGTTCATTTCAGTCATTTCGAAGAAACAAGTGCGCAGTATCTACTACTACAGAGTTCAGACGTCTACAAAATTAAGGACTCTTAGAAAAAACTTCTTAATTGTGCTTTTCTTAGTTAAATTTCCTTTAACGAGATAGATCATTTCTTACGCCAGAACTCATAGAGATTCTTTCGAGAGGGTTACGGCACACATTCTATTATTATAGCTTTGCTTAAAAGCAGAGTTTCAGATAATGTGTTTTATATATTAGGTGTCATAGTGACCATATTCACTTTTGCATATTCTATGGAGAAATACAACTGCTGTTGTAGGTCAGAACAAGATCTTTGTATCATGTATCACTCTAAATATTTTGAATTTTACAGATGAATTCATTTTTAGGGATCAAAATGTCCTACTTTACCGACTTTGATTTGCTAATGAATGTATTGCGAATAAAAGTTTATAACGAATGGGATCACCTACTCAATTTCCGGCCTTTTAATCTCAGAGAACATAGCTAGGACTTCCGTGGCATATAATTTGTTGCTTTAAGTCTTCCTTCGAAGTTGTCAAATGATCTTAAACAAGAATTGTTCCGTGTATTGGTGTGGATTTCCGTCCCAATATCCAACACTACGAAAATACGATTTCATCAATGTTTCCCAAGTGGAGAAGAACACATTCCTATTAACACCTATATACTTAAATTTTAAGATTTTGTTCATCCAATTATCAAATATTTCCAAAACAACATTCTCACTAATGCATTTCTTTATATTCATTTGTTTCCGAATTAGACCAAAATAAAATCATATGTAACATAAATTTTGAAGACAATGCATATATATATATATATATATATATATATATATATGGGTGGGGGTAAGAGTGAGAGAGAGAGAATACATTCTAAAAACTCCAAAATAAAAGTAAGTCAGTACTAAGTATTATTTGTGGCTGCCGTCTTTACACCACTTGTATCTCCTTATCACGTCATGAAGCGGCAAGAACTCTTTACATATCCTCAACTTAACAGGTAGGTAGCAGTTCAAAACAGATAATTTCTGCGTACTCGAAGTAATGCAAATTGCAAGAATTCTACGTGTGCACCCTGCAGTATTAGTATTCATACCAGTACCGCCTTCAGAGTAATTACACATATACTCGCAACAGCAATATCTCTGGATTCCCTTCGCTCCATCGACAACCAGACCAGATGACTTCATCCTAGATCTCGCTTAAAATAATGCTGTTTTCTTTAAATAACCAGAGCGTTTTTTTGCAGTTAATGTTACAAGCTGTATTCATGTGTAATTACATAAACTAACTTTCTCTGGTTTTTTTTGAACTAACAATGTTCACAATAATATATATGAAAATTATTAAGTAATAAATAGTAATATTAATTTAACTATTGAGCGTTCCTGGAAATTTTTACTTCCTGATTTGAGTTAACTGTATCTGTATTTACGCATTAAATTACAAAAAGTGATCCAGTTTCTGCATTTCGAGTACAGTAGCTCAGTGTTCAGTTTTTTCAGATTTTGTGCAATTGTTAGTTCAGTTATGTACTTCTGCTTCATTTTGGCTCTTGTATTATTAACCTACTATCACTCACTCATTCATACTTCGACTATATTCGGTAGTTTCTTTCTTTCTATGTGTTATCACCAATAACATCTGTATAAAATGGCCTTGGAAGGAAAGGATGATGTTAAGATATCTTGAATTGGGTTCCACCCATCACCTTTCCTGGAATGTGATGTAGAGACACGGTTCGTCCATATGGAATTCCAATTTTTAGAAACTGAGATTTCTAAGAATTCTACTATCTATCAGTAGTTATGTTTAGCTTCAGACTCTAAAATTATTTCTCAAGTTTGAGATATTGTTTTAGCTCTTACTATAGAAAACGCTTACCAAGCATTTAAAGAAAGATTTTTATTTTGCGGTCTGAAAATGGTCAATTAAAACAATTATTAAAATATTTACATTCTCTGGACTTCAATTTCTCCAATCTCTTGCGTCGGATGAGAAGTCTAGCTAATGATATTATAAGTGAATAGTTACTTCGATCTTTGTAGCTACAACATTTACTTTTACAGACGTAATATATATTATCTGCTTGAAATGATTGGTCATCAGACTTAGCAACAATCTCAGATAAGATGAATGAGGTGTCGAGTTTTCCCCAAATAGTTACTATTTCAACTCCTCCTGTAAATCTGATTTTTGTATTCAGATAAGAATGGCCACTATTGCGGAAGGAAGCCTTGCAGTTAGCAGTTGAAAAAACTCTTATGAAGGAAGACCACGATGCAGATCAGGATCACATAGGCATACACAAACCGCGCAGGTGGAACACCGAAGTTTTGGTGAGAACACAGGTGTTTTCTGTTACCCTAAGCGTTTTGGCAATCGTATCACAAAGTGTTATACTCCATGCAAATTTTACGGAAAACAACAGCAATCCATAATAATGACGACTACAGATTATTCGCAAAAGGATGACCGTGAATTCATCACAGATTGCCAGTCAGAGTTAAAACTTTAGTAGACAGTCAAGTTTCTGTCAGTTGTGTGCCAATGAAACAATATAGTGGAAGCCATGATTCTCATTTCACACTGTCTGCAGTCAAAAATACTAGGTTACACACGCATGACCTAGTACATTAAAAAACTGATTTATTCTTAAAACGCATTTTTCCTTTTGCCTTTCCATCCCTGATGTTTCACACTCAATAACAGATATGGATATTTTAACCAAACATGGATTAATTATAGATTTTCAAAAGTAATTACTAACAGATAGCTTGATGGTACTTCAGGCTGTGGTTACTCTTTCTAGAGAAAAATTGTTTATTATTCAAGTCACACCAATTTATCTTACGTTGAAATTTCTTTGCAATTTTCAGAATTCATTGCAGAATTGTTTGATGAAATTTTCTTACTTTCATCTTCCAATTAGGATCTTTTTCATTAGATATTTACTCGAGGACAGTCCGTGTATCCTAAAGTCTGGTAGTTATTGCCAGAAAAACTTAAAATATTAAAAGTAGGATTTTATACATTACTCAAAGTAAAAATTATTGTCCTCTTAAAAAGCTGCAGAAGTTGTCCAGTGTATTTAGTACCTAAGAAATGAGACTTGACATTCTTGAAGTGATTATCGACGTTTAGATGCAGTTACCGTACCCAGGTGTTACCTCATACTGCACATCTTAGACTTCACCCATTTCATACATAGTAAATCCAACTTTTCTGAAATAGATTTAATCAAGGATTGTCATTGGATTCTCATTTGTCCTCAAGATATTCCAAAAATTAAACTGCAATCTAGGTTTTTACATATACAATTACATGGGCTTTGGTCTTCGAAATGGTGCTCAAATGTTTCAACGATTCGTAGATACCATCATTTACTATCTAAGTATTAGGTTACATAAGCATCATCTACGATTTCTGTTTCCCATATGTAGAAGCCATTTTTGTCACTTCATCCAGTGGAGACCAGAACAAGAAAGACATTTAAATCCTGTTCAAACATCAACGCAAACACGATATAATCATCAATACAGACAAATACATCGATCGGTAATCCGAATTTATATACTTAGGGCTTCGCATTTCTGTTGCAGAAGTTTTTAATAGTTTATGTTGTATTTTTTTTTCAATAGTTTATGTAGTAATGTTTTCAATAGTTTATGTAGTAATGTTTTCAATAGTTTATGTAGTAATGTTTTCAATAGTTTATGTAGTAATTTTTTCAATAGTTTCTAATAAATTAGAAACTATTGAAAAGTATCTTTTGCCAAGATTTCAGTTTACTTTAGTTTTATTTAACGTCACACTAGAAGCAACAACAAAGGCTATTGGCGACGGACCGCGTAATTATTAACCACGGTCAAGTGACGAGGATGACATCTGAGCTAGCCCCCCCCCCGCCTCCTATCATCCCTACCACACCAAAGGGAGGACTTAGGGTCTCCACAGATTTAACGAGCATCAGCCCCGGCTATACGGCGTGTCTTTGACTGCCAAGGATCGAACATGCGACTGAACGAAAACCACCGGACACGAAACCGAAGCCTTGACCACCAGGCCACATCTTTTGCCAGGAATCATGGATAAACTAAGCAGATTCAAGGAGATTATTAATCTTTTACCGGGTGATTTAAAAATGTATCTTCAGAACAAGTTTCCCTTTTCAACCTCAACAAATCCAAAAAACGTGAGGATAAATCAAAGATAGAATAGAAGAAAATATCCTGCAGGCATTTTATAACTATAAACGTGTTTTATCAATTACGGCTTTATTAGGATTTCACAACCCTATAACTCAGTAATCCGTGTATATACTATATGCAAGATATATATCTATAGGTTCCGTTTTGCAAAAAAATCCATGTGATCAATATATACATTTTAACGTTTTTTCATTGAATATAAACAGTTTCGAAAATGCATACATCACATTAGAAACAGAACTATCGGCCATCTATTCAGTACGATGACACCTTAGACACATGTAGAACTATAGCGAATTAACAGTTTATACAAATCACAAACCTTTTATACATGTCTTACAAAAGTTAGGTGAGGGGCATTACCCTAACCAACAACGCCATACTGAATTTAAATCAATTCACCACCACAATACGACAAGGAGAAGATTACATTAATCTCGCTTCAGACCCCTTGTCGCATATTTCGGAGAAAACTGTGATTGGTTACGACTTTAAGAATATAACATTTATGCAAATAGAAACTAATTTTCTCTTTTTCTGTATGAATGAGTGATGTTCACAATAATATATATAAAAGATAATAGATTAATAATAATACGAATTTCAATATTAAACTTTTCTGAATTTTTTTTTCTCTTTCTGTTCTGAATTAACTAATAGTGGCATATGCTTTATGCACCCTATTACCCATCATATTATTCTATATATATATATATATATATATATATATATATATATATATATATATTGCTTAATGTCTTTTTATGTTAATCGATATTTTTCAAAACTTTTTCTTTCACATTCTCCTTATAATTAAGTTTTAACTGGACTCATTGAAACTTAATTTTAGTATTATGCGTTCAATTAAGTATAATGAAAATCAATTGCATTTAAATTAGTGGTTAGTGAATTAAGTGGGGTATAAAAGAGTAATCAAATAATGGCTGAGAGTGAATTAGAACATTCATTAAGCCTTCAATTTATCATGACGAAAAAAGTATTCGTTTGTTAATTAATGTTAGAAATAATTAAGTTTTACCAAAAAAAATCACGGAATACTTTAGTTTCCAAGAGTTCTGAAGATCATCCAGTATCTTTTATAATAAATGAGGTAAACAACATAATTTCTAAGGGAAAATTTCTTAATTTTCTTAGATTTTTCTTCTGTCTGGATTTCGTTAAATTATTTACCTTACAATCTAATTATTAATTTAAAAATGTCTAAGAGAATTACTCACATTCTAGAAAAGCTTAAATAGAATGAAATACCTAAAAAAGTAAATTCTACTGAAATATTGGTTGTCTTATTTAAATTCTAAAGATTGCTAAGGAAACGAAAACAGAATGATATAACAGAAGTTTCGATTACTAGGTTCAGCTAAAAGAATTACAAGAAAGCACATATTAAGTTATTTTTCAATTGAAAAATATAACTTAAATCATTTCTAGAAAACTGTTATCTATTTCAAATGCAACTACGATGCAACAAACACATTGGAAACTAAAGCTTTTACATAGCAAACATTTAATGCTAATTATTTCATGCCTCTTCATCTTATCAAATTTAAAAAGATGATATACCGTAATGAATAAAATATTTATATTTTTATCTATTATATACATATCATTGGTCAGAGGAACCTCATACTTCGTCTGAGTATACTTGAAGCAATTGTTATTGTTTTGTGGAAGTAAATAAAGTATTCTAAAAAATTGTCCAGTAGATAGTGCTGTACTAGTCTTAAGATGCTGAAACCGATTGCTGTAAAATATATGCGAATTTTAAGATGCTAATAAAAAATGTAACATTCGCACTGCATATTATACGCTATCGTTACACTTTACTGCACATTACTCAGCGTACAAGTCTGGCTCTACTAGTGAATGTTTTTTCCAAGAACGGTAAGTTGATAGTAAATGGATTGTAGAAATTCAATGTATTAAAGAATTTAAAAAGCAGCTTGGGTTCGATGGTTGCATTCAGTCTTAGGAAAGTGATCGATGAAATCGAGAAAAAGAGGTTCATTTGATGTGAAATGGGGAAGAGAAAATTAAACAATTGCTTCCACGTCAATGGAGGATGTCGAGATGTCGAACTGGAGGAAACGTCAAGCAATCTTTCGGAACTTTCTCGCCAGGCACGTGTGTCGAACCCAACATCTTTTTTCTTGCCGACCGACTCTCCCCGGAGAGGATGATGTTAAAACTTTCGGAAAGTCTTTATAACTACATGCCTGTCAGATTGGTTTGTGAATTTTATAACGCACCCAGCAATGCCATCCTTTCAAAATTAGGCATGCTCAGGTGTTGATTTCTACTCACCAGCCGAAACGAAAAGCTTTTACTCTGCAATTTCTTGCTCGAACAGAAGTGGAAAATGCATGGACATGGAATATTCTGTGAACAGACGAAGCCCTTTTCCATCTCCAAAGTTATGTCAATATTCAAAATTGTTGAATAGGGGAAGGAGAGAATCAGTTTCAAATGCAATAATTGACTTTTTTTTCTCAAAAGTTCACTGCGTATTTAAGGCATCATTTATCGTTTATTATTTCTGTCTCGAGGAGATTGGTCTTTCGGATCATCTCACCAATAAAATCTACGGGACACGTAAGGTATTTCTTTTGCGGTACCATCTCACTACAGAACTACAGCAATGTGAAATGTGGATAGCACAATTTTTATGCAAGATAGTGCACCTTCATACATTTCAAATCCATTGAAGCAGCTACTCAACGTGCATTTTGGAAATGACTTATTTATCAATCACTATATCCTAACAACCTGTCTGTCGCAATCACTTGTCCTGAACCTTTACGACTTTACTGAGGACTTAGATAAAACCTGTAATGTTCGGGGCTCTGATAGCTAACTTAGGTGAAATGTAAGCACGCATTACACAGCAAAATCACTAGATCATAACAGATAAACTAAAATCTGTTGTGTAATATTTTGCGCTTTCAAATTGTAGCAGAAAAAACTAGAGAGTATATTGAACATTTCTGAAGACAGTCGTATCAGTTTATTTAAGACTTTTTTCCTTGATTGTTCCATCACTTTTTTTGCTTTTCCTACGATTTTCGACTCAGGAACAATTAATAACACATTTTTTTCTATCCATGGTGAATGGACTTTGAACAAAGAGTTTCACAACAAAGTGTCCCTCTTATGACTTATATATATATATATATATATATATATATACAAGAACAAAACACAGCATCTAACATTCAGAGAATATCCAATACAAGATACCTCACGCGTTGTTTATTACATCCGTTGAACAAAAATCTATTAAGAAGCTAAAAAACTAAATATTTAAATAAATCATTAAAAATAAACTATTTATTTAATTAGGTAAACAATTATATAATAATTAAACAATCTTAAATTTACACTCTTAAAATCGAAAATAAAAAAAAAAATCTATTAAAATAAACCAAGAAATTATTGAGACAAAGCCAAGTGAAAGAAATACAAAAAAATCTGAATAATAGAAATAATTTAATTTATAGTGTTTAGTACTCTGGAATGGATTAATTTGTGTTTATACCAGTAACTACTGATCATACCGATAATTACTGAAATAAAAGAAATATACATATACTTCAGTGAATTACATTACATTAAAATAAGGCAAAAAAAATAAATAAAAATAAGTAAATTCAGAAACTAAACTATGGAATGAAGAATGCAAATATAGTAATCATCTTCAGTTTCAGAGTAGGCAAACAAATTATACATAACTCAATACCTAAAAAAATTTATAAAATAAATTAAAGTCTAAATAAAAAGAAAAAAAATTATTAAAATAAAAGGTAAACAAAATGTAAGTTTTTCTAATACAAGAAATGAAGTATAAAAATTAAAAATAACACGTCATCAGAAAAACTGTTGCAACATTTTAAAGATTACAAAACTAAATGCAAAAAGAAATGTATTATTAAATCATATAAAAAAATTAACAAATTGCAAAAATATAAGATAAGCATTAATATTAAAAAAAAATTAAAAACATATGAACACCAAGCTCATACATATTTTCTCTGTATCAATTACTCTTTACTCAATTATATATTTTACAGTGAAATTTAAGCTTATTGATTGATTTAAATGAAATCATATCAGTAAAACAATTTTTACAGTGTAAAAAAACTAATATAATCTTCAAATAATGAAAATGATATTAAAAAAAATTAAAAATATAATAAGAAATCAAGAGAAAAATGTGGAGAAATATAAAGAAATAAAATATTAAATTCAAAATAAGCGAAATCTATCTATCCATACACACACATTCGCACACACACACACATACACACAAACACACACACACATATATATATAAATATATATTTACACTTGCTATCTGCTTCAACAAAATATGTTATTGAAAAAAGGTTATAACACCAAAAAACATAAATTGAAACGAAATTGGAAAATCTAAAGCCAAAGTAAAAAAACAAATGAAAAACACAAAAAGCAAAAACATTTGAACAACCAAAAGCCAAAAAAATAAATAAAAAAGAAAACACTAAAAAATGAAAAAAAAGAATGTTTAAAAAAACAAATTGAAAAAAATCAGCATATTTCCGTATATAAAACTCCACGAGTATTATATTGCAAACAATAATACAAAGAAGTAAAAAACAAATACAAAACAATAAAGATTCAAATTTAGGAAAATAATTATTCTATTTGTTTACTCAAAAATGTTATTAATTCACGTAATAAAAATACTTGATAAAGTATTAAAACGATTCAAAAATATAATACTTAACTAAACACTATCAATTATCAAGAATCACATACCAATCTTCGCAAAATGTTTAAAGTATTACTCGATTGCAAACCCTAAACAATAAAAAGCTAGTTTGAAAGTTGCTAAAATGCATTCTGTAAATTCTATTAATACTTACAAAACAATAATTTACCAATACAACAATTAAAAAGATTTGAAAAAATTATATCTAAGAACTTACAAAAGGTTTCAGCAAAATTTAAAAATTCAAGGAAACCGAAAGTCGCATTACTATCTATCAAACTAATTCATTACTAATCCTAAAAAAATATTTTAGGAATATTATATATATATTGATATATAAATTGACCGCTCCACCTTGCCGACGGATTTGGGGACCATTTGGTGACTTCGCGAAAAACTTTGTGACTTTGGAAACTTATGGAATGTACTCGAAAGTGGTGGAACCGAGAAAAAAAATCGACAGGATAACAAAATTATGAACTTATTGTGATTTTTTCCAAGTGACGTCCTACCCTGACGGAAAGTATAAATACGCAAAAAGGTACAGTCGGAGAGTCAGTCTGATGAGGAATCGGTCTGTATTCGGAATCAGTTGTCAGAGGAGTCC
Source organism: Nephila pilipes (assembly GCA_019974015.1). Lineage (NCBI taxonomy): Eukaryota > Metazoa > Arthropoda > Arachnida > Araneae > Nephilidae > Nephila > Nephila pilipes. Next base: position 73,163 of record BMAW01040595.1, on the reverse strand, counting down.
ACTTTGTAGACGGATCGAGGAATTGTGGCAGAGAGAATCTGTTGGTGGTTCGGCCTAAATCTGGAGGAACTGTTACCGAGAGTCTGTATTTGGAGACTTTGTGAAGAAATCGATCTGGAGATCGACTGAACGTAGTCGGCTCTTGAAGTAGAGCTTGCAGGGTGAATTTGCGAAGAAGCATAGTGTATCTGCTGGGAATGGACTGAACTTGACCTGTAAGTGCAAAATATTACTGAGGAGGATGTCCGCAGTGAAGAGTCATAGTTGGTGAGCTGAAGATTGCTGAAATAACTGTGATTGTACTTAATGTGTGTTTTGTTCCTCTATCTGTGTCATTGAATTGTGCAAATGCTGTGTATCTGTTATTGTCCAAATTGTGCTACATGTGTATTGTCTTGAAGATTTAAGCATAAATCGTCATGTGTCGTTATCCTCCCTTTTTGACATAATTTTCTCTCCACACACACGCCCGCAGAGGAAAAGAATATTTCAGTGACAATATATATATATATTGCGTAATGGAAAGATTGGCTAATAGTTTTATACAAATAATTTGAAGTGTGTGCATCTTGATATGTATTTTTTTATATCTGCCATTCATTTTAGCTTTTATCATTATGTTCATAATAAATATATCATACATGGTAGCTCAGTCTATCATGTTCTGACGAATGGTTTATTTATCTTTATATTTGTTCTTGAAGTGTTTTGGGAATCATTGTATTTAAACAGAATATTTGTTCTTTGTAAAAAAAACAACTTTGAATCTTTGTTCTTCGACCAAATGTTTTTTTTTCTAAGTTTATTTTAATGTTCATATACATCATGTATCATATCCAATTTTACCTTCACTGAAAAATTTAATTTCGGTTTGCAACAATTTTCTGTTTCGGCTCAAAATAAGAATAATTCCAGAATTGTCTTTAATTTCTTAGTGGGAAATTTTTGTTACTTAAGCTGTTGGTTTACTAATTAGTTTAATTATTTTTCTAATATTCCTGCTTTGTGAAAGGAACTCCGTATTTCAGTGGTTGATTCCTAAATTTAATGTATTCCTAAATATAGATATATATATATTTTGTATTTTAGGCATCATTTTAAATTTGCTTGGTTAAAATTAACCTTATTTTCTTTCAATTTAAAGCTCTGTTTATTGTGGTTGATTTGACTCTACCTGCCAGTGTTAATCATGTAAGTTACATAAAATTACTGTTCTGTTTTTATTTTAGCTTAAGTGACTTTACCTTTTACAATCCTTACACTAACTTATTTACCAAGGAATGGAAAGCCAGGAAATCAGAACTGAAGCTGAAGATCATACCATTTATTCTCCGTTGGTTATTTTGCTTACAAATCCAGCTTCGATGTTAGACTTAAATTGTTCATACTGTAATTAACTACGTTACCTGTATTTGGAACTTGTTTGAGGGCTTCACTAACATCAATTAAAAGAAACCTACTCTTATCACAAAACCTATCGAACTGTTATTTCGAACCCAGGACCTAAGTCTCAGCCACCGAGTTACAAGATGTTTTTGAATTAATCACATGTTCGTTCAAGGTTTTTCATAATGGTAAATTTTTGGTAGTTTTGGAATTGGTTTTTCAACTATTAAAACCCTGATGATCATTTGTGACAACTTACGTGATATTTACTTTGATGCGTAATGGAAATGCCATTTATTGCAGACGATCAAGTGAAAAATATTTGATTTTCTCAATTCACTAGAAATAGCTTTTGACTTGCGTATCATTGATAAATACTTTTCAAATTGAAACAGTTTAGGCTTTTTAAAACGTTTTTATGTATTTCACTTGGTGTGTGTGTGTGTCATCAAATTTTTGATTGTTTATTTAACCAAATTCCCATCAAGCTAGAGCTCTGAAACTTTGGGAATCGTTCTTACTCGCTTAACAATGCGATATTTAGATATTTGCTATAAGTTTTATCTAATATTTCTTTAATACTGCAATTTAGCCCAATCACTTGGAGCGATTTCAAAAATTGGCACCAAACTTAACGTTTTTTTTTTTTTGGCTCAACTTTAAGTCCGTAAAACGGAACAAGGTAGCCACATTTGGCAAAATACCGCCAAATAAATCTTGTCGCCACGGGTGGTTGCTTTAAACTGCATTCCAACCATTTAATTTACCGTATGAATTAATTAATTTTAGTTAGTTTTTACGTTTTTATGTATTTCACTTGGTGTGCGTCTGTCTGTGTGTGCATCAGTGTGTCATTAAATTTTCTATCGATAATTTAACCAACTTCTCATCAAGCTAGATCTCTGAAATTTTGGGAAACGTTCTTACTTGCCTAACAATGCAATATTTAGATATTTGTGATCAGTTTTAACTAATGTTCAATAATTTTTAATAAGCTTTTCCACCATATAAAAAATATTGGTTTTTATTTGGAATTATTTTATTCTGACTTTTCTGGTGATTAAATAATTAACAATTTTATAAAAAAAATATATGTATTTACTTGTTCAAAAAATGCCAAAAAATTCAGTAAAATTCTTTTGACTTTCACATTACTGATGTATATTTTCTAAATATATACTTTAAAATTGAAAGATTTTTTTTTTAATTCTGCTTATCCGGTCGATTAAATAATAATTATCAATTCATTTTTAGACACTCATATTTTATTTTATTTTCCATATTTTGAGCCTATAACTTTTGTCTCAAAAATGATAAATATTTATTCACTAGTGCATTAAATAAGTGTAAAAAATTATAAATAAAATGATATGAAACATAAACTCTGAAGAAAGACTCTAAAAACTTATGAGTAAAAAAATAAAATATTTTTTCCCCTATTTAGAAAGCCAACACATGAAGAACACGCCCTCAGGCGCACGTCCTTACACACTGTTGCCACAAGCAGAAACTTTAAACATAAAATATTTATCACATTATTGTTTTCGATTCTATTTATTCTCAAGGATTTTTTTAAGTTTGTCTTTATACTAAAGTCAAAGATTAAACATTGTTAATTTTTTTTATATATATATCTGCCTTTAAAAAAGTAAATGTAAAAAAAACAGAAAAAAACAATAAATATATTTTGAGCTAAACAAAAATTTTTTGGTTTGCGTATCAATAATAAGTTCTTTTAAATTGAAACATTTTTGTTTTCGATTCTGCTTATTCTGTAGAATAAATAACAATAGCGAATTTAAGGACACTCATTATAAATATTAATTTTATTATTAGCCCATGGTGATATTTATTTTCCCTTATTTCGCTCAACAGATGCTTACCGTAGAACGATATGTAGTTCAATACATAATAAAAATAGGCCTGATAAAAATTTTATCAGTTTGATATTAATTTAAAGCATCATAAGGTATTCGTTTACTCATATTTTAGGCCGCGTTAGCCTACTAGTTATGGCCTCGGACTCCAATCAGACAGTTTTCTTTGAGTCGGGAGTTTGAGTCTTGATGCCACTAAATACCCGTCGTGTACCGGGGCTGATGCATGTTAAATTCGTTGGGGCCCAAAGTCCTCCCGATGGCGAGGTGGGGAAATTAAAAGAGGGTGTGCCAGCTCAGGTGTCGTTTTCGTCACTTGAACGTTGCTCCAAATTACGAGGTCCTAGCCCCCGTGCTACTTCAAATGTGACGTTAATAAAACCAAACAAACCATGTATGTCAAAAAGTAGGCTATTAGTTGCCAAACATTTCAAGTATCTAATAATATTTATTAACATTAAAAATTTTTAAAATGAATTAAATTTAAAAGAGAAATATTAGCTGATGACTAGAGCAGATAACTGAAATAAGAGGTAACTGGAGTCAATGTTGCTCATATACACTGGTGTTCAAAATTAAGAGAATTTTCCTGTATGGTTTATTATCTCTAGAACTACTGGAAATATTTTAATGACATTTGGAGGGCTGTGATAATACAAAAAAATAATCATTCGACAATTATAATACACGCGCATTATCGTGAGTAACACTTATCGGAGTCGCAAGGTATGACACAGCAGTTGCAGAATAAAACAAAAAAAAGTAGGTTAATCGGGGATACGGTCCCCTCTTACAGATATAAAGGCCTCGACACCAAATTTTAAGCTGGGAAAAAGGGAGTTTATTAGTTCCTGTGGCAATTGGTCCCACTCGTTCATCAAAGCTGTTTTTAAACCTTGGATGGCTCTCGGAGGGGAGAGGGAATTACAATTGCTCTCCCCATAAAGTCCCAGGCATGCTCTATAGGATTGAGTGTCGGGAGATCTGGCTGGCCAATATATCCGGTGAATATCATCACTTACCTGAAATTCGTCAACCAGCTGATCTCTATGTGACTTCACATTGTCATCCATTCAAAGGAAATCAAGATTAATTGGACCACTGAAAAGTCGGATATAGGAATACGAGACCTCTTCCGTATACCTCTCAAGAGTCGCATTGCAACTTTCAAAGACCTGGAAGTGTGTGTGGCCTTCCAAATTGATGCCTGTCTAGATCATTAAGCCTCTGTAAAAGTAATGGTCGATTTCCTGGACATTTGAGGGTAGGTAGAGGGTTCTTGATTCTCTCCATCTGAAAGAACAGTGAAAATCAATGGTTTGGCTGAACAGGGACTAATCAGTGAAGAGAACGGTCAGCCTTTGATTCATGCTTCAATTTGTATGATATCTGCATCATTTTAAGTGGACTCTCCAGTTCGCACAACTGAGCAGGATGCAAACAACAGGTCTGCTTTCAAATAGTTCGTGAAGTCTTTTGGAAACAGTTACCAATTAGACTCTGGTTCTTGTGGCTGCTTATAATTCATGAAAGTCTTGAGAAGCTGTAGCATCCCTGTTACGCCTCGCTGTAATGAACAAATGGTGATCTTCTCTGGTCCTCAAGGCTTTTGGACAAGCTTGCCCAGGCTTTCTTTCAACGTATCTGGTATTCTTAAGCTGTTTCCATAAGTTGGACCCGACGCTGGGAGTTAAATCGAATTCTCTGCAAATCTGGATATGAGACTGGCTTGCTCTTCTATCCTATCCACAATTCGCCACCTCATTTCATCATCTAAACGTTGGTCGTTACTCACTTTTTCTGTTTGAATTTTAATTTAAGCCATTGCTGCAAAAGAAGACTAAGAAATTTGGCGAAATGCGTTAGCAAACGAAATGCGGATTTTGGCACGTGTACTTATAAATCCTGTTTTTTAACTATTTCCGCCCCCATACACGTATACACTTAAATATTCTAAGTACAAGATTTGTACCTTTCTTATGAAAGAGTATTTTAATATTTCGTTCAATTCTTTTCAGGAAAAACTCAACAAAATATGCAAATTCTCTTAATTTTGAACAACAGTGTAATTATTGTAAAAGGATGAATTTGCAACTGGCTTGGTTGATGATAGTTGATGTTTTCTTAACATAAATAATACAATATTTTTATACAATAAATTATATTAATTTATTAAGATTCATGTCGCAATTTCTAGCTGGCAAATAGTCCCTATATTAATTAAATGTATTTACTATCTGAAATTGTTTCTTTAATTTAAAAACAGAACTGTAAAATTTATTTTTCTTAATAAAATATTTATTTTATTTAAAACACACGGAGCGCAGAATTTTTAAAATACTGATATAAGATTTTAAAATTCTGATCTTTTTTCTCGTGTTATTTATTTCATGTAATAGCTTTTAACTTCCAGTTCGTGAAAAATTAGTAAATAACTTTCTCTTTTTTTTGGAAGAGTTATCTTCCAAATGCATATCATGTTTAAAAGAATTCAACAGTAAAAATTCTATTAGTTTAAATTCATTCGAAATAAAATACTATCTACACCAAATAAACAAAGCTGCTTTTTTAATTGATAATAATGATGTTGGTTCATAATTTTTCCTTAAAAACCGACCAAAATCGGTAGAAAATCATTTGAAATATAATTTGATTTGTTCTTTTTTTAGTCGCTTTAATTTAGAGTTGAGTACATTAAGCTTTTTTTTTATAAATCTGTGATTATATTTAATTTTTAAGAAAAATATATTTAATCGTAGTTAATTAGAAAACAGTCTTTAAAGTTAATATAGTTTGTATTGTTAACTGATTCAGAAAACTTTCATTTACTCAGCGCTTCAATATATTAAATACGTTTTTATTTTTATCATTCTGTTTTTATAAAAATAAACAAATTTCATACATTATTTCACATGTGTAGGCGATAAAAAATCTTCCAATACAAAGGAAGTAGTAATAGTGGAACAGTTAGCATTTTTCTCTAAATAGGTCTACTTGTAACTTAAACCAATCAAAATTGGTATAAATAATAATGCATATATCTAGTTTCTTTGAAAATTTAATTTTCTTTTTTTACATTGTATTTACTTGTTATGTAATGTTTAATATATATACATGAAAAATTAACTGATGTTATACAAAATAAAAAACCATTTAGTTATAAATTTCTTTATTTTAGTTACAAATAAATCAGTATTCTTTTAACTTTAAATATAATCTTAAATAAAAAAAAAGGTGAATGCTTTAGCTAGAACACACGTCTTACTTCAGGTGCAAAGAATTATATTAGTTTAATATTTACCGCCTTAATAAATAAATAAAACTTGTTTTATTTTGTCTAATCAGAAAAATGAGATAAATTAAATATTTCTACATAATTTGTTAATCGTATAATTAACCAATTATGTAGAATTTATTTATGAGACAAAGAAGCACTTATAAAACGAAACAAGTTTTTAACCTTGACAATATAATGTTATAATCAGAAGAAAATTTACCTTTTATCGATTATGAAAAAAATGGAAATTTATATAAATTATGTTGCCTAATTTCTGTAAATATTGAAAGCAATGAAATAACTTATGAAAGGTCAGAACAAGAACAATAATAATTCTAATTAATGGTGCTTTAGTACATATATAATATTTCTTAGTTTCATACCTATAATTAAAAAAGTAGCTGTTCATACCACTTTTATTTTGATCAAAATATCATATAATTAAATATTGTTTATTATTATTCTGAAATTGATACATTTGATTGAATATATATATATATATATATATTCATTTCTATTTCATAAAATCATATATATATTTTGACTTGCTAGGATCCATATTTTCATTTATTTTTAAATTTACTTTGCATTTCCTTCTGGCTTTTTGTCTTTTCAAATATATTAACTTATTTTTTCGTAAATTTTCGGTATATATATAAATAATTGTGTGTATATATATACATACATATATATATACATACATAAATATGTATACATACATATATATATATATATATATTTAAATACATTAGTGACAAAAATTGTGGACACTTTTGGAAACTTTTTCTGTTTTTGAATTTTGGATGCTGATAGAAAATTTTAAGTTTCACAAAAGACAAATTAGTATATATGATTTTAAAGATAATTTAATATCAAATTCAATTCAAAAAACAAAATTAAAATATTTGCAATAAAAAAGTTTATACATACATAAATATTAAAAAAAAAAAAAAATACAGTTATGAAGTGGTTTGTAACGTCTAAATTTCCTGGCCAATCACTGTTCTTGTATTGGTTTCCAATCAAATGTTAATTCCTGCCAGTAGGAGCTGACATCATGTTTACAGCTGGAACAAGTCATTTTTGTGCTTTGTTCTATGGAAGGTGGGGGAGAACTGTTTCTTTTGTAATCAAATTACAAGTAGCAATTGTAAAAAAAAGAATAAAATATTTAGAAAAAAAGCTTTGGTTTGGTTTTATTAATGTCGCACAAGAAGGAACAAGAGGGCGATTATTAGGCTAGATGCAATGTCATCAAATAAAAGAATAGATTAGACATCAAGAAAGAATTGTAAGATTATTTACTTATTAGAAAATGGTCTTTCCTATGCTAAAATAACTAAACAGATGGGTGATTCAATGACTACTTCTGGAATCCGAAAGTTTTGTTTGCGATATCAGGAGACTAATTCCATAAGAAACAAAGAAGGAAAAGGTCAAAAAAGGTGCACAACGTCTGTTGATGAGAGATTAATAAAAGTACTGTCTCCAAGATTGAAGAATCTCATCAACGGCCATCAGAAATGATCTGAATTATGGTGGTCATTCCACCAGTTCAAGATCAATCAGGAGAAGATTAACAGATATTCAACTAAAAAGTAGAATTCCATGAATAATTCCTTATTTAAATTCACAGTAGCGCAAAAGAGGATTTCAGTGGGCAAAGAAATACATCAATTGAACAGATGGTCATTCGTCACAAGTTAAATGGAGGGAAGAAAATAAGATATCATTATTCGAAGTGATGGAAGAAAATATGTAAGACGTAGAATAGAAGACCTACATCGTGACTGCAATCAGACTACTGTGAAGAACCCATTTAGTGTTATTATTTGGTCACACATGTCAGCAGTTGGTACTGGTAGCCTTCATGTAAACGATGGGACACTGAATGGCAGAAAATTTAATTTGACACTTTTCTAGGACCAAAATGTCTATCTTCCATTAGGGATTTCTTTTTCAACAATGCTTCATTTACTTTTCAGCAGGATTCTGCTCCCTGCCACATAGCAAAATTATCGAAAGAGTGGTTTTGTACAAAAACATTTAATTAGAGTTCTGGCCAGGAAACAGTCCTGATCACAATTATATCGAAAACTTATGGTACCGTTTGAAAACTCTTATCCAAATCAGTTGCCCATCAAATAATAGAGAACTAATTTGAAAACATAATTGTTTCCTGGTACTATGTAATAATGACGGAAAAGCTTAAAACTATCGTCAGCTCAATGAAACATTGATGTGAAACTGTAATAAAAAAAATAAAGGCTATCCTATTAAGTACTGACAACTCACGCATTATAAATTTCAGAGCGATGATTTAAACCAAAACATTTTAATTAGAATTCAAATTACGCAGTTTGTTCGAACCTTCTACAGGGTCCTGAGTGATGCGGTAAATCACGTGTTTTCAGAGATCATTGGCGCCGATGTATATAACAATATATATTAACACCAAGCAAATTTCCAACAATCGACTATTTTAAAGATGTTACAAACTAATGTAACTCAAATAACTAAAAGTAATTGCAGTTAATTGTTGTTTTATAATTTATACTTCTTAAGTATTTTCGTAATTTTTTTTTAAAAAATATTAAATTTAAATAATAATCTGCTTCTGTTTCTTAAACAGTGTAAGGAATAAAGTGTAAGAGCAAACGAATACTCACCAAATGCAGAAATTTTTAAATGATACTTTATATAAATATATAAGTAAAATTATAGATAAAAACAATTTTTTCATAATGAACATTAATTTTATTTTCAAAACAAAATATGTAAAAAAAAATTATGAATTTTAAACACATCTAATTTTCTAAAAAGTATGAATATAACTGGTTTTCTTTTATTTAAAATTATTGTAAAATGCGCTTAATAGAAAGCAGAAAATGACCAATTTTTTACTAAATAAAATTCATATATGTCTAATTTCTTCTCAAATTTGTACATTATCAAAATGAACTAATCATTTGGCTTTGAATAAGGAAAGTTTTCTGCTTTTAAAAAATTAGGATTAAAGGGGCATGGATTTTTGAAACTATTTTAAAACATCTAAAATTGAAGTTTGTAATTTTCCAGAAAAATCCTCAATGTATTGAATGAAATAGTGAACTGGAAGCCCAAGAATTCTAACACATCGAAAAAAAAGTGCTATAAGGAGATAGTGCCAGAAAAAAAAGAGACTGTAAATAAAGTTCGAAGAAATTTGAGTCAATGATGTTCTACACAAGTGATTCAAAATGTTTTGAATAAAATTCCTAGTATTTGGAATAGAAAGTAAGTGTCACATCCCTTTCTTACAAATCAATATAAGAAAATAAGACTTGAAAATAAGACTCTCAGAAAATTTGTTTCTCTCGGTTCAGAATGAATATTTTTGTTTTTTCTGACAAAATAAATTGAATCTTTATGAACCAGATCATTTTTGGTACAATTTGAATTAAAAGAAATTTATTTGTAAGTGTCAACACATTAGAGTCGCTACTCTATTTTAGGGTGCCTTTGAAGCAAAAAGAACAGAGTCAATAGTTGTTATTTAGTATTAAATAAACTCTTATATACTTGCTGATACTTAGGGTGAAAATGGATTATATATGAACCCACTAATTTAGAGTAACGCCTATATACACGTTTCTCAAGAATGGTGTACTCTATTTTGCACCTATTTCAATAAATTTACTTGATTGGCCGACGAAAGTTCGTGACCGGAATCCAACAGAAAAATGCTTTCTATTTTAAGAAATTTATAGAAAATAACGCCAATATCAATGGTTAAGAGGATCTTGTGTTAGGCATTAAACACGTTTGAAATAAATTTCCCATAGATGTTTTGAAAGGCCTTTTAGAATTCATGATATATTTCCTCATTCAAGTAATTGAAAAAAAAATTATTTTCTTCATTATTACGTTAAATACGATTTCTTCATTATTAAGTGGTAGAAGTCCTTGCAAGATCAATTTTCCTATAGTTAATATTTGCTGCTTTATGTGAAGAAAATATAATTGTATAGTTTAATATATTAGATCCAAAATATAAGAAAAATTATCAGTTTGATAAAATGAAAATACAATACATATATTTCCAATGAAATATATGTTTCCCTTTTACTTTTTTAACCCATTGTAGAAACTACTATCATTTCTTAATTTATTATGATTCACACGTTTTAAATGTTTTTATGTTTGAGAATAAATATTAAAAATAAATCGGTTGCGAAATGTACCTTCCCATGATATATATGATATATTCTTGTCATTGAAATGTTTTTTTTTATATTCTTATCATTGAAATATTTTTTATATTCTTATACTTCAATGTAATATTGTATTACGGCTTATCAGAATTTACCCTCGTTTGGAAAATACACGAAATAATTGAATTAAAAAAATGAGGAACAAATGAAAGATAGAAACACTTGCTTCCATTCTCGCATCATTGTCTTTCATTGCTCCCCTATACGTGCGTAGTAAAACTCTCTTCATAAAAGCCGATTAATGGTCATCATTCAAACTCCATATATTAGTTGCTTAGCGTAATACGTTTTAGTCGATTTCCAGTGAATCATTTTGGAAAAATATTGCAAATGACTGGAAGGAATTCTGTCACAGATCAAGTAAAGAGGCGTTGACTATTTTTAGATTAAAAGTAGACATGAATGCCTAGCCGAACATTTAAAGAGAATAGGAATACTTACTAATAGTTTATGTCCTATCTGCAAAACAGATACAATGAAAGGAGAACACTCACTCGTTTGTTCGGGCCTTGACCCTATAATACATCTTAGAAGTGATATTTGCCTGCTTTACTGGAGCGCCAGGGATTTCATGTTCTGAACCCTTCAATGCCCCTCCCCCTCTAGGATTTGTAAGAGTTCTTATAGATGTTTTAATTTTTGAATTTATACTTCTTAATAATAATTTTATAGATGTTTCTGATTATTGAATTTTGTTTTTAATGATGATTTTTTCTGTTCTGTAGTGTAAATGCATTTGTAATTCATTTTTGAAATTAGTGCGAGTGTCCAGATATTTATGGATTGAGTTCCTTTTTGAGCCATTTGTAACTACAACAACATTTCCAGTGAAGCGTTTATTACTGGTAGACAACTATATGCTATTTTCTACATCCCGTTACATTTCATCATTTATACGAAAAATTAACAGTCAAAAGGCGCTGTTGAGCTCACACATGCGAGCTAATTACGATGTTATAATATATTTAATAGAACAAATTTGCATTCAATGTCAGTTTCAGCTAATCAGATTATTCTTTCATGGTGTTGAAATATTTAAAAAGCAAGTGTCAATAATATTGTAGATAATTTTAAAATAAGTCTTTAAAAATATTTTCTGCAGATTTAAAAGTTACATTTCAAATATCAAATATTGTTAAAAAAGAATTGATATATGGTCCATGGTTTTTTTTATGTTTTTTTCTAAGAATGAAAATAAAGATTATTATTTCTCTCTTATTGATTTGCATTCAATACATACAAGATTCGGAGCTTTTCTTTGTAATTGCAGAACTTTCAACTCTTGAATTTGAAATAAACTTCTGAAACAAGACAATAAATAAGATTTAAGGTAAAATGATCCGATGAATTTAAATGTCCATACATCAGTTTTAGGAATAAAATCCCATTCATTATTCCCATGCAGGAAAAAAAGAAACAAATAAGGAACCAATCTAATTAAACTTTATATTATCTAAAAATAAATGTTTTGAAAAAGAGTTTCCACTGAGTATTTTTATTATATTAACTAGAAACGAATGCCAATATTTTTTTCCATTTCGTAAGGATATTTCAATTTATTATAAAACAAACCTATTGAATTTAATAAATTGATACATAATATATCCCGCTTTTGAAACATTATTATTAGGAACTGAGGAAATACAATCTTTTTTTTTTTAAATAAATTAAGAAAAATAAGTTTACAATGAATGTTCAATTTCATATGTTACAAAATCTTATATTTTAAAATCATTTTCAGGTTTAACAGGCTTTATTTGATAGGTTTTATATTTTAAAATTGTATGCAGGTTTAAAAGAAAAAATATTTATTAATCAAATAAATATTAATTCTATGTAGTATTATTCTACTATTTTTATTGTTATCTCCAATAAATATTTTTAAGTCGTATTTAAATAAAGGTACTGAATTTCTCAAGTTTTCAGTTAAACATTTCTTTGCATGAAATAAATAAGATAATACATCGAACAAAAGAGTTTTCATTCACCCATGAATGAGAATCAAATAAACATTCTTCCGTACAATTAAAAGAAATTATTTTGTTAAAAATATCATAAAATAACAATAAAGCAGGAATTATTTTAGTATAGAAAATTTGTTTTTGTTAAGTAAAGAATAGAAACTTTTTATTGCTGATGAATATTTATTGCTGATATTCAATTCACATACAACTCAACAATATTAGGAAATTACCATTTCAATTCATAAAGTTATAAACGTAATAAATATAAATTTATTTTAATTTTCTGTAGTTAAGATTATTTTAACTTCAGATTTATTTAAATTTTATAACGATAAGTTGGTTTTCTTCTTTATTTCAAAAAGTGATTTCAATGTACAACGTCATTACATCTTTTTGTGAAATGTCTTTCAAAGACCTAGAAATAAAAAAATGAATCTAAGGAAATGAATTTTCACTTGAATAATGCTTCTTAATTAGAAAACTTGGTTTTGCTTTTCCTAAGTATCAATAGGAGTTGAATGGATTTCGGTTAAGTATGTTTTGCAGAATAATGGCTATTCGAAAATCGAAATTCGTATTTTACTCTTAAGATTCGAGAGTACATATGATTACCACTAAATAAGAATAAGCACATTTTCGGTTGTCTAAATTCTGTTCTCGAGTTATTGAGCTGGAAATCCGGGAAAAGAAAACAAAGGCCAGAAAAGTATTATTTCAAGAGGCTTTCTTTAATCTCTTCGATTTCAATTACAGAATACATTTACGAAGAAGCCTTGAGATAAATAAAGAAGTAATTTATCCTGAGAAAATCTAAGTTTAATATTTTTTTGCAAATTGCAGATTTATTCTTGTTTGCATTAGCACTTAAATTGTTACTTTGAATAATAATTAGAAGAAAAGCTTCCAAGTTTAATTCAGAAACAAAAAAAAATTGTTATAATATTTTTGAAACGAATATCTTTTAAATAACAGTTAACATAAGGTAATTTAATTGATTGAAAAATGCATTAATACTTGCAGAAAATACGAAATAAATAAAACATATAAAATTAATAAACATTAACAAAATACCTCTATATTTTATTCTACCTTCAGAAAAATCATTACTTTAAGAATAAAATAATTCACCCAATGAATATCTCTTTTATAATAATATCATAAATTATCATGATACTATGTTAATTCGAAAGACTTTTAAGGAAAGTAATATACACTGAAACAATAAGAACAAAATGAAAAAGAGAACACCGTAGATTTCGCATGTTTTGTACATGAAAGCAGTTTCTAGTTTTAGATATTCACTTTTACTCGAAATTAATTCCATAAGATAGTTTTAATATTGCAAATGTGTTGCGATTAATTTTGTGAACTGTTTAAGACTATGTCTCCAATTGAGAAAATGTTTGTAGTTTGAATAGATGAAAAAAGTGGTCAAACTGTAGAATATGCTGATATTTGCTATAAAGAATTCACCATTTCGATGATACGAAAAAATGACTAAGCCGTCGCAAAGCTCATCACCTAGAATATACCAGCCGTCATGTTTGGCGAGATGACGTAAAACCAAAACGATCGAAAAATAAATAGTCTCAAAAAACTTTGATTACATTTTCAAAGTTCGACGTATATCCAAGATAGTAGTACCTAATTATACAACTGTTTCTTATTTTTGTGCAAATGAATTTCTTATCTGTGAAGTGAGATACGGCTCTTTTAATCTGGAATCTAATCGACAAGAGTATAATTGTTTTCAAATTAAATATCACTTCCGAATGAAAAACAATGGTGTGTTTGTAATCGTCAAGATAAATGATAGGATACTAGCATTAAAGTATAAAATAACTGGAAATAGGGATGTATATTCTATGAATGCTCTCCTGACAGCATGGGCGATACATAGAAAATATTTCGTGACTATTGTTTTCTTTTCTTTCCCGACACTTCAGACTTAGATTTCAACAAAATGATTACACTCTAATTTTGATAAACTTTCTAACTAGTGGTATTTATGTTAGTCAAATAACTCATTGGTTAGCTGCTCGACATATTTCCAAATGAATATGTTTCAGGGCTCATGAATAAGCACTCTGTATAATCTCTCGCAGGACTTTGAAAATTTAATTGAACAATGAGAAAATATTTGACAAGAAATTAAATTAGATGATATTTGCTAATGTACTGATTTAAAGACTGATAACATGTCGCATACGCACCCATAATTAGCAAATACTTCGTTAATTGTTAATCTATGCGTTTATTTATGTATCCTAAATAAAATATTCATATTACCTAAGATTTTAACTGTTTCATTCTCTGGATATATTCATCGTAATTACTGTTTCCATTCAGATGTTTACTTGAAGTATGAATTTTCTTTTTGTTGCTGTAATCTCAGTGTATAAAACTTCAATTGTATTATATTGTTTTGAATTTCCGGTTTTTGTTATAAGGTATTATTCCTTGAATCCTGAAGTGTATTTGTTCTATAAAAATGTTCAAAATACCCCTATTAATATGAAAAATATATATTACCATCTTAAGGAACAATGTGGTTTTGAGCTAAATATCTAATATTTTTGATAAGCCAGAATAATAAACTGCGAAATTACGATACATATTCAATCTAAAAATGAAATGTGTCATACTAGCTAAAAGACTGTAATAAAAATGAAATGTGTCATACTAGCTAAAAGTATTTGTAAAACTACCTTTCAAATTATATCAGTTTATGCTTATAATGTTCAAAATTAAAGCATATTGCATTGCTGATCCAGTACAATTTTTTTTCATTTTGAAATCCTTCTTTTTCTTAAATATTGTTATCAATTAAAATCACCTAGTAAACATATTTGAAATCTTATACCATGTCCATTTTTGATGATAAATGTGAATAAACTAAAAAACTTAAATTTTGGGAAAAATTTCAGGAAGAATAGTTTATATATTTCTTTAAATTATCCTAAAAGATGTATAACACAATATCACCTTAATATAAACGAAGACTGTATCAGATTTGAATGATATGCATTCATTATCATTTTCTTATTCCTAACAAATTATATAAATTTGTACAGTATGACGAACTTAATTCTTTTGATATAAATTTTACCTTTTTAGCGAATAGATTAAATTTTTTGCCTGAAATGTACACTAAAATGTTTTGTATTAAATTAATTTTTTTTTAATTTTCAATTGCTGCAGATACTATTGTTATGGTGATATTTCTCTTCCATATTTACAAGTTTTATTTCGGAAACAAAGAACATTTTAAATGAAAATTGACAAAATCTTAGAATCAAACTTCACACAAAATTGAAACCAAACTGCTTTTAACTTTGGCCATATTTATTATGTTTCATTTCCTTACAAACAAAGAAGCAATGTTAATTTCCAAAGCAAAATCAAAGGAACGCTTTATCGTGATACGGAATTCACTAAAATATTTCATTAATAAATACATTAAGTATAACTCTAGTTGTTCAACCGGACATATTAAAGACGCAAATTGAAGAAAATATGCCATTTTTCTTTATAATAATTATTATTAAGAAATTGTTATTACAAAACTTTTTGATTTTATATCAATATAACATCAGAATTTGTGTAAATTATTAAAAAAAAAAGTTTTTATTGAATAAAACTTGAAGACAGGCCTTAAATTGGAACCCTGTTGCCTTCATTTCTATTTTATCAGAATTCTTTAAAAATAAATTTGCATTTTAAAATTTGATAAATTGAAATTCAAACTCGAAAAAATGAGCAAAATTACTAGAATTTAATATTTTGTTTCCTTATTTAAACAAATAATATTAAGTTATATTTCTTATTGATTTTATTCAGAACTATGACGATCATTTTGTGTATACCCTAATTAACAATTATTTGATGGACTTTCCTCTATTGATGATTTAGTAAATAAAATGGAATTCCAACAAAAGTCTTCGTTCCAAGACGAAATTTTAATTAAAACCTTTTAATTAGATATTCGATTATCAGCACGAAAGAGTACGGTAAATTAAGATAGAGATTTTTCAAAATACTTTTAAGAATATTTTTCCTTCCCCATTTTCCGACTTTTCATATCCGTCGAATGAAAAGCTATTTCTTAATGGTGAATAACTGCCATTTCTTAATTTCAACCTTTTATTGAAACGAATCATTTTGGGGCTTTTTATCAGCTAAAATGCATCTCTTTTTCTTTTATGATGAATTGTAAAGTAATGATATTGCCAATATAAACTATTTTGATTTCCATTAAAAGAAATATGATAGTTTGAAGAAAATATATGACATCTTAAAAATAATCCTAATTTGTATTAAACTCACATTTTTTTAAAAAATTCTGAAATTCAGCGAATCTATTGAACGTTTCAGCAACATAGAGTCTGAATGGATATTTTATTCATATATTGTTAATATAGTTACTTTGAATATTTTGTATGTGAGGAACTGAAATTACGTTTTCTTTTAATGTTCGTTATTTTTAACACAACTCAGTTAACGTTTAAACTCTTTTTCATTCAAGAAGTTCAGAAATCATTTTAATCGATTAGTTTCCTGTGCCTCAGTTAATACAAATCTTATATCTTTCAAAGTATAAAAACTCTTGCATGTCATCAAAGGTCCTCTTTTGTTTCGCTTTTGCTTGCTCTGATGCTTCAAAAGTAAGTGCATGCTTAATCAGTTTCTTATGATGCATTGCTTCCATGTGTTTTATAATGTGCAATAAAAGACGAAAATATTAAATGAAATAAAAGTTTATTTTATCCCAAAGGACTATGTGCTACTTGAATCAATACACAATAAATAATTTTAAAAAGAGGTAGTACTTCTATTATAATTCGGCATCATATGCCAATTGGGGCTCAATCTACCATGCCTGCATGGGTAAAAAAATTATTGACTGCTGTTCAGAAATTAACATGCTTTTTCCGTGTTATTGAAACTTTACTTTTATTTTATATAAAAAAAAACCATGAAGAATATCGTGAGACTATAAATATCTACAATATCAGCGGATTCATCGAAAGAAAGTATAAATAGCTTTCGAGCGTCGCGCCCTCTATACTGTCGTGAAAGGTCACGCGTATTTCTGAGATACGCTACTGTATTTAAGAGTGTTAATGGTAAAATTTCGTTGTAATTAGTTAAGGATTCATTACATTTTAATTAAAGAATATTTGTTCAAATAATAATAGGAAACTATGTAAAAATAAAACATACAAGCACTGTAAAATGACCAAATGTTATTGAAATTGCATGACAATAAAACAAATGAAATAGGTGATACTTCGATTGAAGTACTTACATTTTTGACATAAAATCTTAAAAATAATATAAATTTTTAAAATTAAAAGTAACTCAATTTAGATATGAAAAAGAAGAAAAATCAGTGTCATAGTCATTTTATTACACTATGTGCATTCTCCACAATTATTCAAGGTGAACACTATATCCTTGGTAAGGACCATCCAGATAATGTAAGCCCAAAAGAGCTTCTCTTTCTGGTCCATCCGTATCTCTGGCATCCAGTGAATGAGATTAATTAGGCTCTCGAGATTAATTAGATTATATTCACTGATCTCTTTAACTATACTTTTGGTCATGCACTGTAATGAGACATTTCCATATAACCGAAATACCTGTTCAAACTTTGGCTCGTCCAAAAACTGAAAGGAAAACAGTGCTTTTTGAATATTCTTGAATGGATTTTTCTGCCATTTCCATGTATCAAAGAAGTTTCCGTTTTACTTAAGATGGGCTATGTCGGCATCTGTAGATCAATCGTCATTATTTTCACCTTCTAAATTGCTTCATCTTCAGCTGCACTCTTTCTGACTCCGAATCATCTTCTCTTTCTGAAATGTGCTCTTATTTATCTCTATAACTTTCATCTATAACTAAGTTCTCTCCATCATCACTGTCACATAAAAGCATGTTTTTTATAGTCTTAAAGTCATTAGGATTCTTCATGTTTAATATTTTGATTTTATCCGCCATAACTTAAAAAAAGAGTGGAAATAAATTAGGTATCATGAACAGTCGCACGTATGTGACAAATACAGTGTGTCTATTACAATACTAAAATCTATTCAACTCAAAAATTACATCAAATCATAATAGTTAAGTCTAAAACAATAAATATATTTTATAACAATAAAGAAAATAAGATATAACATAAAAAATACCAGAATAGTCGATTGCGCGTATTCTCTAAAACACAAAAAGAAGATTTGCAGAATCTTATTAACGCCTTGAAATCCAAACAGTGATTGAAAGTAGGTCAAAAGGAGTGGAAAGAATAGCTAAGGAAAGGAGTTCGTAGTGTCAACAGGCATAAAGATTGTGTGAGAAAGAGTAATATTAATCAAAATTTATCCAAAAATTGAAGAAAGCACTTCAATTCCTATGAATGGGGTTTTAAAAAAATTGAAAACATTTGGGTAATCCAGATTTCAACAAGTTGTGGTTTCAAGCCTTCATGCTTCTAAGGACTCCCTCTCCCCCCCATGAAGCCGGGGCTGATGCACGATAAATCTGTCGAGGCTCAAATTCCTCCCTTTAGCATGGTGTGGAAGTTAGGATAGGGGGTGCCAGCATAAGTGTCGTCCTCGTCACTTAAAAGAGATTCAAAATTATGAGTTAAGTCAACAATAGCCATCGTGTTGCTTCTAGTAAACCAATTAATAAAACCAAATTAAAACAAATCTAATCAAACCATTTTTCTACGAAAGTTAAATTTTGATTATAGGACCCTTTTCAATTTAAAATAGCTTGTCATAGTTGAGAAAAGAGATTACAGCTAAGTATTTTCTTAAAAAATATTGACTACGTTGTTTTGTTTTTATAAATTATTCCTTAAATTTAACTAATACATTCAATAAGATTCTATAACAAACTAAACATAAACTATGATAACTGTTCATACGTGAAAAAAAATGGACCGAATATCTTCTTTACCAATTGATTTGGAAAAATATTTTATGAATACACAAAGTTTTAAATAACGTATATCGCATTATGTGCCTGTTGTTTTATTATGTGCATTTATTCATAATTTTAAATTAAAATATTTTGTGGCATTTAAACTATAGATTTCTTTTTTTTTTATTACTTTATTATTGATTCATCCAGATTTCTATAAATTGGTACTGATGCGACTTTTAAATTTTTCAAAAATTTAAAAATTGTTTAATTTCTTACTATATTGTTTTGTTTTGATTTTAACGTTAGATACGTTATTCACATAAAATATAAAATCCTTCAAGAAATAATTTATTTGTTATATTTTATAGATTAATTTGATATATTAATTCACCATTTAAGAAGGTTAATTTTCACTATTGCCTTTTAAAATTATTGAAATGATCAAATTAAAAATTTATTTGATCAAACAAAAATTGTAAGCAAAAATTTGTCTTCTTTTACAAATGTTTGGTTTCTATAGACGATTGCACGTATAAAATTCTTCCCATAACATCTCATTAAGGATTGATGTTTGTGAACAAAATTGACAAATAAGAAATTGAGATTTTCATGCTCAATGATGTTGACAGCTCTAATAAGTGAGTTAAGTACAAGACATTTCATTTTACTTATGTACATTTCTCTGATGCACGAGAGAAATTTCAAAATAACATTGATTCAAAAAAAATTTTAGAATCTTTTCCTCATTTGGAATAACACTAAAAAGTTTCAAAATTGTATTTGTTCCCCGTACCATGGCCTTTTCAATTGTACATGTTTCAAGTACACCGATGTGTTTTCAATTTTACATGATTCACGAGCTATTGCAGTTCTACATTATGGTTATATTTTGCGTATATTTAAACATTAAATTTTATGTAGATTGCGGCCATATTGTAATGTTAAAAATATAAAAGGAATAGAAATAATAAATGTTGTGTAGCTAAGCTTTCAAAAATTTATATTTCTTGTCTAAGAGAATGTTGACATCAAAATGTACAATTCTCATTCCAAACACAATACCGCAACATACAATCATTTTTGATTTGTTAAGGACACAAACCTTACAATCTTTGTTTACATTATGTTTAAAAAATTAGACTATTGCTAATGCGTATTCTGTCTGTATGCACTAAGTGAAAATAATTTTTCAAATCTCGAACTTCATTGAAATTATTGTAACAGTCTTATTTTTTTATGGAATTGCAACCGTATACTCGTATTTTACTGAATATTTGCACGTAATTGATTTATTGTAATACTTTTTTGGCTTATGTAAATACATAAAAGTAAGCATTTGAAATTAATTATCTATGTTAGTCAATTTAGAAATAGTATTTGTAGAATTAAATTCCATCTGAAGACCTTTGTTTCGTGTATAAAAATAAAGTTCTTTTTCAAATGTTATGAATAAATTTTGTGAGTCTGTTCTCCAAAACTGTAAACCGAGTACGTCTATAATTGATGCATTATTGTGGAGGAGGAAAAATTTATAACTCCAATTTACCCTCTTTTTAAAATTTGTTATTTTTAAATGCACTTTGTTGACACTTAAATTAATTATCACTTTTACTCTTGAGTCATGTAAGTTTTGTTTTTTCAGTTAATTCTTATTCCTTTCAAAAAATTAAATTCTAACCAACATTTAAAGATAAAAATAGAATGTATAGACAGAATAAATTAGCAAACAAACAATTGAATTGAACAGTACTGCGTAGTAGAAATTTTAATATCTAATAAATGTTCCACTATTCTTACGAAGCATTAAGTGTTATTTCATTGAAAAGTAAAAACGAATGAAAAATTATACTTTGCAAAGTAAAAGATTTAAGTATGCAAAACTTGAATTTACTAAAACAGCCACGTGTGAAAGTCCAGAAGATAGCATATTAATTTTTCATTCATCTTTCAAGATCATTAGTTCAAGTTTTTGACTTAACATTAAAGTTTTAACTTTGCATTATCTCATGCGTAAATGTACTTATTATTTATAATATATATATATATATATATATATATATATATATATATATATCAGATGTGTCTCAGCTTCCAATTTATCTTTATATGAACTTTGATTTAAGATAGCTCTAAATTTTTTTAAAATGTGTACCATATAGCCACGTTATTAACGTATGTAATAACAGAATTCTAGATGCTTCTAATTTATTAACTTTATTACAATGAAGAGGACAGTAAAGTTACTTAACACATTCATAAAATATTAGGCAAAGGATAACATGTATATAGAGTTAGGTATAAAAACCGCAAGAGATCGCAATGTGTATAAATCATAGTGTGGATGTTCAAATCACTATGTCGCAGAGAACCCAATGTTCATTTCAAGAGTAAAATAGTTTATTCTAATCTCTTACGCCTCTGGAGTTCGATTTTCTCCATCGATTTTGAAGCAAGCAAGCTTCAATGGAAAAATAAAATGATGCTGCTCTCATTTTAATTTCCAACTATTCGCAGAAACTTTGAACAAGGAATGTTAATTCGCAGAAAGAATTAGAATCCAAGGAACAGAATTAGTTAATAAAAGTTATTCAAAGTATATCATGAGATATTGATGCTTAACAAAATGATATCAATAAATTGCTTCGAATTGATATATTAAGGTTTTACTACATACATTTCGATATGAAGAATTGAATTAGAATAAAACATTATCTTCGTTTTTATATCTTTCCAGTAGTATCTTCTAAATATAGTTTTTTTAATTAAATTATTTATATACTTTAAAATATATTTTGAAACAGAAATATAAGATAATATTAAATAAGGCGTTAACAATAAATTTACTACACATGTTATTACATTACAAAAGCATATGATGCAATACTTAACTATAAATAACACAATCTTTCTGTTTAAATCTTTAATCGAACTATCCGCAGTCTACTGAAATATTTTATGTTCCGAATAATATCACTCGATGGTTATTTTGAGATAACCTGAAAAACACTTAAATGTAAAAGCCAATAAATATTTATTTGTATGAAAAGAATAAATTTAATGAGATAGGCTACCTATCCACTTATCCGCCAATAGAGAGGACTATTTGATTTCTTTTCTAAAATAAACGGAAAATCACGTTGGAAGTTTCACCAACTTCGAAAGAAGGTCATATCTGTACGAGCCATTAGGAATAAAATCGTGGAATTGAAAATAGTACATTATATTCCAATTAAAAACATGGTTCTCCACATAGTCTAAGTGGAAAATTTGTAAAGATAGCAAGATTGTACTTACTTAAAGAAGATGTTTTTCAATATTGAATCTAAAAATGGAATAATCTGCATTCGGTAAAATGAATAGAATATACTGGATTTCAGTGAAAAGTGGAAGTATAAAATATATAGATTGCATAAAAAATTTTGTTTAATAATTACAAAATAAGCAATTCAGTTGTAATGTTTTAAGTATCCTTAATTTTGCATTCCTACTTACGCAGGCTGATACGTATAACGAATATATTTATTTACGTGAATCACATCTGTAGTAAAAACTAAGTTATAAAAGGCACTTTTGTAACTAAAAAATACAGTCATCAATAAAATATTAAGTTTACAATAATTTATAATTATCTTAACATATAGTGAGTGACTGTGGGACCTTATGGCACAAGAACCTAGGCAGGCTATGCTGCGCCAATCTTAACATATAATAGAAGAAAATGACTCATATATAATTCATGTAATGAGGTAAAAAGCCTAGATGACGTTTATTTGATCAAGGATTGGAATTGTCAGAAGAGAACAGTCGTAAAATTGAAGTAAGCATGTGCGGGGGAGTGACAAAATCTTGGGACAACGTATTATTTCATATTTGGAAAATGATTTATGTAAACATTTTAAAGGTTTTATTATTATAGATACTTATATAAAATGAGAAGTACAGTTCCAGAAAAATATGTCTTATTTTTCAAGAATGGATAAACGATGTCGCATACCGTTACATTTTCGTGAAACTATAGACCAGGGGTCGCCAAACTTTTTTGATCATCGCCCCCTATATAATTTTTCGAAATCTCTATAGACCCCCACAAAGGTAATTTTCAGGTAATTAAAATAAAACTATATATTAGTCTAAATATTTAATAAATCAGAAACAGTAAGTAAAGTAGCTACAGATTTTTTACTTCTTAATGAGATGAGTGTGCCTGGTGTTTCTTGGCAAGGTTCGCTATATTGGGTTCGAAATTAGTCAATTTTAACCGTAAATCCCCTCGAAGCTTCACATTTAATTTATTTCTGTTTTTAGTTAAAATTGAATTAACGTGACTGAAACCGGCTTCAACCATATACGAACTTGGAAACGCCAGTATAAATGGCTGAGCCATTTCGTAAAGTTTCACATATTTTTGCTTTATATTTATATTAGTTCAAAATTTATGTATTGTCAAATTTTTAATAAGCGTTTTTGCTTCAAGATCGGACAATAGTTCAGCAAGTTCATCTTGTATGTTGATGTCGACGTTATCAATTTGCGCCGAAAATGTCGCAATAATCCAATCAGGGATGTCGATGTTTTCCAAATCAACAAAGCGCAGTTTAAAATCGTAGCTTAATTTTTGAAGATGATTTGTATATATTTCCAAGTCTTCTTCTTTTATTTTTAATTGTTGCAGATTTGAAAAATACTTATAATCCTTACGTAGCAATGAAGATCTAAATAAATTTAATTTTACTTGGAAGCCTAACAGTATTGTCCGAGCTTGGATATTTGTTACATCTTTTCCTTGCAGTTTTGTTTGAACGTCATTAAATTTTCCAAATAAGTCTGCTAAATAAAAAATATGGTTCTTATTGTTTTGGAGTTCATTGCTTAGGACAGGATTTATTTCGTTCAGAAATTCTGTCGTGGAGTCAAATAAATTGACGAGCCGTTGCAAGCATACACCTCTAGACAACCATCTAACCTCGGTGTGCAGAAGTAATTGGTTAAATAATTCATTGTTTTCCTCACAAAGTTTGGCAAATAATCTTGATTTAAGAGGTTCAGCTTTAATTTGATTAATAGATTTAATACAAAACTGTAAAGCTTCATGTAACTCTGAACTCAGATATTTTGCTACTAAGTTGTGTCTATGCAACACACAATGAATAGTACGAATACCGGGCACTTTTTCTTTGAGGCATGTAGCAAAACCTCGGTAACGCCCTACCATAGAAGGTGTGCCATCTGTGGCTACTGCTATTATATTTTCAAGCGGAATGTTATATTTATTTAAATATTCTTGTAAACATCTAAAAATTGTCACTCCCTTCCCATCGGTTTCAAGATATTTAGCAAATAAAAATTCATCAATGACTTCTTTAATTTTACTGAAATATCTAACATACGCCATAAGAATAGCAGAAACGCCAAAAACAGATTCATCAAGTTGTATAGAATTTGCAATTTTGCAATTTTTTAGTTTCGAAACTACTGTGTTTCCTATTTCTTCGGCCATTTCGTCAATAATCCGTTTTACAGAATTTGCACTTAATGGCAAAGACTTTAAAACATTAGTAGAGTCTTTTTTCATCACATTCTCAATGACGTCTTTAATTACAGGTACTACAATTTCTTCTGCGATTGTGTGGGGTTTTCCCCTCTTTGCTATATTAAGCGAAATCTTGTACGAAGCAATTAATCCTCCTTCATTTTCAATTTCAGTTGACTGTTTCATAAAACTTTTTAGAGTTGGTCAACATGTGAATTTTGCTTTGAATTTTTTGAAAAATTCTAATTCTTCATTTTTTTATCTGAATGAAGCCTTTCAAGATGATTTTTCATTTTTGACGGTTTCATGTATTCATTTCCAAAAGTTTTTTCGCATATAAGACACATAGGAGTAGTTTCATTTGTCGGTGAACAAATAAATCCAAAATTTAAGTAATCCAATGAATAATACCGACATTTTTTTTTAGATACTGAAGTTGTCATTTTTAAATTAGGGTTCTGTAAATAAGTTAAAATTAAGTTGGTATATTATACTAATCCACATTATTAAAGCTTACCTTTTCACAAGTAACAATAATTAAAATTGATATCAAAACTAAACGAATAGTTTTATAGAAACAATAACTAATTATCTAATGGCAGATATAATAGTAGTAATAATGACACTACAAGCATTTAATACTGTTCACAGTTCACAAAAATAGCTGAAAATGCATATGATATTTGCGTTTGTAGCATCCAGTGTAGAATTGGACAAGCGGACATATGCATCTGACCCATATGCAAGGCTCGTATGGTTTGCGATGGAGACAAAGGGCGAACCAACGACACGGTGCGTAACTGCCGTATAAAAAAAGAGAAAAACTAAAAGAACTAAAACCACAAACATAATAGAAAGAAAACGGAGTACTGAAGATTCCCTTCGCGCTTAATGCATAGAAAGCCAACGGCAGTATCGTCGCTCGCCTAGTCTAAGCCAAAGGCTCCTAATAGGTTGATGAGTTCGCCAGCAAGAGACACGGATAAGCCTCAATCGCTCTTCTGACTACAGAGTCGGCTGAGTCGTGCAAATTACAAACTGGTCACAAGGTCAAGTTGTGACGTCAGGGTATACATACGAAAACACATAAGGAAAAAAGGGTCTGATTGTTTTCTGATTTATTATTTTATTTTCTATAAAGAATATAATATTAAGTCAATTATAAAAATATTTTAAATTTTTACGTACGCAGTTAAATATGTGTGATTTGCGTATTAAGAACTGTTTTTCCTTCGAGTCTCAATAGACCCCCATTCGACCCCTTGGGTCAGATAGACCCCTTACTGTTGTTAAATAGACCCCTAGGGGTCTATATAGACCACTTTGGCGACCCCTGCTATAGACCAACTTACAATATTAACCCTGATTAGAGTGGAAGAACATTAGACGATACATTAGGTAGCGCGATAAAAAAAAGTTTGTTCGATTGATTATTTTAAAGATTCTTGGGTCTAGATTCCCAAAAACAGAAAGGATGAAAAAGGTTCAACATTTATTCGAAATGTCAGAATGATTTTGTGTAACACTCGATGCTAAAAATATCTTCTGGGAAAGTTTCACTTGAACTATCACTTGGATGTCATATGAGGACAGTTCAGCATCGGCCTTAAAAATATTTAGGTTTTATTTGGAGGAAAGAACCCTGAAAACCAATCCTTATTAAATAAACTAAACAGGCTCGTTCAGCATTTGCTCGAAATCATTTGTCGTGGACTGATAAATAAAAAACAGCTTTTTTTCCAAATAAGAAAAAAAAAAAAGAATTAACTTAAAAGGCATGGATGGGATAGTTACTATTATTAGCACCATTTAAAGAGGAGGCTGGTACAATACAGAATGGAAGTATTTATGTCTTTGAATGACTGCTTTCGATGTATTAGTTAAGGCTATATTACTTTTATAAAGGGTTGGATGAGCTCCATTCATTACATAAATATGCTTTACTGCCTATGTCACAAGTTATCAATGGTCAACATCTCAAATGTTTTCAATACGTTGCATCTATATATATCGTTCTAACTGGACAGCTGCGTAATTAGCGATTAGAAAGTTCATATTGGATTTTCCTTCTGGATGTCAGGATCTAAATCCCATAAAGAATATATAGGGATATTTAGCTTAAGTCATGTACATTAATTGTCAACAATACTATAACTTTCCTTAAGTAAAAGCATCGAACTTAAGTTGGTGGAATAACATACCCGTAAGCTTATTTTACAAACTGGTTTATTCATTGGTAGCTAGATTATTTTATGTAATCATGAATCATGATAGTTCAACGAAGTATTGAGATTTCTTTTTTCTTGTTTCCATTTGTGGCTTTAAGATTATATCACACATATATTTCTTATATTGTGCAATAATTTTGAATAAATGAAACTCTGTTTCAACGTAAGATTATTTTGCACTTATAAAACTTTTAAATTTGCACATTTGTACCATTTGTGTTGCATTTAAATCACTTTCATAACTTTTGTAATATATTATTAAGAAATTCTTGTGGCCTTAAAATTTTTCTGTGACTATATCATGTTGGTTCACACTTCATTAGTACTCATTTAAAGCATATGTTTCACAATTTTATACATTGCATAAAATGAAATGTAAAATATTTTGATGTTAAGATGAATATGAATATGGAATAAGTTTTTACTGTCTTAAGTTTACTGTTATATTCATATCATAGCTTAAATATGTAGGGTATTTCTGATTATATAAAAAGCAAGTTATTGACTTCAATAATTGATCATATTTAATGATATGAATAACATTAAAATACTAGAAAATCTATTTTAAAATTACTGTTTTTATACTTACACGTTATGACTTATTGATTAAGAAAATTAGTTTTATCCTAATTTTGCAAAACATAAGAGTAGCATGCATTATTAGTAATCTAATGAATTGTCAATGGATATATTTCTTTGACTATTAGCTTAATCATTTATTTTTTGTGCTTAATATGCAGAAGAGATCATTCATATTATTACTTTTTTTAAAAAAAAAATTGAGAAAAATAAAATAACATATTAAACATCACATAAATCATTTTAAGTGAAATTATACCACGAATAACTTGGGAAATTATTAACAATTAAAAATTACAAATATATTGCAAAACATTCTGATTCCTATTTTAGTTTTTTTTCTCAAACATATTTTTGTTATTGCTTATAAATTATTTATATTTTGAAGTTTAAATAAATATTTATTTTAATTAAATTTAAATAGGGGAAGCTGGATTTCTTAAGAACAAACTGCAAGATTTATATCTACATTAATTTTCTTACGTTTTTTTTCCTTCTTTTATACAGAAGGTAAAATTTGTTCTATTCATCCACATTTATCAGTTTTTAAATGCTACACAATTGAAATATAAAATTAGAATATTATTACAATCAAAAGCTGCATAGTATTCTTTGTAGGAAAAAAATGTTTTCAATATATTATTCACTATTTATTATTTATTTAATTTTCATTACCTTGAGGTACATTACATATAGTAGAACATTAATAACGTTAATTGATAATTAAGCATGGGTTAACAAACTTTATTCGAAAAGCTACGCAAACTTAAAGATTTATTTCTATACAAACCACAAAATCTGTTTAGGAATTCTGTACACACAGAAGTAATTGGAAGTTGTAATTACTTTAATTCATTTAACTCTTTATCGCAGTTTTCACTTACCGTGGATTTCTATTTTAGAGAGTAAATTCAAACATTTATCTTTAAAAAAAAGTATTACTGCTCTGTCATGCATATAAATACATCTGAATGAGTTGTAATGCTAAGGAATTAACTTGTCACTACTTTAATCAGTTAAAAGAAAGATAGTGGATTTCAATTATGTAAATCAGAACATTAACTTCTTAACCCGGTATGTATGTTTGGAGACCTTGATTTACATATATATAAACAAACATTTTACTTTTTTAATTATTAAATGTGTATTTTAGTAATTTATCCTTTTTGTTTGTCGTATAAAGGAAGAAAATAATTTTATTTTAATAAAAATGCCTTACATATGAAAACTGTTTTTTATAAGAAGCTTATACATATTCTCATAAAAAAAACATGCTTTTAAAAAGAGCTTAATAGTTTTAAGCTTTATTTGATATTTAATTGCATTTGATTTATTTACTGTTATCAAAAAACGTTCTTTAGGTTAAACTATATTTATTATTGTTTTGAAAGTATTTAGACTTCTTCTCACTGAGGATATTTCCTCATTTAGAAATTTTCTCATATTATGAACTAAATCGATTTATAGAGGAAAATATTTTTTTCTTATCTAATAATTCATTAACTTGTCTATTCTCATTTATGTATGTTCCTAATTTTTTTTGGTTTTATTTCTAATTTTTTTTAATCTTCTACAGTGAAAGAATTAATTCTTTTTTTAACTTTTAGCTTTTCATAATAAACAAGGAGCTCGTTTTCCTTTCTATGTAACAACTTAATTTTTGTGAAAAATCCATTTATTTCAAATTAGTTACAGGTAAACATAAATAGTTACTGGTTCGCTACCTGGCCTTCTTTTGATGTTAAACCAGGTATATATACAGGTAACCAGGTATATATATATGTGTGTGTGTGTGTGCGTGCGTGCGTGCATGTGTGTGTGTCCTTGCAAACCATTCCTTGCAAACAACAGAATGGGGTGCATGGCTCGTCCTAAAGATGTCTAGGGGTTTTCTGGATTCAATAACAAAGCGGATTTTTCTAAGATGATATTTAACTAAACCATAAATTAATGTACAGTATTAATTAAGTTAAATTAAAAGTATTGATTACTATGCATATTATAGAGCTATCAGATCACACGCCTTTCTCTATTGGTCGCACTCTTCCATGTTGCTTGCCGTGCTTGCATCTCTCGTGCTTTGTGCTTTTAACCAAAAGAACAAGTGGCACCATCTAGAGTTGGAAGGCGTCTCAAAATGTAAAAATCCTACACACACACACACACACAGATATATATATATATATATATATATTAAACTCATTGCAATACTATTTTCTGTACAAACGTACATTATTTCCCTACTTTCATAAAATTTATTTTTTTCTAATACTAAAAAAATTACTAATTTTTTATTTTATTTTGATACTATAAAATTAATTTCTTTAATAAGGATTTCTAATGAGAACTAGTAGACATCAAAAGAAAGCAAATGAATTTTATTTTATTACAAATAATGTTTGGGTGGTGCTTCACATTTTCCATTATACTAAATCTCTGTCTGAAATATTACAAATTTTGAAGCAGGCATTTAAGAAAAAAAGTAAAACCAGTTATATGTCAAAATGTGTTTTTCTCAAGACATGTTTTATTCACAGATATATCACAAATCCATTCCTTGCAAATAAAATTCAAATAATAACTATAAAATGTGAAGTACAGATAAAGACTAAAAAAAGTCATGAATTACAGAGCCTGATATCTCATTTAAAAAAAGGTTTTGTAACTTATAACTTGCCATCCAAAATACAAAATATTAGTTCTTTCAAGTTAAATAATGAATAGTTGTAGCCACAATAGAGCACGAGTATGGTGTGTTAAAAAGGATAAATTCTAAATTCATTGTTACACTTAAGTTTGAATTTATTTCCATCTACTCATTTAATTGTACTAATATTTCTCATAAGAGTTCAAGCAACGTGAAAGCATATATATCATATCAAAAGACTCAAGAGTGTTGTAGTCCATTGAAATAACTCAAAATATAGGTAAGAGTGATATTACCTTCCAGCGATATTGGAAAGATTGGGTGAACTTCATGAAAACGCAATATAGTGAAGGCAGCTTTCTCGAGGACACATAGACGACCAATAGACAAAACGGATAAGGACACAATCATGAGAAACCTTTTTAACGAATCTATTACAAAATCACACTCATAAATAAAAATTGGTACTTTATTTTTGTTTCGAA
The DNA here is from genome assembly GCA_019974015.1 of Nephila pilipes. NCBI lineage: Eukaryota > Metazoa > Arthropoda > Arachnida > Araneae > Nephilidae > Nephila > Nephila pilipes. The sequence continues at coordinate 42,010 of BMAW01040595.1, read as the reverse complement.
TTTCAAAGGTAATTGGATTTGCAAAATACTTGATTACATAATCAATGTTAATGTAAATTTTAAAATGGCTGTCAAATTTGTTAAGTGAAAAATATGCATTTATAAGTATTATAATATCACAACACTAGCTTATAAGATCCTATAATAAAATGTTGAATTTATAAACAGTAACACATTTTACACAGCAGGCTTTCAAACTTTTTACACAGAAAAAAAACTTTTTAAGTATTTTAGTACCTGTGTTTGAGTTCAAATTGTTGTTATCTCTGTCTGAACTAGCATTCGCAGACAGAACCTCAGCATTCAGTTACAATATATAACAAGACAACTGCATATATATTAAGTAAATCCTTCAAAATACATGTTTTTACTAACTGTTCCCATACTATCTAAAATCATTTACTGTGAGATATAATGTTAAGAAATAATGTTAGACATGTGACAATTTATATTTTCAAAATTTTACTCCATATTTTGAACTATACTCTTGTAGTTAGCCCTATACTCGTGTAGTAGATCTCAAACTGTCAAGTAGTTACCGACAAATATGCACTTATTACTATAAAAAATTACACATTAAGAAAAAGATCTCAGATTAAAAAAAAAATTAACATACGTAAATACAATGTTGATGTAAGTAAGTGATTACAAAATTAAACAAAATGATCATTTATTGTAGGAAAAATTACAAATGAATGGAGGTTTTAGAACACGTTTGGATCACCTCTAGCATGAAAACATGATGTGATACGTTTAGGTATTGAGACATTCAAGTCCAGTATGATGTCTTGCAACATCTCGTTCCACAGTTGCTGTAAAATCGCCTTTAATTTGATCACACTAGCAGGCTGTCTAACATGCCATCCTAAATGATCTCGCATACGCATCACAGATAACAAATCTGGGATCGAGCTGGCCAGATAATGGTGGAAATGTAGCGGAAGCTGTCCTGTGGTACCCCTGCCGTACGTGGGCGAGCATTGTCCTGTTGAAAAATGGCTTCTGGGATTAACAAAATGTTCCTATGCAACAGATTAAATACACGTAATAAGCTCTGCCTAAGTGTTTTATAATCAAAGGTGAACGAATTTCAATATCCAGTGGTGACATTACGCAACACGTAATCACGCTATATTTTTAATGATTTACAAATCTGCCTGATTCGTACCTTCATGGCAAGTTTCGTACAATCCAACTCTTACTTCAGGGTGAGCAAATTTTTACCTCAATGAGAGTATCGCACTAGTATCCTTGGAAGGTCTAAGGATAAATTAATCTTTAAAAGTTTAAATTGGATTCTGAAAAATAAAACCTAGTAGTCAATGAACAGACTGGATTTTGTAAAATTCTTTCAACAACAGCTCCTGTTTCTTACTTCAGCCAAATTGAAAGGTTTGCTTTAGATAACCTAAATATTTTTACAGTAGTTCATATGGATTTTAAAAACCCTCAAGACTTTGTAATGAGAAAAAAACTGCAGCAAAAATTATTTTATATTAAGTATGAGGATACCTGTCTAGGTGGATAAAGTCTTTTACTGACCAGCGTTTTTGCAAGATAAAATTTAGAAATAATTTCTCAAAAGGATATGATCTGCAAAATGATCTGCTTTTGGGTGCAAATGGAAGTTACATACAATTTAATTTATGTATCAATGACTTAGTTCCTGCTTACAGATTGCAAAATATGTCAATTGCTTGCTCTTTGTTGATGATCTTGTCATTTGGTTACATGCACTAAAGCGAAATGCGAAATCTATGATAGAAGAGAAAATTAATCAGGCTCTTAATATTTTATCAGATTGGTCAATTACAAATAAGACTATGTGAATTTAGAAAAGATTCCCATCCTGTTCATTCGAATGACCCATCAAGGACTTCTTCCTAATCTATAGTGCATGAATGTAGCCTTTACCCACACTGACAAATTTAATTATTTGAGAATGAATCACGATAGTAAACTGAACTATTAATCATTTATTGAATCATTTTCATGTCATTTTTCAGGAAGAGAGACTGCTGTAAAGTTTAATCCTACGGGAATGTTATTGATCACCTTTAAATACTTTCTATAAGACTTTTATCCTGCCTTTAATTACTTGCCGCTGTGGCACTTATTACGGCAGGTGATCAGGTCTTGAGAAACCTGGAACCTTAACCCATTCACACTTTAAGCATATCACATGCGATACGCTTGCGTTTGCTCTTTTGTGCCCAGCGTATCACATTAGATACCTTCCTTCAATACCTGTTGCAGACTAACGAAGCAACAGAGATACGCTAGATGAAAACGTTTTATTTGATTTTTTAATATTACTATATATCGTTACAATACCACGAAATCTACATAGATAGGTTGTTAGGAATGTTTATTTTGGTGATATGGGATTGGATTTCACTTCTGGCAATCAGGAGGCGTGTAATAGTAAAATGCACGTATTGCGGTGTGGCTCTTTAAATATAATGACATGATTTAAAGGGTGAACTTTTGCTTATTTCTTTCTTACTTGCTTCTTTAAAGTTCAAATGAGAATTTATGGATGTAGGGGTGGTAGGGCTTTTGGTAATATCAGATGTTCTTAGCTGTTCCTTTCATTCGGTCGGTTTTTATTTGTAGTGGAAGTCTTGACGAAAAGATAGTTTTTGTCTTAGACCTATATTTACGATTTAATGAATGAATCTCACAGTGATGTTGGAGAAAAGAATCTAAATCTGTACAGAACTATTACAGAGGGAAAAGGACGAAGAAGATGTGCCCCTTGCTCAAAATATTGCGTGAAACGCAAATCAAACCACTTGGCATGCAACGTACTAAATGAAGCCGCGAAGCATTCAAAAGCAAAAAAGAAATATTGGTGGACGGGAAAAGCCAGAAAAGAACCAATAAAGGAAGATCACACGTAAAATTTACGTACACTAGTGTTCTAGGGTTAAGAAACAATAAAACGTGCATTATATGATGAAAGAATATAAAATTTAATTTGACTTCTTATACATTATGCATTAATTAAGCTTTAGTGTATTTCTGTTTGTTATTTAGTTCTTCCAAACTTTTCTATCGAGATGGGATAAAAAAGTCATCTTTTATTTTTGATTTTCCTTTTTTCCTCCTTTTCTAAAAATCTTGTGAAATATACTTTTAAAAAATTAAGTCATTTTTTTTTCATTACTCTATGATTCGCAGTATTTTAAAACGCAGAATAGGGTGTTTTAATATAGTATTCTCAATAGACTAAAACATGGTGACTGAATTTTTTAAAGTATATACTCAAATGCGTACCATGATTGTAGAAGATTTATTCCGTATTGAGAGTGAATCCATCTTGAAATTTAAGACATAGAAATATTTTATCTATCTTATGTATAAATCATTCCTGATTCATATTCTAGCGAAATCTATAGAGAATAGACTATATAAAAATATACACTAGCAGTAATATCAAAGTACCAAAAGTCTATACTCTTTATGTTTGTCATTTATTTTAAATAAGAAGCTTATGTTTCTTTTTTTATTTTCACACAGTCTTTCATAAGATGTCATGAAATATGTATTTATACGCACATTATTACTTATAAGTAGTAATATGTTGAAATGAATTAGTGAAAAAAAATAGTTAGGTATATAAAATAAGGATGAATAAGCTACATTTTATAACATTCACAGTATTAAAAAAAACATTTTGGAACAAAGTTGTTAAGAATAAATGCCTCCAGTAAAGTATCACTAAATCCTTCTCATAAGACAGTGTACCTAGTAATTTGGTTTAGTCAGCAGAAATTCTCCTTTTAATCCTTATAAAAGTTTTATTATAAGAAGTATTGAGTGATATTAATTACTACTCACTAATCCTATACGGTAACGCTTCTAGATAAGTAAAGCTTATGTTAATTAAATTATTACTTTGCCAGAACTTGATTGTCTATATATTACATTTGTATGTATTAAAATAAAACTCATTAAAATAAATTAATACATAATAGGTATAGAAAAATGTTACAATATATATATATATATATATATATATAATTCTTTATCTTGCGCATACTCTTAAATAGATTAATCCAAAATTTAATTTTTCATATAAATTGTTATATATAAATTGAAGATAAATTCATGTAGAATAAAAAAAAACCTATATTACTGGAGTACAAGCTAATTTAATATATTTTTCATTATTAAACTGGATATCTCTGAACGTAACCTGCATTTTTTGGCTTTATTAAATCAATCACGAATGGTTTCCTTCTTTTACAGTTTTTACCATAAAATAAAATAATATTTTTAATTGCAGTATATTTTGAATTATGTGATTTAGACCGTCATACTGTTTATCAGTTTTTAATGGATTAAAGAAACCACAGATATTAAAATTCATAATGAAGTAAATTGACAAAAAATACACATAAAATAAATATTAAATAGAGTGTGAAACCCTATTGAATCAAATGATAAGTTTTATTTGAAATCTTTTTCTATGAAAAATTTAATCATTGCATGAAACGAATATAAAAATATTGAAATTATTTTCATCTAATACATGTAATGTTTTCCAATGTTTTAAAAAAATATTATTATTTATATTTCGAACAAAAAAATTTAAGACATCCTGATGTTCATTGCAAGTAAGCACTATAGATATTGATATGGAAAGTAAAGGATCTGTAGATTGAGATTTATATAGGAGATATATAAATATAGCAACACATATTTTTGTTTATTTAAATAATTTTGATCCAATTCAGCTGAACTTAGTCTCACTAATTTTATACGAACACACACAATATAGATACATTTTAAATTTTTAAAGAAAATAAATTAAAACTTTTACGATAAATAAAGAAAAGGAAATCTATATATATATATATTTCGTTTACGAATATTTTTCTCACGAATTGTATGCGGTACAATCGTAATTGAAGCAGGTGTATCTAAATTACATATCTATGAATTTTAATTTCCAACAATTTATTGAAATATAAAAATAATCATCTCTGAAAGAAAATTTAGTATTTACATTTATTTTACAATTATTTATTTAGTATTTACATTTATTTTTAAGAAAATAAATAAACCAGTATTGATATATATTATGATATTTCCCCCTTTTTCTACATTTTATCGAAACACTTCTAAACATTTAATAATAAATTCAGCTTGTAGTTAAGAGAAAACTCTCTGTGTCTTAGTATCATTCTTTAGAAATGGCCACACATTTAATGTATATATAGATACGTCTATTTTAAAATCATATACAATAAGAAAATATCGCTTAAGGAGTTTTGAAGACTAAAATTGCAGTTTATTTTAATTAATGTTCCAACAATGTGAAATGATATAAAATAAATGTGTTAAAGTTTCAATAACAATTTTAAAAAAAATAATCTAACATTTGTTGAATGGTTAGAATAGACTCATTATTGGTAACTCAGGTTTATATTTAAATTCAGATAATTTTAATAATACAGAAAGCATAGTCTTTGGAGTTATATTATTTTTTTTTATTTCAGCACTATAGAATTTCCATTACATATTCATAAACACTTCGCGTTTCTTAGGTATATTCTTTGTTAAATCATTATCAGAATGCATTATTTAATTAATATTTTAAACTTCTTTCATACTCGAGTATCTTCATAGCAGTTCAATGCCAAAAGATGTCTGTAATTGGATGCTAATAATGCTTACAAAACAGAAAAGTTATTGTTTCATGACCACACACAACAGTTAATTCTATTAAAATGAGACAAAATTAAATTTGTAAAAGGACAAAAATATCTGATGATAAAGCAAAAAAAAAAACTCATTGTTATAATAAACTTAATTTAAATAAGTACGGTGAAAAAAAAATCTAAATTCTTGCAAATGAGCATTTAGTATCTAACACTTAAAATACATAGGATCAACTCTTCTTATCGGTAATTTTTGTAGGAAAAAACTACACTCAGTTTAATGTAAGATCCTTATCATACTGCAAGTATCATTAATATGAAATCCTTATCAGAAAGCACATAAATCAAGATGGTCAGAGGCAAAAGTAATTTGCTTTATTTTTTACACAGAATGAGACAATTGCAATGTTCATTGAAAGAGAGTTATTTTATCTGAAGAACGATCAAAATGCTTTTCACTGTTAATTAATATGAAAAATTAGCTTCATACATTTAAAAACATGTTTCATTGATTTTTAAAACTCTGTTTATTATACTTTATATATTATAAGATTGGATGTTAATCTTAAGAGTCAAATCTTTTATTGCGTGCAATATTAAAAAAAATATATAAAATAGGCGAAACAGTGCATAAAACTGCAATTGAAGGAGAAAGAAAAATATAGAAATTTATCTCTTTGATAAACCAATTATCTTGATATTAATATAGAATGATTATCGGAAAACTATTTATTTTCTTAGGAATATGACTCTAATTTGCGAAAGATATAAAAAACTGATGTTACCCAAAAGAATTTCTTTAAAATTTAAAGGAGATTTCTTATGATAATAGATGAAAATAAAATTAAGAAAAATGCAGCTAATAAATCTTATGGAGCAAGATTATTTTAATCAGGTAAGGTTTTATGTTAACAATCCACAGTTTTATAAGAATAACATTTTTTATAAAACTGTTTGTACCTTTTCTATAAGTCAACTTCTTGCATGCACCTGAAATTTTTACTACAAATTCATGATATTTAATTATAATTCTAAAATGAAAATTTTGGGATATTCTTAAAAAAAACTAATTTTAAAGCAGATGTAACAAACAATGAAAATGCTGAATACATTCATAAAGATTTTCAATGCAAACTGCTTTTTAAAAAATTCTAAGTGATATATTTTTCAAATTTTACTTCAACAAAAAGTTATGTGTTCTCGTAACATTTAGATAAAATTTGAACTTTCTAAGATTAACAGTTTCTGAGAAAATGGCAAATGAAATTATTCAAATTAAAATTGTCACTATTGGGGTACCGAGTCCCTTTAAATAAGATTTCTTATGATTATTGTAAAATGATACTGAACACTATATAAGTTATGATACATATTTTTCTTTTTTTTTCTGGATTGACATTAATAGCATTAGTACAATCGAATATATTCCTCTTACAATTATTTATTTTAATTATTTCAAAGAGGTAAAATATTTCATTCTTGATTTTATTTCAAACAATACCAGAAACTATATTTCCCTTCCTTTTATGATCGAATGATTTTATAACTATGTGATGTAAAACATTTGAGCTATACATATAGTTTTTCTCACCCTTAATTCTTTAAATCTTGCAGGCCTAGCGAATGAATTTTCAATTTTATTCTTGTATAAGTCATTTTTCTGCTTGTAGTTACATTTTATGTTCGTTGCAATCTCTAAAAACATCACTAGAATTAAAAAGAAAGTTGCTGAAAAAATATCTAGGCAAGAATTTTAAGAAAAAACCATTTTTTTTTTATTCCATAGATAATCAAATCCTGCAGTATTATAAAAAATAAAAAATTAAATATTCCATAAACGTCTGTAATAAGAAATTATCAAACCACCATCTCCATATCGATAACAAATCTACAAAACAAGGAATACATTTTGGAGTTTCTAATGTACAGTTAATCAAATATGGATTAAATGTTAAAACTCATTTTTTTACCATTATGATCAAAATTTTAAAAAAAATAACTATTTATTGGTATTGATGTGTAATGCAATTTTAAATTTGTATGTAACGTAATTAGAAATTTTTAAAGCCACCTCTTAAATTCATTTGAAAACCCATAGGTTTAAATTTTTTCAGAGGTGCTTTTACTAATGTTCTATTAAAATAAATAGAATATCAGTACATGCTCCTCTTAGAAACACACACACACACTGCTTTCAGTTTCAAATGTTATGATTTTATACCAGGGTATGGATTCTTCTTCTTCAGGAGAGCAAGTATTCATACTATAGAGATTATGAAATTAGATAAAAAGTGAAATGAACTGAATTCCTTATATTTTCCTCTCTATGCTGTCCATAAAGCAATAGATGAAAGATACTACAGACTAATTAGAAGATTCTAGAAGAGACAGGGAGAATTCTTGTAGCTATTTGTCATAATCTGGTAATATATAGTTATTCAAAATAAATCCTCAAATTATACGATCTATTAAAGAAAGGAAGCATCTTTTGTGGGAGGTAAAATCCTGAACATCCATTACTGAATTAACCTGAACAAAACAAGTGAGATAAATTCTCTTAATGATTTTGTTCGGCAATTGGGGCTGGAATATTTTTGGGGAAATATTCGCATTGCTTTGCGTATAAATGATCCGGCGATCCACTAACAAACATCCTGTCACGTGTTTTGTAATCGAGAATATATACAATTTATGTAATTTGCTCTGCCATATTAAATTGAAACTTCGAAAACTCATATTTCCCTGGCAAACATCGTCAGTCTACGTGCCACGTACGTCATTTTTAATTCTGAGACAATTGACTGACGATGTGAGTAAACCTTTGTTAGGGACTCTGTAACAAAAACATCCGAACGGGTCTGACACGTAATTTCAGCTTTTAATATGTCAGGATTTAATTTACTTTTAAGCTTCTTGGCATACTTAATGTACATGAACGGACTCAAATGTGTCCTGAGTTTAACCCCAAACGAAAATATTGGTTATAACGTTAAAATCTTTTAGATTATCTGCTAGTAAATCCTTATGATAGATTCTTATATAAGTTTGAAAGATTCTTATATTATTTAAAAATTATAGAAGGCGCAGAAAATAAGTTTCTTTAGAAACTAAACATTAATTGTTGTTAAATACTTACTTCGGATCGAAATAAATCATCAATACTTTCTTTTATAATATAAAATTGAATAACTTCAAAATCTTTCTGAACTATTATAATTTCGTTCTTTTTCTAGTTTTAGTACTTCAAATGAGTATCTTGAGGATTTTACACGTAACTTTTAATCGTGTGGATTTCCATTTTAATGATGGCTAATTGAATACCATTGAAGATGAGTACAATTAATGAGGGATAATTAATGTCGTAACCCATTTATACAGTATGAATAACAACGCACTTGATACATATTTTTTTCAGATTAACATAATGTAATGAAAATTATTAATTATCTTAATTTTTTTTTCATTCATAGTAAGTTAATGTAATGGTATTGATTTACGATGAACTTTGCTTTCAGACAAAATTTTATCGATAAGATCATTGTTCTTTCTAGCTCAAAATAAGAAATATCAATTTTCTCACGGCATTTTACTGTCATCATTTATATATTTTTTCATTAATATCATCTCCAAATATATTAACAAACATGTATACTTCTGAAAATGATATTTTGTCATATAAGTGCATTTATATAACAGACTATGCTTTTAAAATTGGATGTATGTGTCTTTTTAATTATGCATTTGTAATTTTAAAAATTACCATCTGTTTGTTCAATTATGTTAATGATAAGTCAGGCCGATTATTTTATAAACAGTGAAAGTGGTTTTCTCGCAATAGTTTATGGGATTACTTAAAATATTAGGGTTTGCTATACCAATTAGGAAATCATTCAGCAAAATTACTCAGGGTCCTGTTCTATCATTCACATTTAGAATTCTTATAAACAATATAAATTTATTTTATCAAATCTCTGAAAGTAAATTAATCTTAAATTGACTTTATGCCATATTGAGTAGCACTATTGCACACTGAAGCTAACATATTTTGGTCATTAAATGAAGTCCATTTAATTACTTCCCATCACAAGATTTTAAAAAAAAAACTATCATGAATTATTGAACGATACAATCTAAAAGAGGGATCCTTTCCATGAAAAGAATTTTTAAAAATTTATAATTTGTCATATAATCATTAAAGTTTTTAACAAATTTAACATGATGTGTTTTTCAAAATATAATATTCTTTTAAGTTCAATTCACTTTTTTTTTCAAATACAATCATACTTTCTTATTCAAACTTGGCTTTCATTTCATATTACTTCTTTAAGTTTGAAATGTAACTCATTTTAATAATTACAAAAGGGCTGTTTGATATCTTTGTGAGTAAACAAATAACCGAGACACAGACTCAAAGATCAAATATTTTCAATATCTTCAAAATTAACCAAGGTTAAATGACAGAAAACAAATCAATTTCGCTTTGAAAGGAAGTGTCAGTTAAAGGAAAGTGGATCTTCAAAATACATACTATTTCGAAATTAATCTACAGGGCATTCCATTACTCAGAGCGAAAAGTCAAGTTACAGGAAAGACGGAACTGTCTGTTTCGAAGCTAAACGTCGTTGCTTCAGAATTGGAAATCAATTTTGTAAGAAATGATTGAAATTTGCAGATTTCATGTTGGTTTTAGGCATGTTTGAGTGAAGTATATCAAAAGGTAGCTTGAATTAGATATCGTTAATTTTCAGACCACTTAAAAATTGGATTTAATATGCTATGTTTGAAAAGAAGAAAAAGAAAGGGGAATGAGAGACAGAAATAACTTTACTTAAATATATACCTTACTTTTCTGGGCTAAAATATTTATAAGTTTTTGTATTGTAAAATTATAAAATTGAAATTGTATGATTAATTTCCGCAAATAAGATATTATTAATCAACAAAAGCTTTACAAAAATTATAAATATATTTAATTAAGTCATAGTTATATATTAAATGTGTTCCACAAGTCTTAATAAGTAAAATTAATACATAAGACTATTTATAATACAAGTGCTTATAATAATGCTGTTTAAAAACATTTCAGCGATTTTATAAAAATTATTAACTTAAAATTTTGAACGGGAAATAACATTAAATATACAATATTTCAGGTAACAGTAGAAAAATAAATGTCCAAATTCATGTTTATGCTTGTTATGAGTTTATACATATACATTTTTTGAAACACTATACAGTCATAAATGTATTTAAATAACAAGAAATTTTTATAGTATGCAAAATTGTGTTAATAGAAATAAAAATAACTATTAGCAAGAAAATTTCTAACAGAAGCTCCCTGTGTTATATCTTTAATTTTTCAGGGTTATAGTTATTATTAAAAGTAACATAAATTTATTTTATAAGGAGATTGATAAGAAATTTATATTTCTCAATATTAATTTTTAATTCTTTCAAATTAACCAAGATGATAATAATTAAATCCTATAATCCTTTGAATAAAACAATTTTTCTAAGTCATAACTATAAGCAGAGTATATCTCTATATTATTCATATAATTTATAATTTCATAACTATTCTTAACAATAAAAAATTGATCAAGACCATCTATAGTATTTTGTAAAATCGTATGTAAAATATTAGTAGCATTAGTAATATGAGTATTGAAAACCATGAGTCCAAATTATAAATTTAATAGGTAATTTGTGAAATTTAGGAGTTAAAAATATGTGAGGTAATTTTACCATATTCATAGTATAATCTATTTTTTTTATATTAAAATATAATTCTATCGGTAGTTTCTCTATACTATGAATAACATTAAATAAAATTATTATTATTAAACAGTTGTTTATTACTCATATCAACATAAAGTGGTTTTTTTTGTAACAACCATATTTTTCTAATATCTAATCAAAGTAACAAATAATGAACTCTTAAATTTAATAATTAATATTTTCATGAATGAAAAATTAATATTTTTAAGAGTTTCAATGGATAATTTATATTCAATCTCCCATTTATTCAAAACATAATTAGTATCGTCATTAATTGGTTTCTTTAATATCATTATTATTGTTAGAAGATTAAGTTCCGTAACTTAAGTAACTTCCCAAAAATTTATATTTTCTATAAGAATTTTATCTTTAACAATATTTAGATTACCTGTATTCACACGTTGGTATTATTCAATATATATAACCTTTATATAGTTTTCTTACAATTAAAACCTTTATTACTCTATAAGACTTTACAGTTATTGTAGTTGTACATCAAATGTACTATATATTTATTAAATTAAAATTACAATAGTAATTTTAATAATAGAAATTAAGTTATCATGCTGATTAAGAATATAGTTAAAAGTTTTATTATTATCGAAAGATTTAATCGTGCAACTAATGCTATAATATTTTAGAATCTGATTATTATTATTATTATTACAAACAAGTATCACATTTTAATGTATTGTTCAAATAATAACATATATCATTTGACAGTACGTTGTTAGATAGATACAATCTATTTTATTTGTATTTGTAGAAAAATCCCTTAGAATTTTAATTCCTCATTTCTTCACTTCCAAAGAAAGTATTTCATGCACTTATTATTGAATTCCTTTTGGAAAATATTATTCAGTATATTAAATTTTCTTCAATTGCATCCATGTTGATATATTTTTCCTTATTATTTTTTCCCCATTTCCCTTTCTTTATTTATTTTTAACGTTATTGGAAATGGTGAGAATATTTTACCTATAATTACCTTGAAATCATCATTATAATCATTTTGTTAAAGATTTATATTACACTTATAATAAAAGACAAGTGCTAAAACCAAATCTGTAAGTCATTTCTCTGAAGGTTCTATTCAAGAACAAAATATGCACAAAATATTTCACTTTTATTTCAGAGACCTGTTAAGAGTAATGATATATGGACCTGATAATAGAAAGGAATATAAACTTTCAGAGAAATAATCAGCACATTCTACCAGTAGCGATTTTTTTTACGTTTATCTTCGACTAGAGGAGAAAATTGTTATGTTTCCCCCTTACACTGTCTTCTAGAAACCAGCTACGTATGTATAAATTACTCTTATGACAGTAAGAATATTAATCACAAAAATATGTTTAGAGCTAAACGGAAGACCAGAAGAAAAATTACAAAATGAAAAATACTTGTTTTGGATTTTAAAAAGTAAATAGATAAGAAGGAAATTCACGTCTGAATCAAAAACTACTTAATTATTTCATATATATATATATAAACAACTCACCAACCAGGAGTTACTCTATTGTAATCAAATTTCGTATTCATAGACATATGGACAGAACATGCAAATGATTAAAATTTGGTGTCCAATGAATGAGTAGCGGTAGATACAGCGCATCAGAACTGTGCACTCAGCAGGTGTATATAAGACGCGATTCTCAATCAGATGGTTTTATTTTCTGTTGCATTCGGATTTAGGATAAGTTTCAACGATTGAAAAAATGCCTCGCCGCAAGATTTGAGCTCACTACGAGCAACTGTCAGAGTTTCAAAGAAGTCGAAATATTAGATTGAACGGGGCAGGTTGAGCAAATCGGAGAATCACTCGTCATATGGGTTGAAGAAATGCGGTGATTAGAAGATACTGGTAAGAATGGGTAGACGACGGCAGATATCAGCATCATAATGGTAGTGGTTGACCAAGTTGGTCACTCCATCAAGTTGGAATGATTCTGATTGTAAACGTATAGTGTTAAGCGACAAATCTCGCTTCCAACTGTGTCCTGACGATCATCGAAGATGTTTCTGGAGACACCCAGGGCAATATGACAATCCTTCTTTCTCTATTGCACGCCACACAGCCCCTCAACCATGAGTTATGGCCTGGGTTGTCATTTCCCTTGGTAGCCGTACCCCTTTGGTCGTCATTAGTGACACACTTACAGCACAGCGATTCTGAGACCTATTTTGCTACTGGTCGTTTTGCAGTACCCAGGCCTTATTTTTCAGCAAGGTAATGCCAGACCACTTACGACACGTATTGCTATGAACTATCTTACAGCTTGTCAAACACTTCCTTGGCCAGCCAGATCTCTTTCCAATCGAGTATATCAGGAATATGATGGGAAGACTACTGCATCTCCCAGGGAATTTTGATGATCTAGCCCAACAGTTGGAGCACATTTGGCAAGAAATACCGCAGGAAACCAACAGGGAGTTTTACCATTCAAAGCCACGTTACACGGCATCGTGCATCTAGGTTAGAGGTAGGTCAACATCTTATTCAGCTTGTTACCTTGTAACTATGTAACTCTGAAATAAATCAAATTCAATTTTTCTGAAATTATAATAATTTTCTATTATTTACATAAATTTCCTATCCGCCAATTTTTGTCTCCATCGGACAACTTCTTCTTAGTTTTGGAAAGCTCTTTTATTACACGATTTTTATGTAACACAGTTCACCAATAATTTTTTTTACCCGAGTTTTTGTTCCAGCCGAATTTTTTTTAAATTCTAATTTTACAGTGTAATCAGAAAGCTGTCGGTTTATAACCACATATGCTCTAGTGACTTGGTCTACTTCGTGGCTTTGCATTCTGGAGTTACTGGGAATACCCGAATTTTATAATCACTTTTTTCTTTATTTCCTTGTACTTCAACATGAGCACAGCATTTCGTTCAACAGCCGTTTTCATAGAAACTCATGTTAAAATTAGAGAATGGGTAACTAAAATCTGGGAAATTCAAAATGTTTTGCAAGGAAAGGAAAAAAATGTGCTTGAAAAATTTATTTGTATCATTATAAGTACTTATCTTTAATTCTATTAGCTCATTTACTACATCCGGAAGAAAAAGTATCTTGTTTATATACTCAACTGATATTTTTACCGCCTAACACCACCTTACTGATTTAGCCACTCAACAAGGTGTTATAGCAGCATTTGAAATGTACTTCGTAACACAAACATTTAAATATATTTTAGACTCATTAGATGAAAGAAATTTGACTTTTGTGGAAGCAAGGTGAAAGTTTACGATTATGGATTGTATTTGTCATCAAATAGTAGCTTCAAGCGACCTTAAGTGCTTGTTGGAAAAAAAATTTCCAACATGCGATAAATGTGCAAGTTTCATACTACATAAATCAGCTGTGATTTCTGAAATTATAACTCTATCGAATGCAATTGGAGATGAAGGTTTTAACAGCATATAATTTGCTGACATCGAAGAATTAATGCTAGAGGGACCTGTAGGTGGATACAATTTGATCGAATTTATAACAGCGTATGGTAACTAATAGAAAACGATAGTGACTAAGTCGAAGGTGAAGTTCAAACTATTAATAGCTGATTTAATTTACGAGACCTTAAAATTTGCTACAATGAAGAAAAACATTTTCTTATTCATGATTCTGACGTAGAACGTGCATTAAAATCTCAACGTAATCTTAAGTATTATGGATATCAAGAATTATATAAGCAACTTTTTTTTTTTTTTGAAAAATAAAAAAAAAAAAAAAACAGCCAATAACAGACTTTGTAACAACAAAAAACTCAAACAGAGGCTGTTAATAACAAACGAATTTCTTCATTTGAATGAAAGCTGATAGTTGTGCTATACACATCTACTCATGATAGCATTTTTGATCCAGTTCATACTAAACGTGCATGCATGTCATCAAGTAGTAATGAATAGTTGTTAGTTAGTAGTTTTATTCTTATTTCAGTTTGAATTCTTATACGTTGTATGTATCTATAGACTGAATTTTCATTGAACATTAACTAAAACTTTTTTTTAATGAAAACGAAATCCTTTTGTTTCATAATTAAGTATGTATATTTATGTACATATTATAATTGTAAATAAGTGCATTTGCTAATATATTGTTAATAAAACTGTATTTTACTAATATTCTAATAATTTTTATATCAATAATGTGTGTGTGTTTGTGTTTTGTGTGTGTGTATGTACGCATAGATTCAGAGCTAAGTCATATTTTTGTAATTTCCTTGAAATTCATTCCACCAGATTAGAGAATAAATGTAAGATTTCCTTTTAAGATTATCATTATAGTGAATTTAAATACTTATCCAATTGTGCATTATTATAAATAGTTTATTTCAATAGTAATCTTTAAAGTAGATTGGAATAATAAAAGCGTTTTTAAATATATTTTCAGCTCGTCGCCCTTGATCCTTATATCTTATATACCTTAAACATTACATTTTTCAACTTTATCTGTTGCTACATTGTAACTTTCTTTATTTCTAATTGCTTTTAATGATGATTTAAATTTTGTATAGTTTGTAGCAATTAATTATTCTCTTATTACATAATTGCATTAGGTTTGGCACATGAGATATACAAATTTGAAGATCCACAGGAGTACGAATATTTTTCAGACTCAAGGTTTTTATTCTGATGCATGCTTTATATTTTACTTTATAATCGTAATTTATAATCGATTTTTTTATAATCGTAATTTAATTTATTTTCTTTATTTAAGCTAATATATAATGGTTTAAATATAGTTTAAAATTTCGAAAAATATTGCTTTAAAAATTTATTAATGTACGTAAAATATTTCAGAACATCTGAAAAGGTGTCATTTTATTTTTTTGAAAAATATACCAAAGTTTTAATGTTAATTCTGAAAGGGATTTTCTGGAAGAAAACAAATCATTTGCAATAAAAAAATTTTATTTCTCAGATTGTATTTCTCGTTTATATCAAAACTATTTATACGAATTACTTCGTAATCACAAATGAACAGATAAACATCATTTTCTCTTTAAATTTAAGTAAATCCAAAGACATCTATATTTTATTTAGTTTTTAACATGGCAATATTGATTAATCAGTTTTAAAATATTTTTAATGGACAATTTATCTATGAATAACAACGTTTTTTACTTGTTTTTTAAAAAAAATATAGTATTTATGAAAGTTCCTGTCAAAATAAACAAAAAGATAATAAGCAGTAGCTTAACTTATTTTAGTTTTCATAAAATAAACGTTTAGTTAATTACATTTCGTACTATATCATTGTTAAATTTCTGAATAATTTGAATATTTTTCAATGAATTTTAATGCATTTAGTAATTGTTCCAAGTAAAAGGTACAAAAAACTTCCGATAACTGATATATAACGAAGAATTAAAAGGAAACACCTATTGCTATATTGTTCTGTCTATTTTAGTTGATATAATGAACCAAAAATGTTATTCTAATAAGGAGCAGAACTTTCAGATGATTCTGGAACCTTAGGGTTAAATTTCGTTCTCTTTATTTAATACTATTCTTTTTAGTTAAAAAATGTCGAAAAATACTTAACAAAATATATAATTTACTTTCTAAAACAATATATAAACGATAATGTTCAGATAGAAATTAAATTTCCGCATTATGAATTTACAGAAATATGTCATTTCTAAAAGTGTAAGCAAACGAAATTCATTAAGATAATCAAAATGTGTTAATGTATTTTGCTCCAAAATAATATACATCCTTTAACGTACAATCGAAATGTTACTTACTTAGCAATCAAGAAAACTGGAACGTTATCTCTTTCAAAATAAAGTTTATGTTTCTTATTATCTGATTGCTAATATCACTCACTTTACTTCAATCCCAGATTCGCCACAATAAAGTAGATTTTCTTAATAAGAATAAGAAGCTAGCAACCGTTTAAAACACAACAAAAAACGACATATTTATTTTTCATAGAATTTTTCTCCCTAAGCTAAAGCGTTTCAAAATAAATGTAAACACGTTGCCATTCACTTAAAATTCTGAATAGAAAATTGTAAATATAACATCTTCCTTTTCAAGTACAAAAAATGAAAAAATTATTTTATACTCTGATTTATGTATTGTTACATATGATCTTGCTTCAAAATAATAGCCGCCGAATTTCTGTATAACATTTTCTAAAAGTGTTTTTGGGTCTTAACTCATAAAATATTTAATACGTTATGGGAAAAATTATTTTGATTTTATGAAATCAGAAAAGTAGTTAATAATTCCAAACAAATTTATATATAAAACCTTGATAAAAATACTTTTATTCAAGAACGAATCGCTGATCTACTGTAATAATTATTAAGAGAAAAACGTATCACATTAAGATAAAATAATTTGAATTGCTTCACAATTTATCTAAGTTATTTTACTTACCGAATATGAATCATTTTCTCTTTTTTCATTTAATTAAGTTAAAAATAATTCTTGGATTTTGCATTTTGAGGTCATAATGCATAGTTTTTCTGATTTTTCTAATCAGGAAAACATTTTATACATACAAATATCAATAATTGGATCTGAAATTATTGAACAAATCTTATCCTCTCAAATATTAATCCAGGCAAGCAAAGTGTTATCGCATTAACTATGTATTATCAATTTCATTCAATCGTTTCCAAGATGAAGCTAATCTAATGATAATTTCTTTCAGGAAAGCATGGTGGAACATGATAAGTTAGTAAAGTTGAGATTAAATTTCTCTCTTCACTTGCTATAACGGTTCGACCAAAATATTAGGATAATCATCCTCTTTAACTTATTCATTCCTAACAAGGAAGATTATGTATTTAAAATCAAAGTGTGTACTGAGATAAATCCGTGAATTAAATGCTCTAATACGCGCACGTGCATGAATATTATATTGAACGTAATATTATGGCTAAATGCTGCGAAATTTACAATTATTAGGATGAAAATTCTAAATCTAATATAAAATATTTCTGTCAATATCCCTTATGAGGAAATATGTAATAGGCAGGTGTCAGCTTGTGAGACCACTCTGAATTAAAAGCATAAGAAGAAATACTTTAGCCACATACAAATGGGTTAAAAGTGTCTTTATTTTATACTATTTAATAATTTACGCTCGTATTTAGGAGATAAAATCTAACAATGATTCTTAGAAATTAATTATATTAATATTTTATTAATATTGCTTAGGGAAGCAATCAGAGCAAAATGTAATATTTATGAATCCTGAAAAGGAAATACTTTAAATATTCATTACGTATTTTGAAGAGAACAGCAGCTTCAAAATCCGATATTTATGAAATTATTATGTTTGATAATAAGTGTTTTCAAAGAAATGGACCACGAATTCTTATCAATTAATGCAACTTTTGCAAAACACATCTGATATACTTAATTACACTTAAATGAAATATTTTACTCTGCATAAGTTCATACATTATATATTTGTATTCGATATATATATTAAATAAATTACATATCTGTTATATAACATTAGTATAACTTACTTAATTAATGCAAGTAGTAATACGCTAAACTAACTTTGAAACTGATCATAACCCCATGCATCTCATAACAGAACTGAAATATTGATTATTCTTTGGAACATAAAATTTTATTAATTACAGATATATTTTGATAACTTAATAAATAAATAAGTTCTAAATCCAGTGAAGATATTCAAAATTCAATTGATAAAATATTTAGTCCGTACAATGCTTCTGAGGACAATTTAATTTGTCTAGTTGTTGTTGTGTGTGTGATACATGTTTTATTAATATTATATATAAGTATTACTAAATTATTTTTCATTAGAGCTCAAAAAAGCATATTTATACTACAGTTATAGTAATTTAAAAATACATTTATTTTAAATTTCAACACAATACGTAAATTTTTTTATCATGTTTCACTACTGAATGTGTTTTATTTAATTTAAATATACATGCATTATTATTGAATGTATATTTATTATACAACATTATTTTAGTTAAATTGTAAGACTTTATATTTTTTTTCAAATGCAAATCTATGAACAAAACTCAACAGTTATTATTTTAAAAAAGTCAATAGTAGATGATGCTTAAAAGGAGATGGAAGCAAATATATATATATATATATATATATATATATATATGTATTCAAACAAAATTTTTCTTTTTTCATCATGTTTCTCCACTATTTTAGAATGCAGTATGAACTAAATATGTGCACTTTGCACGTATATATGTTTAGTGACACAGTAAATTCTTCAGTTTATGTGAATCAAAAATATTTTCTTCTGTATGTTATATAACCTGTTCTTTCACTGTTTATCTGTCTCCACTTGCTTCTTAATTCTCTGCACATACTTCTGTGAGTCTAAATTATCTTTATATATAAAAAATTATACCACGGATTAAGTATAAATTAATGTTTGGTTTAATATGACTGTGAAAAATCATTGTAGTTCTTTATTATATAAATATATATATATATATATATATATATATAAACCTGTTTTTATTACTTTTCTTCCCTTTTTCTAATAAGTTTTCGTTTCCTCCGGCTCTTTAATTGCCTTGTTTCCTTTTTTGGAGTTCTCTAATATATGTAACTTTAAAGTGGGTTCAGATTCACAGTTTATTATACACGCTTTACATTTGAAATATATATAAAGTTCCCATTTGTTAGTATGAGCTATAAACATATTCACAAATAAGCCATTTTGGCAGAACTTGCTCGTCACTCATGTCTAGAAAAAAATAATATGTTTTCCGTTTGTACTTATTGCTGCTATTTTTATTTAAAATAAAAATATTAGAAATATATTACTACCAAATTATAATAAGCCATTATTTTTGGATTCTAAAATTGAAAACTACTAAGATATATAAACATTTTTTTCATTGTATTTTAAAAGTGCGTCTGAATTTATTAAACAGCCATTTAAAATTTGTAACTGTATTTTCTTTTTAAATTAAATCTTCAATTCTTTTAACAAAGAGTAATATTTCTAGTTTTGTCGTATATTAGTATTTTTTATGCAAATTATGATATTACTAGTATATACACATTCAAAATTTGGTTAAAATGATGAATATTTTTTATTAAAAAAAATTCAAAAAAAAACTTTTAAAAGATAAAAATTAAAAACTTTTGAAAGATAAAAATTTCAAAGAAATTTTAAATACTTTAGAGACAAAATCCTTCAAGGTATTTGATTCAGTGTCTCATAGTTTTCCGGGCAATATCAAAGTCGAAAGATGTAAAGTTATGACTTCTAAGCAGTTGCAAGAACCTGGGATGCTGGGTGTTACTCAAAATACATTTTCAGACTCACGCTTAGATACATTGATCGAAACCCTAGGAAGTTTAAGTGGCGAATAAAGAGATAAAATCAACCAAAATATTTAAACAATGGAGCTAAGATATGCTTGAAGATGCGATCCTACTAAGATGGGTGTTTGTTGTTAGTGTCTTCTAAATGTGAATTATTCACTGTATTATAAGATTTAATAAAAGGTGATGTAAGTAAAAATGTTTTCTAACTATGCTTGTTCTGCTCTTTTTTGTCAAATGTAAATAGTTATATTTTCAGATTCCTTTGCTATACAGTCAAATCTAATACATATTTTTGTCAAATTCTAAAAGTATAACTGCTAATTGCATACAAACAAACAAAAACATGTTATGAAATTGTGGGTACGGATAATATTTTTATATACATTTATACCATTGAATTTTTTTTAAATCTGACTGCATTTAATGATATAATTTTACATAAAACATATTCTTTTAATCTATTTTAGGGGGGGGGGGAATCTGACATTACAGACTTTTAATTCGTCACAGTCACAACAAAGTGGTGGGTATTACGCATTTTTAAGAACTCTTTGCTTATTTAGTCCAGTAGATTTAATAAGAAACAGTAAAGATAACACATACGCTAGAAAAAGAGTTAAAGTATGTTGTCTATAGTTATTTTTCTTATAAGTCTTAAACTTAAATCATTTACTGTTTTATAAAGGAAATGCTATTATTGACATTTAATAGGTATGAATAAAAATTCTTTTATTATATAAGACTAATAAAATGAAAATTCAGATTCTGTAATTTTGAAATTTCAATTAGAGATAACTATTTGTTTTCATCTAAAAATAACAAGAAATAATTAACAAAGTAAATAACCCTTGTTTTTATCACATAAATTCGTAGAGAACTTGTCTTAAATGCATGGTGAATGCAACTAGAAATATTATTCAGAATTTAAATCCTTTAATATCACATTTAATCTTGAGAATTATTATGTATAAAAATAAAAATTTATATGACTTAAAATAAAAGAAAAATTAAGAAATGAGCAATTCTTTAATGAGCAAATATTTACATAATTTGCTTACGGACAAAGTTAATATTTACAGTAATCGCATTTAAAGAACATTTTAAAATATAAAGATATAAAATGAAAGAACAATCAGCACGAAACTATGCATGAACATGTTTTACATGTATTTGTACAATATCGTGAAGAAAAGAAAATTAAGGTGTGTACATGTGTAACGGGGTATTTGAAAGTCTATTTTCCTTGAAATAGCATTTTAGAATTTTCTATTATATTGTGTAATTTAGGAGCCTCGACTTGTAAATTATGTAGACCAGCATTACTGTATAAATTGAAATGTAGTGAATAAAATATAGAAAATAGATAAGATAACAGCGAACCGGTAAGTTGGAGGAATCAACAGCGGCATGCGAAAAGTTTTATATAGATACAGTCTTAGTAGTAATAGAGTGATATTGAAAGTCTGGACCTACGATATTTAGTCTTGTGCGTACACTGAGATTGAAATGATATAGATCCAATTTTAAAATTTGTCAAATAAGTAGAATTATTTGATACTATTTAATGGTGTATAAGTGAAGGAATTTGCTCCACATACATGATAAGCATTTTATAGTTTTTTTTCTTTCTCTAAGAAAGAATAAATAAAATTATAAGCTAATTCTGAGATTATTCAGAATATTTAATTAATAACTGAGCAAACAAACTTTTCTTTGTATATTCTGTCACTTCTTTATTCCATTACTTATAAAATATATATATCGAAACAGTTAAAATGTTATTTGAGATAGCTCTGAGATATTTGAATTTTGATTCAGAGAATTAAGTTGAGCTCATGCAACTCTTATCAAAACATTTAGAACTAACCACCATTAGAACTAACCACATAATTATGAAATTTATCAGTCGAGTATGAACAAATAAGTGCACAGAAGTGAATTCATATTCTTCAGATATGGAAAGAGCAACTTCAACCTCCACTGACACATATACTGAAGCCAATGCCTACTTCTTTCTTTTAGCTGTCAGATTGCCAACTATTATATCAGATAAGTATAATTTCTTTGAATGTTCTTAAATAGTCACTATTGTAACATTCTATTGTTTTGGAGTAAGATTGTCCCAGATACTCAATTTTCTTTGTATGCGGCGAGCAATTTGGTTATTCAGAATTGTGAAAAAATAAAAATTTGGTGTTATACCTCCATTTATCACCATTATTTTTATGGACTTTTGTTGTTGTGGACGTTGCTAAGACAATTTCAGGTGTGGATTTCTCGGAAATATTCGAATTACTCATTTACATACAAAATCATTAGTTTGATCATTTAACTTCCTTTATAGTCAAAACTAAACATTCCAATGGTTCATCAACTGAATTAACTGTAAATCTAAGTAAAACGCCATATCACAGATAGCTTTCAAAATTCCCAAGAATAGCATTACCTACACTAAGTCTAATGCCAGTAAAACATTCAACTAGTTATATGAAGGGAATTCCAGTATTCAGTAAACCTCACAGATTACAACCTGAAAAATTAAAAACAGTGAAATATAATTTTAAATCCTGGTTATAGGCCAAGGCATTAGATAAAGAATACAATGATGAGAACATAATGTACAGTGCACCGAATGAATGGCGAATTTTATAGTTTAAACACAGTCACAACTCCAAAGGATTATCCATCAATGAAAATCCTAACTTTTTAAAAATAATTTCACATAGAATTTAAACATTATTATGAATAAAAATGACTAAAAGCCCTTTAAATATTTATAAAAAACCTCATCTTTTCTTGACTGACCCTCTAGAAAAAGGTGATGTTACCTATTTTTAATCCGTTTTTAGTCAAAAAGTGAAAATTCGCATAATAAAAATACAGAAAGGAAAAACATGCAAACATTCTAAAAGTATTTCATTTCTATATAAATTTATAAAAATATTATAATTCAAATTACTTAATTACAAATATTTTTTTAATAAATGTATTCGTATTATCATCTATTGGCTGTGTAAAATGTTATAAAAACTACTTAGTCTTAAATACAAATCTATTTTGTTCTACGAAGAAAGTGTATACGCAATCTAATCTTTTTATACGCATTATACGTAAAGTATATACCCAAAACTTTTTTTTATTTTATCTGGCATATTCATACAAGCTTTAAATATGCTCTTGAGACATTAAGAGGATTGTTTGCTGTAATATTGTTGTTACAAAATTTCTTATAATTAGCAAGGCTTACTAATATTTTTGAAACTAATTTTTACTATGTATTTTTGCAAGAGTCATTTATTCAGATGGTTGATAGATGGATGGCCTCACCTATGGTAGCACGAAAATTAAAATAGCTGAATTAGTGAAATTTGAAGGTTTCTGGTTCTAACAATTGCATCCAAACTGAAAATTAGGAGTGGCCATATTTGGCCAAAAACCAACAAAAGGTAATATTAGAAAACACTAAGATATTTTCATTGTTAAGGGAGTGACCTAAACAGTATTCCAACTTTTTTATAACAATTCCTTCCGATTTGCTCACAGAAAATGGTGTCGATTGCTAAACATATTGATATACTTTTAGAAAGATTCTCATATAAAGTAGTAATCTTGCTATTTGGGAAACGCAAATATAAAGAGAAGTGGAGAGTTAAAGCACAGTGCAAATAAAAATTTGTTATTGTATAGAGAATGGGAAAATAAGACTTTTTTTTAACATTTTCGCAGCTCCAGAGCCATAATCTTAAGCAATATTATGAATAAAATTACTCCTCTTTCAGCAAACAATTTTCTGTTGGTTGC
Organism: Nephila pilipes; assembly: GCA_019974015.1. NCBI lineage: Eukaryota > Metazoa > Arthropoda > Arachnida > Araneae > Nephilidae > Nephila > Nephila pilipes. The sequence continues at coordinate 17,447 of BMAW01040595.1, read as the reverse complement.
GAGTAGAGGTGAACTAAAATAATTGTTTAAAAAAATTAAGTAACTAAACCAAGATTATATTGTCTTTATTAAAGATTAAGATATAGCAACGTCATCAAGAGTTATTATGGGCTTAATGATCTATGGTACTTAACACTTTTATTTTGATGAGAGTTCATACAAAGATAAACTATTGGAGTGTATAATTTCTGAATTTAAATAAAAAAAAATAAAAAAGTTGTAGAAATTAATTCAAAAATATATGCATCTAGATATACTATAAAACGACAAAATTATTTTACTTCTCTTATCGTCACAAGTTACCAGCAAAATGATTTGACAAACTGCTAAGCTGTGAATATAAATTTACACGATTCTAAACATATTGAAATTCAACTAGTTGTAATGGATTGTTACGATAGAATACTCTAAGAATTTAGGAACAATTGGACGTAATTGCACTAAAGGATACTATTCAAGAAAATGTTGTAAAAATCATACTTGATACTGTACTAGTGATAAGTTCAGTACCGTAAAAAATTAGTCAATATACCAAATTTATCATTCTCTTTTACATTGCTTATAAAGATCACCTAATAGTTAATATTTTAAAAATGAACCCATTATGGTTGTAATCTTAAAATTGTTAATCATATACGCTCAAACGATAAATATCCTCAATAGCTCAAAACTTCCATAAAATAAATAGAAAACGATGAGTTTCCATGGGATGTATAGTGTTTTGTAAAGTGGCTGTCAGTAAGTAATGTGCAAATTAATTTTTTTAATTTGCTGAAAGCAATCAAAATCTTATCGTTAAAAAAGCGAAATTTTTCATCGTAAGTGGTTAAAAAATTTTGCACTAGAACATGGAATTCGGTAAATAGATATGACAATCGTACATATTTTAAGGATTTTATTAAACACCTACAATCCTTAAATTTATCCCTGTAAGTTCATACTAAACTTGCATGAAGTTCAATGTATTTTCATCATCTGTAAAAAAAATTAAACTATTCGAGAAAATCCTGCTTTTTATTACTTCCGCTTATTTCTCTAGGTTTACTTAAATATTGCAAACGTCACCCAAGTCTCAAATTATAACAACACATTATACGTACGAGTTGAAAAGCAAGATAAAATGTATTATTAATAATTTATTGATTTAAGAGCCCTGAAACTATTTTTTTACTCTTAATAAACTTTTTTTTCTTGCACACCTTTTGAAAACTGCCTTCTTTCAAGTTCCATTGCTTGTGATATCTCGGCAGTAGATTTGGAGCTACTAAAACTTCAAAAATATGAAGATTGAAATAGATAACTTAAAACGGTGGCTCAACCATTGAGTTTGAAAAGCAAGGTCAGGAACAAAATTATTTAAATTGGTATTTCGTAATGGAATTTCTCAAATTGGTATTTCACAATCTTAGAGTACTTGTATTCAATACTTAATTTTAATTTAAATTTTACCATCTGTTTTGATTTTTTGATTTAT
>BMAW01040595.1:0-12973 GCA_019974015.1 Nephila pilipes | reverse complement strand
GTGCGTGCGTGCGTGCGTGTGAGTACAAACAACTTATGTTTTTAATCGCATATAATAAATAAGAAAAGGGTAAATATGTGAGACTCCTGATTTGGCTTAAAATATTTCATCAACGCAATTATTATTTTATTTATTTCGGAATCTGCCTATGAAGCAGAGACAACATATATTCTTTCACCACGATTTAAACTTTTTAATATTATTTCATAAATTTTGCTTGGAAATCATTTTTCGGAATTTCCCCATGGCCTTAACAAAAACAAATTTTCGTCTAGAAAGCGAATATTTAAAAACGTAATGATAAATTGAAATTTTGTTTCTTTTTTGGTGTCTGTATACATATTCATACAACCGAATATACCTTCGATCGAACTAAAGACACTTAATTATTTTTTCCTCCTTATAGTTTTTTGGAATCAAGAAGGATTTCTACGAAGGAACTTGCTAAAATATTTTGAAAGTGATTTTCGATAGATTTTATAATGTGTTCTAAAGAAGAAAATATTCAGGGATGTATTGTTAAATATATTTGTAAGCAACATGAATAATTTGACGTACAATTTTTCTTTGAGTTTTCTAAAGACTCATTATTTTATAAAAATGTGTTTCTCTATTAATATTCTGGGAATTGATATAAAAACACTTTTAAAGGAAATAAATATATAAATTAATTACGAAATATGTTTTCCTTTCGTATTATTTTACATAGAAAGAATAAAATAATTTTAAGAAAATATATTTATCTTCTTACCGGAATAAATGTTTTCAAATGTAGACTCAATATAACTTAGACTCCATATTTTTCAAAGACATTCTGCACCTCAAAATTGCACTAAATATGTTTAAATATTATAACGATCTCAATGAGTTTGAAGTGGTTTAATTTTGTATCTCTTTAATCATAATTTATTCAAAAGAACATTTCTTAAATTATAAGCTTATAGTAAATTTTTAAAGTTTTATTTTAAAAAAAATTGACTTTTAAATAAAAGTAAGAAAATTGGAAAATTAAAGACAAATTGAAGTGAAAAGCTTAACGATATCATTAATTTAATAAATCTGATTAAATATATAAATTTATGCAGTGGGGTTTAATTTTACTTATAAAGAACAGAGATATTTCAAGTACAAATTGTACTGATTGTAAAATTCTTTTATTCAGAACATAGAAAAGAGGAGGATTTCTCAGCTACATTTTGCACATTCTAATTACAAATTAAGAACTGATATTGCTCTATAATATGCGATATTTTTTTAACTTAGACAATTTAGATTAGCATATTGTTTTCTTTAAAAGCAAAGAAAAAATGCATTACTTTATTAGCTAACTTCACTTCAAATTATAAAAGTTACATTAATAAAATTAAGTAAATTATGAAGAAATGTAAAAGAAATACATTACTGATAGGAAGAAGAAAAAGAGGAGTATTTTTTTTTATTCTTTTTAGAAGAAAATTTCAAATTCTGCGAAACGAATGCATTAGTTAAAGAGTAAAGCCAGTATTTAATGCTTTTTTATACAATTTGAGCATATTCTGATGGAAATTAACATGGTCGAAATAATTTTGTGCTTAACTGAATAAAAGATAAACTTATTAATTTTTAGTTTTTGTAACTTAATATTAACAAATAATAAGTAATCTTATAAATTTATAACTTATTTGCAGCAATTCTTCATAGTAATAAATGCTTTCTTTGTATATTTTAGTAGTATTTTAAAACTACTAAAATATGCTTTAGTTTAATTTTAAATAAAAAACACGTATTTATAGGTGGACAAAATTAATATTCTTTTATTGAATGTTCGATGATGTGCAAGTTTGTTTTCTGTTGGATGGAATTGAATTAAAAACGATTCTGTTAATTTAGAAAAAAAGTAAAGAAAATATAGAGAACGTAGTCTGGCATATAGTTTGAACCAATCAGGCTTTTGAATACATTTCTTTTTCAAGAATAAATAAGAATTAATAATTAGCTTTATTTTAAAGTTTTGAATAAAAAGTGGGAAATGAAGAAGTTTTATTCGAATATGTACATTAAGCATTAACATTTAAGATCTGTCTTCCGTAAAAAAATAAATTTCGCGATTAAATCTACAATGCAACTTAATCAGTTTAATTATTTTTTCTCAAATATGCATTGTATTTAGTATTTTTTCAGTGTAAAAAGTATTATTTTAACACATTCTGCAAACAAGAGTTGGCTAGTGAAAGGGGTTTTAGATTTTGTAAATAAAAACTATTTGAGCATCTTTAAGCATTTTTTTTTTTCATTTTGAAGCTTTACTTCGGGAAACGAAAAGAAAATTTCGAGGATGAAAAAAACCATTCCATTTCCTTCTTATTCAATGAATAGAACGACAGTGAGAAGAACAAGAAAAAAAATCAGACTTGAATATAAATATGTAGTCTTCACGCAGTTAGATGGAGTGGGATTCAAGTCTGTCTTTATCGATTCCTTTTTAAATCTAAGAAGGCACATGAGATGAACTTCAATATCCGGCCTCAAATAGGAGAAAATGATTTCCATAAAACTACGTCTCAAAAGAACATGGGAAGAGTATAAAGTTTTCTTTTGTGTAAATGGCAAGAGAAAAAAAATCGATGGAAGAACGAAAAGAATATTTATGCAAACCGTGTTAGTTAACACTTGATAAAATTTTGTCAGGTAAAAAGTATGTTTTATACGACATGTTTAGGAATTTCTTATTCAACAGGCAGCAATGACATTCCTGAAAATGAAGGGTAAATATATAAAAGTTTTTTTTCAAAGTGACATATTCTAGAATCTATAAAAATGATACAATAAAACTATTTTCTTACAGAATGATGATACTTTGTATACCTCATCGAATGACTTTCTTCCTTATCACAGGACTTATGCATACAATGCAGATCAGGTACATTTTTATTAATTAGTTTTACACTATTAATGCTAAGTTATTATTAATTCATAAGAAAGTATTACATATTATTAGAGTAAAGAAATTATGCTTTGAAGAATGTTGAATTATAGTTAATATTTGAAACAATGGATGTTTAATAAGGGGGACGATATTCTTATAATGGTAATCAATAACATAAAATATTACCAATAAACGTTAATTGAATAATTTTCCTGCTAAAAAGTCTTTGTAAATGAACAATTGCAGTGCTAAATATGTGTTATCTTAAATAATTTACATAATTATGTCAATTTCATAATGATAATAAAACAGAACTATACTTTTTTAAAAAAAATTATTTATTACTACACTCAAAAAACTTTTTAACCTTATTTGAATACATTTAATACTTAATCGTTGTTTATGCTTGTTGTCACAATTATGTTAATAACAAATAATTATCTAATCAATGCCATCATGATAATCAAGATAAATAGTGTGTGTGTTTGGAAAGCATTTGAATTTATCCAAAATTTATAATAGTGACAATATTCGTTTTATGAAGTTAATTGTCATAGTAAAGAGAAAATGTAAGAAAGGGATAAAAAAATGTAACTTCATTATAAGATGTATTATATTGTCGTATTGTGGAACAGAAATAACAAACACAAATAATTTGTAAGTTACATTTGCAAATGGGGAGGGGCTTTATATCCATAATATTAAATTAATAGAAGCGTACCCAAATATCCTTGTATATAATTGTGAGTTTATGCTATACCTTTATATGACACTTTTATCAGCATTAGTTCTCTAAATATTAATTTTATTAGTGCAGTTTCTTATAGAATTAAACTTGAATTTGTGTTTCATATTCAACTAATCGTACTCTTTTAGTTAAAACAAGGAATAAAAAGCAGAAACATATAATTTTTTCTGAAATATATTAAATAATAATTTTTGAAATTTAAAATGGCTAAAACCTTATAAAATAGCCTAAATAATAAAATATATTGAATTACATGATAAAATAAAACCTAAGTATGTGCTAAAAAGTAAAAACCTTGTGCCCGAGGAACATTCGTACTACTACGGAACTTCAATTTTATTTGAATAAAACTTTTCAGTTCTTGCAGAAAAGAAAGTAAACCGTTTGTGCTCCCTTATTATAATATACCAAAAGTAAAGCATTTATGAGTCCGAGAACGGAAAATTGTAACGATAGGAAGACTGCTTTCATTTAATTGTCCTTATGGAAATTTATTGGACGCTAATTTCATTCAAACAACTAAACGTTCTACTATGCAAAGTACAGTTCAGGTGTAAATTGAAGAGCAGTGAGAAACAAAGAAGAGGGGAAGATGCAACGCCACAGATGACAATTAAAATTAAGGTTACGTTAATAAGACGATCACTGGCTGTAACATGGTTGAAGATACTCCTGTATATATATTGCAGATTTGGTGAGAATAGGAATCACCACTGTCAATGCATTTCCTGGAGATTCTCTCATTCTTATTCTGGTAATCATACTCTGTGAAAGCTTATAAAATTTGTTAGATCTCTCAAAGAGAGAGAGAAAGAAAGTAAACCGTTTGTGCTTCCCTATTAGAGGAGATAATAAACATAAATTCTACGTAGAAATAAGTATTTTGTTCACTTAATCTATATTGAAATTTAGATTTTATAATTAGAATAAAATTTAAGATTACAACCAGGACCATCTGTCATCTGTAGGAATGCCGTCACAAGATATAAATTTTAAATATACATCTTATATATATATATATATATACATATATATATAGATATATATGAATATATATATATATATATATATATATATATAGATTTAAGATGTAGATTTAAGTAGAAACTTATTTACAGTTGTTATAATATTAATTACAAAAGAACAATTTTTGAAATACCATTTTAATAATTGTCTTAAAATAATTGAATTCAATTTTTCCTAGTATTACATTAAATCACTTGTTTTAACAAATAAATAATAGTATAGATTTTCATCTCTCGTCCTGTGATAGGAAGAAAAAAAATAATGCTTAAAAATTGTGGAAGACACAACATAAGAAAAACATGAGCTTTATATATATATATGTATATACTTTTAAATCCAAAGCAAAATGTGAAACAAATGTTCTTCATCCGGTGACTTTTTTTTCTTTCCCTAATAGCCTCTAAACACATTTTTGTGATTAATGATATTAAAAAATCCTTACTGTCATAAAAGCAATTTATACGTGTGTGGCAGGTTCAGTAGTGGAGTCTTATTCGTGAAAAAATAACAATTTATTCTCTCTCTCTGCTGAAGATAAACGTAAAAAAATCTTAACGGGGGGATTTTACAGATTATTTTTTTAAAGGTTTATACACTTCTATGTAACCAGAATATGTATCATTCATTACGTTTTATAAAAAAGCCTAATATTCTACAGATATTTTATTCTCACTTAAAATCATCAAGAAAGACCTCACTTGCAAGGTGCATTATTAAAATTTACTTTTTATCTGGCTTATGGAATTCCTCATTTGAACATATATACATATATGTATATATATATATATATATATATATATGTATGTATGTATGTATGTATGTATGTATGTATGCGTGTGTGTGTCTGTAATGAAAAGTAAATTGTTTTGTTATATTTTTCAAGAGTATGTTTCAATTCAGAGTATAATCGCAGCTTTTAAAGGTATCCCTCTTCATGTTAAAAGTACATTTTATTGTCTTATAATCTTTACAATTTTTCTTTGTTTTATTGGAATATGAGTAAACATCTATTGTTTCCTTTTAAGAAAAATATGTTTTTCTAAATAAAGTTACAATCACAATCTCTTATATTATATATATTATATATATATATATATATATATATATAATTATTTTTTCGAAAATAATACCTTATAACTAATTGCTGTAGAACTATTTTATAAAATAGCTTAAGTATAATAAATTGACTCCCTTGAACGTTTTTGATGAATTATGAATTTCAAAATTCCAATGGCTCATCATATTATCATTTATTACACGACCTCATAATAAGAAGTGAAACTTGACACTTCTTCATTCATCACTTACTTTCTGCGTTGAAACTTTGAGAAATATTATGCTAAACTTTGCTGAATTTACTTGGGCTACAGCAAATTTTTTGAAAAAGTAATTGAGAGACTGATAACAAGGTTATTAATCAGGTTTTGTATTATAATAATTTTCTCTAGAGTTTTAAGTGTATTTTTTAAACAGTGCAACAATATAATTAATATTGAAAGTCAAAATTAAAAAATAAAAATTTAATATTTCTGTGAATTTTAATTTAAAAAATGGTTTATTTTCCTATTTAGAATGTTTATATTCTTTTGCAAGAAAGTGAGGTTTTTGCTTTCAAATATATATATATATATATATATATTGATGAGGAAAAAATATTTTCATATGGAGTGAAAATCAATACCAACTCAGAGGATAACTACAAATGATGATTTATTCGTTAATCTTCCTGACACTCGTAGGTAGAGCAAGTTAGACAATAACAAATACACAGCATTTGCACAATTCAATGTTACAGATACAGGAATAAAACACACATTAAGTACTTTTACAGTTATCCCAGCAACGTTCAGCTCATCACTCAATAATGAGGACAACCACCGCATTAATATTCATCAAATCCATGGCATAATTCCCAGCAGATACACGTTGCTTCTTCACAACTTCACCCATCACGTCCACTTCAAGGGCCGACAGCTTCAGTCGATCCTCCGATCGATCTCCGCAACAGAGACTCCAAAGACAGAATCAATCAGTACCACTAGATTGAGGCCGAGCCTCCAACAGATTCTAACAGGTCAATTGAAAAGGCCCCGGCCTGACACATAGATGGCTCTACTAGAATTAAATCCATATGTTTTTTAGTTAGCCCTACCCCACAAAAGATGCGTGTATAAATTTGACAGCTGTCGGATCATTAGTTTGTGAAATATAGTATTTTGAGTGAAGCAACTTTTGTTATTGTGAAAAAAAAGGATAAAAAGGAATTTCGCGTGTTGATAAAATATTGCTTTTTGAAGGGAAAAAATACAGTTGAGGAAAAAACTTGGCTTGATGCCGAGTTTCCAGACACTGCCCCAGGAAAATCAACCATCAAGGAATGGTATGCTAAGTTTAGACGTGGCGAAATGAGCACCGAAGACGGAGAACCCCGTGGACGCCAAAAAGAGGTTGTTACCGACGAAAACATTAAAAAAATCCACAAAATGATTTTTAATGACCGTAAATTGAAATTAAAGGAAATAGCAAACACTCTAAAGATATCAATTGAACGTGTACATCATATCATTCACGAATATTTGGGTATGAGAAAGCTCTGTGCAAAGTGGGTGCCGCGCGAGCTCACTTTTAATCAAAAACAACGACCAGTTGATGATTCGGAGCAGTGTTTGAAGATGATCATGAGTAATAAAACCGAGTTTTTGCGTCGATATGTGACAATGGATGAAACATGGCTCCATCATTTCACTTCGAAGTCCAATCGACAGTCATCCGAGTGGACTGCACACGATGAACCCGCTCCAAAGCGTGAGAAAACGCAACAGTCGGCTGGCAAGGTTATGGCGTCTGTGTTTTGGGATGCGCATGGAATAATTTTCATTGACTACCTTGAAAAAGGAAGGACCATCAACAGCGACTATTACATTGGACCGTTTGAAGGACGAAATCGCCGAAAAACGGCCGCATTTGAAGAAAAAGAAAGTGCTGCTTCACCAAGATAATGCACCGTCTCACAAGTCAGTGAAAACGATGGCAAGAATCCATGAATTGGGCTTCGAATACTTCCCTCATCGACCGGTAATTCGGATTCTGGCCCCCAGCGACCATTTCTTTTTCAGATCTCAAAAGAATGCTGGGAAGAAATTTTCGTTGTCGAATGAAGAGGTGACGCGAAAACCGCCTTACTTTGAAGCAAAGGACTTAACCGTACCACAAAATTGTATTGATAAGTTTTAGGGTCAAGGTAATCAGTGTGTCACCCTTGAAGGGAATTATGTTGAATAAAAAAAAACTAATTTTCAAAAAAAATGTGTTTTATCATAGAATTGGGATTTTCAATTGACTTGTTAACAGCCACGATTACCCGAACGGTCTACTAAGCCGACTCCACAGGCATGTTATTCTTTACATAGATCAATTCTCTTCAGACTCACTCGTTCGACTGCTGCTCTTGGCGTATATTCATCAATCCGGCCAAGATTGACATTGCATGGGAAAATTCACGAAAAGTCCTTAACTTTCTTCACGTTCGCTTTTCGCTTAGGTTTCCGTGTCTTCGAGTAATTTCTTTCCATTTGTCTCCAAAGTCACCAAGGTACTCGCAATTTCGCTAAATGGTCGTCAAATCCGTCGCCAAGGTGAAAGGTTCAATTACTTAAGCTCTCTTTTGCTGAATGGTGACATTTCTATAAATCTAAATCTTCTGTTATGACAGAAGCGTTGCAGGAAGCATCTACTCACGTTCGTAACAATATATAGTGATCTTCAAAATTAAGAGAATTTTCCGATTTGGTCGATTATCTCTAGAATTACTAGATAGATTATAATGAAATTGTGTGTTTATAAAAGGTTGATATAAAACAAAAAATAATCATTCAAAAGTTATAATACAATCTCATTATAATGCGTAACACTTATTGGAGTCTCAACGTATGAGAAACACAAAATAGGTTAATAAGGGGTATTGTCCCCTCTTACATATATATAGGTCTCACACCGTGATTTTATCCTGCAAATAACGGAGTTTAAAGGTTCCTGTGGCAATTGGTCGCACTCGTTCAGCGACACTGCTTTCTCGTCTTGGGTGATTCTCGGAAGGGGCTTGCGAACTGCAATTTTCCTCCCCATAGCGTCCCAAGCATGCTCTATAGGATTGCAGTCTGGATATCTGGCTGGCCAATATATCCGGTGAATATCTTCATTTTCTAGAAATTTGTTCACCAGCTGAGCATTATTTGACCTCGTGTTGTCAGCTTTTAAACAGAAATTATGACCAATTGGACCCCTGAAAAGGCGGATATAGGTCTCCAATGTCTCTTCCTTATACTTTTCAAGAGTCACATTGTCTCTTTTAAAAACATGGAAATTTATGTGGCCGTCCAAAATGATACCAGCAGAGCCATTAAGCCTCCGTAGAAGTAATGGTCGATTTGTTAGGCATTGGAGGGCAGGGAGTGAGTTCTTGGTTCTCTCCATTTGAAAGTACGGCAAAAATCACTGATTAGTCTGAACAGGAACTCATCAGTGAAGAGTACGGTCACTCATTGATTCATGCTGCATCATTATAAACAGACCCTCCTGTTCACAGAATTGAGTGGGAAGCAAACAACAGGTGTACTTGCAAACAGCCCTCTCTCATGAAGACTTCTGGAAATAGTCATCCTTGACACTCGGGTTATTGTGGCTTCATAAAACTCATGATAGACCTGAGAGTTCTGGCATCTCTTTTATCTCACTGTAATGGATAAATGGTGATGTTCTCTGTCCATCAAGGCTCTTTAGCGACCTTTCCGAGGCTTTTTCTCGACGGATTCTATATGGAACAGTATCCTTAAACTGTTTCCATAATTCAGATGCGATTCTGGGAATTAAATCGAATTCTCTACAATCTGGATTTGAGACTGTCCTGTTTCTAGACAACAATTCGCCCCACACTCACTCATCTGCTTAGATGGTGGTCACTATTTTACTCGTCTGAATTTTAAATTAAGCGATTACTAAAAAACACCAAGAATATATCATGCAAATGCCAAGTGAAGAAAATGCGATTTTTCACGTGCTCTTATAAATACAGTTTTTTTACTAGTTCTTCTTCCATACACGTACACGCTTGCGGATTTCACGTATAAGTTTTCCATCTTTGTTTCGAAACAGTATTTTTACATTTCGTTCACATGAAACTCTACAAAATATTCAAATTCTCTTAATTTTTGAACAACATTATATATATATGTATATATATATATACACACAAATGTTCTGAAAAACTGTCTAAAGTAAACAAAGATTTAGTCCTCGTTTCCTACTTCTTTCATAATAAAATAAATATTACATCACTTTTTTGTATTTTAATATTTGATTTTTTATCAATAACAGCATACAACTTTTATTATGATGTTGCTAAAACTGTTCAATGATTTATTAAATATAAAGCGTTTAAAATATTTAAAATTTCGTTATTTAGGAAAGGATAACACCGAATATTCTTATCTTCTATATCATGAAATTAATTTGTTTAATTCTATTTTATGTATGCAGATTCAATGTTTGGCCAGAAACGGTAATTTAATTTTACAATTTCCCTTTTCTAATTATTCGAAGCTCGGACGCAAAGTTAAAGTGAAAATATCTTCCCTTGTTTTCTTCCTGGAGTTGTAATGCAATTCGGAACTCGAGTAAAACTCAATTTCAATAAAAGTCCATGAATATAGAGAACATAGGATAACATTTGTCCCGGAAACTTTTGCACACATTTGTTCACCAATTTAAATTTGTTACAATAATCCTAATTCTATTTCAAATTATATTATATTATAATCTATATAATTTATAATGTTTATCCTTTTGAAAGACTTTTAAAGTAAATTTTGAAAAGCATTATATTATTTTTACGCAATCTATATTGAGTTGTTATAATATTCTTAAGAAACTTTCCTCTGAAATAATATTAAGACTTACGTCTTCAAAAAATTTACTTCATGTGATATTTTTAAACTTCAATTTTTAGTCTCTTTATTTTTATAATTTAAAAAATAAATCATGATTTATGTATTTATATTAATGTAAAATTCTCACCTAAACAGTATTTATTCACTTTTTATTTTTATTTATTTCTTCAATTCATACACCTCATTCATTAGAAGAAACGAAAATTTTGGATTTTATTCTGAGAATCATAGGCACTGAAGAAAAAGTTGTAGCGTTGTACCTTTTACAACGTGCGGATCTTGGATAAATTCCTTCATGATTGATTTCTAAACAAGATCATCTATAATTCATATAACTATAAATTCACTCATTTTAAATTAATGTAGTAACTAATAGAACCTCTTATTAAATATTTAAAAGAAATGGAAAGAAAGTCTGTTGAACTCTGTTGTGGACATTTGGATGAAGATAATCTCTTTAAAAAGATCATACAGTGATGCATTTGAAGTGGTCTCAAAAAGTAATGACTTAATTCATAATAATATGAAATAGTTTTTAAATTTAAAAAATTTAATAAACAGCAGGATAAAGGAAGAATATCATGATTTTTAATACAGCTAATGTAAGAAAACACCAGAACTCAAATGGAATATAAGCATCCTTTCCTCGGAAGTTGAAATTTATATAAACCTTATAAGCATCACTGTGCGATTAAGGACATAATTAAGATTTTAAGCTGGTAAGTACATACAAAATATTAAATATTCATTTATATTTTTATTTATACTTTAGTACTATAGTTAATTCAGTAGAGTCATCAAGACAAAAATACGCATTTTTGAAAAACTTGTCATCTATACGTGAATCAAAACTCTGTAATTCCGAGAAAGGAAGAAAAGAAAATGGAATGATAAAAAAAGTCAAAATTAATTAAAAATTACTAGACACATCACCAATGATTACCAAAGCCAAATAGCAACTTTGGATAGAAAAAAGAATTAATTGCCTCCCCAGTCCTGAACTTATTTAAAAAAAGTAGGCCGCTGAGATATTTAAATCCAGATTTACTACCAACATAAAATATTTTGTAGCAAAAAAGAGAATAAAATCACCATACCGCTTCAGTACTTTCATTAAAATACATTTCACATGTTAAAAATAAAATTAGAGTGTTTAAAAATAAATAACTTGTAATACGTATTCTCTCTTTAAGATAATGTGAGAAGAAGTTAAATATTTTAGATTTCATGAAATTTACTTCAGATACCATATAATGATGTAAATTGTTTCACATTAGTTTTCTAAGTACAAGCACTGCAATAATATTTGAAATCATTGATTTTTAAAAATAGTTATAAGATATAGCATGAATTTTATTTTACAACATTACTTTAAGACAGATTTTCATTCAGAAAAAAACACATCCATCAGGGAGGGCTTGCAGTATTAAGTGCATTTTACAGAATTGAATTCTTAAAAGATATCTTATTGTTCATTTCTTTCTTTTTTGCATTTACTTGGTATTATCTTATTTTTGAACCTCACAGTCCCCAATTCTAGTTTTATTGGGTTTTTGTGATAGATGAGTATGCTCAAAATCGATTATCTTGTCAAACATGATACGCCAAATATTTCATTCAAATACGTGTCGCAGAAAGAGCTGTCAAGAGCCGCAAGCCGGAGAGCAATGTGGAAATCTACTACCTACCAGATGATCCGAAAAGGAATAAACAATAAATTTACATGACATATGAATACACGCTTATTTTCTGTTGTATAGTGATGAAGAATGACATTTTCAATATTATACATTGTTGTGCTTGTTTCTAGCTATTCTAGAGCTTTTCATCGGAATACTAAAAATGTTATTCCTCGAAAGTAAAAACACATATTTTGGAAAAAGGTCATTATTTATTTATATAAGCAATGAGACCAAAAGAGAAATTAAGTAAAATTTAAGTTCTGCACTAACTTTAATCATAAAGTATTAGTGCATATATGAGTTAATAGATAGCGCATGATTATGAAATAAACAATACATTATGAAGTTTACCGATATAAAATTACTAAAGCGTATTATGAAAAAAATTAATTTATTTTTAAAAATAAAGAATTGTGTCATTACCAGAAACCACAAAATAAAACGATAGAGATACTTCAAGCATAACATTAAAGCTGATATCATTTTAAACAATCTCAATAGGTTCACAATTTTATATCTATGATGTTATTTTTCTTCTTATCTAACAAAATGTTTGCAATATTATAAACTAAAGATTTTATTTTTAAAATACAATATGTTATTAACATATTTTTTATCTGAGTTACAGCAAGAAATATCATATTACATTAATCACTAAAGAAAAAAA
>BMAW01040583.1:0-17795 GCA_019974015.1 Nephila pilipes | reverse complement strand
AAAAATTAAACTTTTTTTTAAATCTATTAGTTTTTTTTTTCATAATTTCAAAGCCAGGTATTCAGGACAGCTTACGCATGATACTCAGTTTTGTAATGTTAAGTTTTGAAATACATCCGAATTTTAAATAACTGAACTACATCTTCCCTCAAAGAGAAAAAGAATGCGATTTCCCACTCCAACTCATATTTTTCAAACTTGATTTTTGAAAAATTAGTAATTAATAGCATCTGCACACATTTATATTTGTTCATACGTGTAAGTATCAACTGTACTTTTGCACAGATACTTTTGATTACTAATTATTTGAAGATTCAAATTTAAAAAATATTCATATGTGTTAAATCCCTTATAATTTATCTTCTGTTAAAGGATAATTGAAGTACATGTAATTAAAATCCGGACATTTTTCGTAATCTTAACATTATACAACTACGAATTTTACATAAGCTACCCTGAAAATCTGCTTTTCAAATTACATCAAAAAATATTTATGTATGGTACATACAAAGTTAAAAATTATTAATCACATAAATTTACAATTCTATGAAAATTTAAAATATAAAATTCAAAATTTAATAAATTTCATCGCCAGCATATTTTCATATATTCCGTAAGTTTTTTTACAAATCAGTTAAAAACCGCACGTCATTAGCAAAAAATATGCTGAACAATTTGATGAATATAAAATAAAAATTTTACTTGGAAGCAAAGCTGAGATACTAAAACTTCGGTATACAAAAATTATGAGCATATCTACAATAGTTTCTGAAATAATTATTTTAAAATTCAGTTAGAAATTTGTTCGTTATATTATACGTAATATTAAATATACCGTCAACATAATAAAGTAATAGTTTGATGCATTCACAGATTATTAAAAATAGATATAAGTGACATTATTATCACAAATGTTAAAAAATTTATAATTTTAAATTCAATTATAATTTTAAATTAAATTGTACACTGTTATATATACACAATATTGTGTTTCACAAACAATTTTTTTCTCAAATAACAAATTGTTCTGAAAGTAGGCATTAAGGTACTTTAAAGACTTAGTACTTTTGTTTTGTTTAAGCATTTAATATAAAATATTTATTTTTTTTTTCTTATGTGTCTCTGATATTTTTAACATTTGTAACAATTAAAATTATTGCTTATATACGATTCTTTGCATTTTTTTGTAAATTGAATGAACACTTTGATTACAATTTTGTTTATTTGAGAACATATGAACACTGATTTATTTTATTCATGAAATACAAGTTTGAATAAATTGACTCTTTTTGCATTTGTTTTAAAATATGTATATTATATTGAAATTTCAACTACCCAAAATTATACCTGATTTGTTATAAACGAATTTTTGATCTAATAAACACATATAACTCTTTTTAGGTACAATTTGTAAAATGGACTAAAATTAATAGATGAATATTATTTTTACATATTGTGAATATTTTGCACTGAACTTAAACATATATTTTAGTCCCTTTAAGGTTGGAGAAGCAAATCGTAAGCAATTTTGCATTCATTTTGATATTGAATATAAAAAGCTGCTCGGCTATTCAGAAGTGAGGTGGTTTACTTTGAAACCAGCACACAAACAGAGCACAAATAGAGTGCATTTTGAAATTATATGATCCGCTTCGGTCAAGTTATTTAAATTTAAAAAATACCTTACATTTGGAAAAAATATCACCTTTCAATAGATCAAATCATACGCTCTCTTTTCTCTACAGCCAGACATTATTTTTCTGTAAAACTACCAAAGAAATTAAACATCATAACATTTCAGCTACAGTTTATTTTATTCCGATATAGAACGAGATATGATGATAAATTCGTACCATTAATACAAAAGAATAAACTAACAATTATATATGGTTATATTCCTGGGATTAAGAATACATTTCTAAAATTTAAAATTGCTTACAAAATTTGTTATGAATTCTTTGAGGAAATGTTTGTCAACTTCACTGAACTAAAGTGTTTTAAGTGTACTGTTTTGAAAGACAAATTAAAAAGGGAAAAGTTTCTCTCACTGCCAAATTTGTAATAACTGATATGTAAGATGTAGTAATCGATGACAATTTTCTGTTAAAAGATATAATACGAATATGTACTTAAAGTTTGAAAACACCAAAGAAACAGAAAGTTGAAAATTAAAATGTGGGATTGAAGATGGCTAGAAATATTTTGACATTTTGAAGAATATATACTCCATTAAAATTTAAAATTATTTATTGAATGTAAAATATATTACCTTTACACAAAAGTGGATGTAGATGGGGTATTTCGCTTAGAGCAGAGGTATTCAACCTCTTGCACTTTGGGGAACCTTTTGAGCTTACCATTACCTTCAAGGAACCCCTTGATCAAACAGCAGAAAAAATAGGATATCAAAGCTCTTTATCCTAATCAAATTTACAAAATTATTATTGCATTTCTATTTTTTTATTAGAAACGTCTTAGTAAGATTAATGAATGTTAAGGTAGCGAAAGTTTTTTTTTTTCCTAAAATATGGCCTATGCATAATAAACAAAAGCAATATTTTTTTAAATATAACAAATAATGAAAAAAAAAAAAGAATTTTAATGATTTGACCATGATTGTTTTTTATTGCAAAGTATTTTTACGTCTGTAAAAATTTCTGAAACCATCAACCTAATGTCTTCTTCAGCATCCGAACTATTTCTGTATTTTGTTTTTGTCGCAGTGTACAAAGAGAAAGATTTTTCGCATATATAGGTTGAAACATATGATATTAGATGTTTCACAACTCTTACGGCAATTTCATGATATTATTTTCTATTGTCAATCAAAAAATACATTATAACACTTAACTAACTTTTAATTTCAATTGAGTATACATCAATGTGATATATCAATCAAACTGATATACACTCAATTTTTTCTTTTGTTGGGAGTTCGGAGGTTTTCTTCTTTTATTGGGTTTAGTTTAGTGTTTTCTTATTAACGTCGCACTGGAAGCAACACGAGGGCTGTTGGCAATGGACCTCGTAATTTTGAACTTCGGTCAAGTGCAGAGGACGACACTTGAGCTGGCACCCCCTCTCCTAACTTCCACACCACACCAACTTCTTTTATTGGGAGTTCAGTGAATTAAAAGTCTTAAAAAGATTTTGGATCCAAGATAATTTTTTATTTTGAACAGGATTCAAAAAAGGTTTTTTGCAGATCTGATATATGTTTGACCAAACTAATTTTTACATTTTTATGAGGATCAGCGTTACCGTCCACTAAAATATTATGCAAATTACTAAAGCATTTAATATTATCTTTCAAAATAAATTCTGTTCAAAATTTCAATTTTAAAACAGTGGCGCCAATTTTACTTCATACCTCGAAAATAATGAATAAGTGTGCATTCTTCACCTGATCCAAAAAACGCCTAAATATGTGACCTAATGCGTCTCGATTACTGTATTTGAAACACGTGATTTTACGAAATTTAAGATTTTATTTTATCCTTAAAATATTTATTGATATTTATTTTTACAAGCAAACTGCTTCTGAGAATTCAATCTTCTATAAAAATTAAACTTTTATGACAATTCTGGCGCTTTGATTAAGCAAATAGTGCTTGATAGCAAATACTAATCATTAATTTTTTTCAAAACATGCAAACAATTTTGTATTTTCTTGGTCTCGTATTCAATAATGAATATAGGGTGCTTTTTCTAGGTTAAAATCGTAATATTAAAATTAAAAAAAAAGTTTTTAAAAATTACAGAAAAAAAAAATTTTCTATTGTTTGAAGCAAACAAATATTTTTCAACTATGAACCCACCAATTTTTATCAAGCTATATTTTTTTATTCTTCATTTGTTGGAACGCTTTTATTGAAACTCAATAGATCGGGCGAACATCTTCCAAGTTCTGATCTGTGAATAATCTGAACCCCATTCCAGCTTGCTTGTAGCCTGCCGTACAAGATTTCCCCTAGGCAACGAAATCGCTTATCTAAGCGTCGGATCTAAGCAATTAAATGCCCAACCCAAGGGGTTGTGTGGACCACCCGCGTCATAAAAGGGGGTAGGAACAGGAGGCTCTTGCATTTTTGAAGAATTTGTGAATGGAAAGGGAAAACTTTTCGGGACCTTTAGCTGTGCCTAAGTAGATCGCTTTCGGTATAGCTTTACACAAAAAAGTAAAACGCTCGGAGGGTTAATTTAAAAAAAAGTTGTATTTTTATTTCTAAGGCAAAACATAACAAAAAGTAAAAGAAGCCTACATGCATAAATTTGTTAATTCATAAATAAAGTACAATAAACACCCTTTTAAACGTCGCTGAGCCAAGGATATGATCAGTCAGCCGTAATTAAGTAAATTCAAAATTTGTAGTTTCGCATTTTTATAAATACCTCTTACCTCTTTCTTTCCATATTTTAGAGTCATTTTTATTTAATTTTTACTCTAAAACCTGAATCCCGTTTCAAAATTTCTAATTAATCCTTACTAGGATTTTGAAAACTGAGTAATAGTGGGATAAAAATATTTTTTTAACAGTTAAGTTGATTTTTATTTTGGTTTACTTTTGTAAATACACTTAAAACGTTACAGTATTATATTTTGACAGAGTGGACCAATCAGAATGGGAGAAATAAGGCTACATGAACAGTGCTAACCTATAACGCGGATGTTGATACTAAATATTATCGTTGTTGTTATTATACCCAGAGAATTATCATTCGTCATCAAGTGGCCACGGTAGCCAAGTGGTCATAGTCAGAAGCTCACAGCTAGCGCTCTTTCCACCGAATAGTAGATTCGATTTTTGAAGCCTCTGTAGACCAGCCGTATAACGGGGCTGATGCACTTTAAATATCTCGAGACTCAAAGTCCTAAAACTTACGGTGTTGTGGAGATTTGGAGAGGGAGTGCAAGTTCAAATGTCATTCTCATCACTTAAGACGAAGTTCAGAATTATGATGTTCATCGCTTGAAAGCCCTCGCAAAGTTTGAATTGAATAATCATCAATCAAAACACTAGTAATCTAGAGTTTGGAGCGTTTCTTAAGGCTCCCTTGGAAAAACAACCAAGAGGTATTTTTCTTAACTCATTAGACTATACGAAATCAATCCACATGTAACCCTCCTTCAATTTATTTGGACCAAGTATGCTCATTGGATCCCTTTCAATATCCCTTGTACTTCGTGACTCTGTGTGTTCCAAAATCTATTATTTGTTGCCTTAGCTCATGACTGTGACCTTGACTACCTCGGTCGCCTTCTAACTGGAAAGTAACTTATGATGTTGTAATCAGTTGTGATACGCGGTTGTTCCCACGATCATAAAGCAAATGGTTTTATTTTGGGATACTCCCTTTTGGACACTTTGACTCAAAACATGAAAGACCCGAAGAGGGTCATTGAAAGGAAAAACCTTCAGAAATGTGAATCGCAATTTCAGGAGGAAAGGGCATTTCCTCCCTCTCTGTGGTATCCCACCGTTCGTTCTGATGACTCATTTAAATAAGAAGTTCACTAAGAATTTGGTACATTCATTCACGCCATTCCACATTGTCACACACACTCACACGGGTAGATTCACACAGACATTCACTCTCGTCAGTCACACACAAAACACCAACATTCCTGTACACAGAATCTTCAACGATTGAACACCACTGTCATCTTGCTCCCTATATATTAAATTAAGTCATGAAAACTTTAGTTATGTTTGTTTAAATAAATTTAATGATGCAACAAATAATAATCTCTTTATTTGAGTCTTTGCTCTTAATTCTAATTCTTCATTCTCATTTATGATCGGAGTCGCTTTATTCCACTATGCAACCCCTTTTTTGTCTTAGTTAATGAATCGTAAATGTGTAAATCTCAACACTACTAGCTTTAAATATATATCTTAATTCAGAGAAGAGGTTTTGCATCATTTGTAAATCGCAGTGTTGTAATATGCAAATGTATGTGATCAATTCTTTTGCATCAATTCGACCGCTTTTTCAAATTCTAAACCATTTTAACACTTTCATGAATACTTAATTTTTTCATTTTTATAAATGAAATTTTAAAAAATCCTTTTTTCAAAACATATTCACATTATTTCCATTAATACTTTACGAAGTGATTCCAAAATGAGGTTATGAAAATTTCCACAACACAAATCTATGTCTAATTAAAATTTTACAAAGGAGTTTTATAAGCAAAGCTTTAAAAAAAATTCCAAAAAGGGAAAATCATGATATTAGATGATGAAAAAAGTCAAGAAGCATTATATTTTCAATATCAAGAATTACTTTTCGATGCATTGTTGAAAGCGTATATATTTATGCATTTAATAATGGATGTAAAAGAATAACCAGTTCTGCGCATCTTTTTAAATCGTACTATTTCTATAAAAATGAAACTAATTCAGGAATTTATCATTCATCTTGGAAAAGAAACTCATTTTTTTTAATCTCGTAAAGTCGTTATAATTTATTTAAACAAAATCAGCTATGTTTATAACTTCAGTTATATTACAAAAATTTGGGTAGCATGATTTATATAAAAATATACCAAATTTTCAATTACACAATTCAAATTTTTATATTTAATGAAATTTAACTTGAAACAATATATACTTTAGAGCTAAAAGTTATTTAAAAAAGCATTATTTTTCTTAATATATTTCACAAACTACCTCATTTTAATTGTTTAATAAAAAGGAAAACAAAGATTCCATTTTTAGAAATGTCATGGATCGGTATTCGAGATTTTTTATGTAAATTTTTATTTTAAAAGCTCTTAAAATATTTGCAAATTTTAAAATATTCAAAATACCATATTAAATAATATTCAAAATTAACTCGGAAACTTATTTAATTTCCAAACTATCGAATATATTCCCTGGTGATATTAAAATTTTATGCAGATATTAAGTAGTTGGAAATCCTGCATTCGTTGTAAAATGCCAGCATTTTGTAATGTTTATTTTATTTTTATATATTATAAAACATTAAATTTGTTCAGCTGCTAATAGTTATTTTTTTTTTGAATTGTTCTAATATCTTTTTTGAACTTTCATTCAAAAATGATGATTAATATATTTGATACTAAACACACATAAAAATTGAAGTTTTGGATACACAGAAAAATTTATTTCTCACAAATTTTGTAAAACTACGGTAAATTAATATTTTAAGTGCTTAAAAATTCTGTTCACTTTTTTTTCTTTTCAAGCAGATAAAATTATTTTTAAGTCTTAAAAGGAGATAACACCTATAAACATTCAATAATTATTATGTATAATAATTTTGATGTAATAATATATTAGCATAAAATTCTAGTTGAACAACATTTTTTTTACAAAGAGCATTTCTCAATATTTTTTTTTTTTTTTGAAAATCTATAAAAATTAAGGATAAATAAAAAAATATGATACTTTATTCTTGAGTTAACATTACATTTAAAAAGAATAAATTTTAAATGTGAAAAATATATATACAATTGAATTTTGAAAACTGAAAAATCATGTATTAATTAAATGTTTATTATTAGATTTGAAAAATTGAAAAATGTTTTCATTCTAAAATAAATAAGAGAACAATACAGGAATTTTATACGACGCATGAATTTACTTTGAATAATTGGAATTGGTCATTTTGATAAGACTCAATTCCATTATTTCAAATTTTGTAAAAGAATTTAAAAAAAAATCTTTTCTTCATAATATTCCCAGAAAATTTAAATCAATTATTTTCTATCAATACAGGGTTTTAACCATGTTGTAAAAAGTCCATTTGAATTCACAAAAATATGTATTTTTATCGAATCCATGAAGAAATAAATATAACTGCAAAACGATACTGGATTCACATATTATGGGCAAGATAGTGAGAGAGAATTCTACATTATTTAGCGTTTTCTCCGTTATATTTGTCAGCAACTAGTTTATTATTTCTTTCTAGAAGACATTGTGATTGACATTCTTAATGTTGGTAAGAAGTTTCCCTTGGTAGACAAATCAGTTTTCTATATTTGACATGAGCGGCGGAAAAACACATGTTCTTGTTTCTTCGGTAATGGGAATCGTTTCTATAACGAGTTATTGATATAGGGATCGATCGATGTACGACATCTTTTCTAGCACGAAAAATAAAATAAAAAATTGTAGTTGTTTTACTCATTTCTTTTTGACTTATTCAAACTTTTCGTTCCTGTTAAGCCGATAAAAAAATAAAACTATTCAAAATTAATATTAGTTAGTTTAAATTAAGCGCACTTGAGAGCATGTATTCTTCATTTTATAACCAAGCACTTTTGTTGACGTCATTTTTGCTAAACAACACGTTAGCACATATTAAATATTCATAATTCAATTGTCTTACATAAACAGATGATTGATAGCAATTTCCGATACACGTTGGCGTCAGGTGAGGAAGTTGAAAAGATGGCTGATTCAGCTTAGTACTCTGCTGGCCATTAAAATTGCAAAACTAGGAACGAATTATATGAGAATGTTAAAATCACATGAAAGGAAGAAGAGGTTTGGATATGCAAATGATTAGTATTTCAGGGTAGACCACGTAGGAGGGAGAAATGACCTCTGAAGCACTGTATAAGAAAAAATTCCGTAGTAGATTTCTCATTCTGAAAGCCTTTTGAAAGGTCAGAGTTTACACAGAATATTGTATAATGCCTCGAATAAGAAAAAGAAATGATTTGCAGCAAGAGACGGAATTCGGTAGAGGTAACTTTTAGGATCGTTGCCTATCGAAAATGTAGAATATCGTTCCTTGATATTACCCGTCGTATTGGTCGAAATCCAACCACTGTCAAGCGAATATGGAATCAATATGAATACACGACAAGCACATCTCTATTTCGTATCTACTTTAATTTGAACGTACATTGGCTCATTTCTGAAATCTTATGTCTTTTGAGGTCAGTCAAATACCACCTTCAAACGAGGTAATACAAGACCGCATATTGTATGTCGTGTTCTGACCTCTCTCAATTTAAAGGGTATTCTATTGTTTCTCTGGCGTGCACGATCCCCAGATTTGTCACCCACTGAAAACATCTGATCATGGTTTGCTGAGAGAGTGGCCCGCCATCCCTCTCCAGCTTATACGGTTGATGAAGTGTGGCATAGACTTGAAGCTTCATGGAATGCGTTGCCCGTATCTGTCATCCAAGCCCAGTTTTACTCCATACCTAACCGGATAAGTGAAGTCTTAGCTGAGAGGAGACAGATTTTTCTACTAATTTAGCATCCATGTAAACTCTCACACTGCTTGAAAATTTAATCATTTTGTTTTCATGCCATATAGTTTACTTTCAATAAATATTTTTGTATTTTGCTTTCCTTCATAGGTTACAAATTTAATGGCCAGCAGTGTACGTAACAGTGAGGCCATGAGAGGTAGTGAACGCATGCTTGTAGGAGATGAGAACAAAGCTCTCATACCGAGAGATGTGAACCGAGCTTTCGAACCTCATTTCATGTGATAGCACGTGACGATACTAAAAGACTACGAAACCACTAAAAAGTGAATTTTTAAAAAAAAAAAAAAAAAAAAAAAAAAAAAAATCTTGACTCATTTTCAAAAGGACTGATTCATTAAGAATTACGTAACACTTTGAAAAGGCTTGAAAAGAACTGAAATTGGCTATTTGAATGTATATTAATTTATATAAAATTGTTAAATTATCAATAGAATTTTGAGTTTCTATTAAAAACCATATTGAGGACTATCCATTAAAATAATTTTTTATGCATGAGTAGATTTAAAAATAAAAAGAGTTTCTTAAACAGAAAATTTAGCCCAATTTTCAATTTCTACTTTTCTAAAATATGACTTTTTAAATGTGATGGCTTTCTCTTTTATTATTTAGCTATATAGGCATCTTAAAATATAATTAAATGGTCTGTGAGTTCAAAACTCCAAATGAAGATACGTAAGATCAATACACTTTATTACCTGTCAAAGAATATGTAAAATCGCTCTCTCTTCCTCTCTTGAATCCCTCTTAACTCAATTATTCCTAGTTTAAGTTCAAATAATAAAGTTTTAGATTACCAAATCACTATTTTCGATTCACACATTTCTCGATTATAGCAGATACAACTTCTGTTATTCTGATTAGAAGTCGTTCCCAACTTTTACAAAGATCCATTAAATTCTTCACAACTATCATCGTCGTTATCCTTTATCTCGTATCTCTTTTCTTTCAATTCAATTGCATTTATATATCACTTTCTCAAAGAAAATTCACAATATTTCTTATCTCCATCTAATTTACTTATTCACGTTTCATTTGGTTTGCGAGGAGATGTAATTTTGTTTGCAATTCAAATTCCAAAAAAAAATTCTATTAAGTTAGTTAAGAAAAAAATCTCGAATAGCACTAGATCACAAAGTGTTTCATGATAAATACTTCATAGTAATCCAATAATCAATTTTAAAATGAGCTTTGCCAAAACATTTTCATCGTTATCAAACAATTAGGTTAAAAGTTTTTGTGTAAAGAAAAATTTGTAGCTGTTTAAAGAATAAATTGCGAAGCTCATTCATGGAGAAAAAAAAAATCCTAAGATATCGAAATTAATGTAAATTAAAGAACAGAAATTCTTTAGTCTTATCTTTAATTTCAAATATTTTTAAAATTTAATACTTTAAATCAATGCTTGATTGCCTTTTAATACCTGTACATCATTTACATTCAAAGTTAATGCTAAAATCGAGCAAAATATAATAAATGATGAAATACTGTATAAATTATAATACAGAAGAATTGAAAACATTTTAAATCCTGGCTTATTTCTTTTCAAACAAAGTATTCTGTTTAAGCTAATATATAAGTTTTTTTTCTTAAAGGAACATAATTGGTTATGTTATCCATTATTTACATTTACTCTCGATTTGTAGAAGTCAAAGTTAGCTTAAGATCTGTAAAGTATTTTATTAAAGTTTATTAAAGTTTTTTTTTTTTCATTTCACGTGACTTAATTTTTACTTTTAAAATTACAAAAACAAATGTATAAAAGGACATTGACCTAAAACCTTCTACAAAGATATTGACATAAATATTTTCTTTTAAATATAGAAACTAGTTTCATGTTATTCTTCTTTTCATTTCATTTAAGTAAGTCATGCTATTAAAACAAGCAAAACTCTGAAATATTTTTTCAAATTTGCTGGCTGAAGCTTTATTTTAATATCTGGCTGTGAATTTAATTAAACTCTCGTTTGCAAAATTTATTAAACATGGAAATTAGAAAGGTTATGAAGAAGAGCAGATATTTCATCTTCGTATTTATATAAGGTTACAAACATTGGCATGCCATTTATCTTAAATATCTGCAATTAAGAAAAAGTTATTTAATATGTATTTTGTAATAAATAACATAAATACTTGTAATAAAAGTCAATGATAGCAAAGATGCTTATCTTGAAAAAAAGGTATAAATTGAAGAAAAATAAATAATATAAATATCTAATCCATTAGAAGGGGAAAATTTTTTATTTTAATGAAATTATAATTGCACGAATTTATTTTATCATACATTGAACGAAAATGGTCCATCTTTCTTTTCCTTTTAAAATCTCTTATTTTCTACCATAATTACCATTTATTGTGCATATCGGGTAACATTCAATTTAATTTAATTACTCAAGTATAATTTTACTTCTTATGTTCTATCATACAGAGAAACATACATTTTTGAGAGGGAAAGTAAATTGTGTTGCACGCATTTAGGCATATTCAAAACAAATATAAATATAACGTTCGACACACGCAAGTAATGTATTTAAAATTAATTAATTATGTTCGAAATTGTCAAATAAATATTTTTATTCTAAAATGAAAATTGTATTTGAGTAAATTGAATTAAAATGACTTTTAAGAATTTTCTCAAACTTTACCCAGTGTTACTGTTTTTCCATCAAAAATGAAATCATGTATTTTCATGATATAAATGGTTATTCTCAATACTAAACATAAACGTTTTTGAAATGCTGAGAATACAAATGAGATTTAAGTTCATTTAATACTTTAAAAAAAATTAATGTTTTATCTGTATTTTCAAAGTCATACAGTGCATGTGTATATTAAATGAGGATTGCTTCTTACTAAAATAATATTTTTCACGCATTTTGCCTGAGAAATATTTCTGCAAAAAAGTTGTGTGATTTATTTAATTTATTCTTTTAATCTCTTAAATCTATATATATAACAGCGAAATACCACTGACTGACTCATCACGAGATCTCAAAGACTATTCAACCGATTGACTTGAAATTTAGCACAGTTATTCATTTTGCGATGTAGAAGCTCACTAAGAACGGATTTTATGAAACTCTTATCCAAAATATAATTTTCATCCATTAATCTAATCTTATCCGTCGGTTATGTAATTTTGGCGACTTTATCGCCCAAAATGATATGACCGACGCCAAACGGAATATATTTTTTCTTCTATGTATACTGTGTATTGTCACCAATTAAGTGTACTTGGTGAGATTTGCGCGTGCGGAATGGAACAATACCAAATAATTTTACATCGAAGAGCTGATGGAGGATTGGCAAGAATTTTGCGAAGGAGCTCTTTATGCGAAATTTCGTACATGTCGAAAATAGAAAATGTACATATTTAGCGATAAAAATAAATGAGTTTGGAATACAACGGTTGGTGAAAGTGTAGTTTAGCTCCAAAACTTAGCGGGATTTTGAAAAATACTAAAACGGCGACTTCTTACGGAGTAGCGCACATGCAATGCAGTCTTCGTTTACTGGAGGACCTCACTACATGCATGAACGAACTGAAGAGGCTTGACATACGTAAGATATTTTGTAAGTTCCGACTTGCACGACTTATTTTTAGGATTGCAGTCACTTGCAATCCTAAATGGTCAGAAATCAAAGTGTCTTGAGTCAAGGACAAAAATTTTATGATAGACACAATGCAAATGCGAGGGTATTTCATTTGAAAGCTAAGCACATGATGAATATTCTGACAAAAGGTTTCATCTTTAGCAATACTAGGTAAGTAGGTAAGAAAGGCCGATTCTGCGGCAAAAGGCTGCGCAGGCTGCGCAGGCGGAGGCAGGCAGCGCAGGCGGAGGCAGGCGGAGCAGGCTGCGCAGGCGGAGGTCGAGTTGAGTTGTTTTTCTCCTGCTGCAGAGTTGAGCAGGCGGAGCAGGCTGCGCAGGTGGAGGTCGAGTTGAGTTGTTTTTCTCCTGCTACAGTTTTGGTTTTGGTTTTCAAGGTGCAGGCGGAGCAGGCTGCGCAGGTAGCGGTCGAGTTGAGTTGTTTTGCTTCTGATATAGTTTTGGTTTTCGTTTTTAAGGTGGAGGTGGAGCAGGCTGCGCAGGTAGCGGTCGAGTTGAATTGTTTTCTTTCTACTTTTGAGTTGTTTAACTCCTCCTTCTGAGTTGAGTTGTTTTTTCCCCTCCTACTGTTAAGTTGAGTTGTTTTTTTTTAAAAAAAAAAAGAAACCGTGTGACGTAGTATACTCGTAATCAGCGAGAATGGGTGACGATTTAACTTGTCTTAGCTTGTCTGATCTTGATTCTACAAGATGGCGACTGAATTATGTGCGTCATCAGGGTTTGAAATAACTACTAAACCGTGTGACGTAGTATACTCGTAATCAGCGTGAACGGGTTACGATTTAACTTGTCTTAGCTTGTCTGATCTTGATTCTACAAGATGGTGACTGAATTATGTACACCATCAGGGTTTGAAATAACTACTAAAATAATAATTTTAAGTATAGGAATGTTAAAAGTGCTCATAGTGCCACCTATTGATTAAAATATACACTAATTATTAGATTTGAAAATGATTAAAATAAATAACGCTCAAATAAAAAAGAAATATATCCGGATTCAAACTCCCAGCCTCAGAACAAAATGTCTCCATAGGACAATAGTTTTTCAGTTACGCTAACCATTGTCCTATGAAGGCATGCAGACCTGAAGAAAACTTATGTTTATAATCTAATGAATTTAAATACGCATTCGAAGCAGATGGTTATGAAATTGTTTTAAGCATTTCCTTAATTAAAGTGAAATAAAAAAATATTTATTTTATAATGTTTTAATAACAATTTGTAAATTTTAATTCAGTATAATGATTACACATACACAGTAAAAATACAAAGTAAATTGTTTATTCAGAAAAATAACATTTTGTATTACGTTTTACATTACAATCGCTTCTTCACATTACAGGACAACAACTTTTATAATTGATTTCAGTATAATGATTACATATGTTCAGTAAAGATACAAAATAAATTGTTTATTTACAAAAACAGCATTCTGTAATAAGTTTTACATTACAATTCTTTATTTACATTTAAAAAAAAATCACATTATTATGTATTTATCAGATCATCGGATTTTATGTCATACTGTTCATTGAATAAGTCCAAATGCATTAACGACCAATGTCCATGGGCAAGAGTAGTAATGCCATCACCATTAACAAATCTTTTGTCATCTTTATATGACAAAGCAAGTTTGTTTTGTTTTATAGATTGTATTGAATGAAATTTAGATCTAATTAAGTTCATGTCAACATATTTTAATTTTTGATTAAGAAGGCAGTCTTTGTAGTCCTCAAATGTTATTTTATTTTTTAAAGTTTGTTTTTTAATCCCTTTTAACCTCTTTTCAATCTTATTGTTTGTTTTGTATGCATACATTTTTGATTTTAATCCTACATATTCTGTCATAATATTTCCCTTGTTTTCATCTTTCATTTTCCCGATGACTTTTTTGTTTACAAGAGGTAAATTATAAACGTTGTTTTTGTCATAGTCAGAAGTGTCATACAAGTTAAGGTCATCTTTCATGTCACTGTAAAAATCATCAGTCTTTATTTCATATATAAAAGAATCTGTATCAGTGTACATGAGCTTTATTTTCGAATCATAACGGTGCTTCATATACTCATAGTGAAAAGAATACATGAGAACTTTTGATAAGTCTAAAATTGTCATTCCTACATGTATTGGTTTGAAAAATTTGATATTGGTTTTTTTTAGATGAACGGCCATTAAGTTTTCAGAAAATATTGTGCGACGATTAAAATTTGATTTCGCTATTAACTTTCGAGCTTGCTCTTCTGTTGAACATAAACGGATATCTACCCTCCTTCTTACATTTTCCATCGTTTTCCCGAATATGCTATTATTCATTAGTTTGTAAAAATCCTTTTGAAAATCATTTACGGCTTTAGTTCTTAATTTAGTATTATAATCTATGTAATTTTTAAGCCAAGGAGATTGAAAAAATTTTAAAACACGATGAATTTTTTTTCAAGATTAACCCTAATTTTAAATAAAGTTTTAAATTCGAATAATGGAGAACATATTTAGTTTTTGGTTCCAAAGTAGTTAAAAGTCTAGGTTCTTTACAATTAGGTGGGGGTTTATTTTCAGGGGCAAGGGGAAAATCTGAATGTTTGTCATGCAAATCGGGGGGATAGTCCAGATCTACTTCCAAGATGTAACCTACATCTGATTCATCTGACAAATTTAAAATATCCTGTGTAGTTAAATTATTATCACTCCAAACAAAATCTTTTAAGGGTAGATATTTACTCATTGCGTAACCGTACAAATTATTTGCGTCAAGGTACATTAAATATTTTATTTCATCATCTGGATTAAAATTAGACATATATTTGTTGTTAGCTATAGCATAACGATTGCAACATTGACTAATACCTCCTCTTACACCATTTTCTATAAAAAGAAGCATGTCATAATCTGTGAACAGTTCGATAGCTACTTTAGTCTTTAATAACATAGCATCCCATGATAATGCTGGGGTGGTAAAGTACCAACAGGGGTCGAGTTTATAAGTTTGTATACATATTTTTCTAAAGTTTTCAAAAAGATCGGTTAACAATAGGACATCTGTTTTTACATATAGATCACAGTATTCACCAAGATTACTTAAATTAAATTGATTAAATACTCTACATGCATGATTATAATCCTCTACACTTATAGCCTCTTCATTTAGTTCATTGTAAAATTTGCTAATAGGTGGTAAACAAGAATCTTTACATTTTTCAAAACTGTCGAAATAATCATACGGAAAAACCCCTTTTCTTAAAAGTAAATCTATTTTTTCTGAATCAAAATATTGTTTCATATATTTAAATTCATCTTTTTTTAGTGTTTTTATCAAGTTTTCCAAACTAGAAGGCATGAATTTGAAAGAATCTAAAAACCTTAGCTGAAAATCATTTGAAACACTTTTACTGAAGGAAATATATTTTTCTTCAGTGTTCGGAATTAAGTTAATTTGTTTTTTATCATATCCTAACTCTTTAATAAAAATATGAGCGTCATACCCAGAAAGATTATGGAAGGAAACAGGCAAAAATTTGGGGGTTTTCATTGCTAAATTACAACTATTACAACGAGGACCATTAAATTTTTGAGTAACATGATTATGATCCCTAACCTTGATATTGTTTTCGCGAAAGGTTTGATCACAAACATAACAATTTTTAGCATTATCATACAATTGCTTTTCTGATTCGGTAAGAGGTAATAACGGTTTTGGGTTTTTATAAATATGTTCAATTTCTATTGCATCTTTTTCAAGCTTTTCAATAAAACATTTTGGGGCATCAGTACCTCTATATACAACCGGATCCTTATAATGTCCTCCTTGATAACTGATAAAATAGCAAAAACCTATCGGGACATGTTTTTCATACATATTAGTAAAGGAAAAGTTTGGGTCAGGACAGCAAGTATCAGTTTTCATAGTTACACACTCGAAATCCGCATACACAACAAAAGGTATTTTCAAAGAATGTTGGAAATTTTTAAATTTTAAAAACTTACATGTTTCTGACGGCATTACTACCCTTGCAGGACTTTTATTCCCACACATCTCGTTGTGCTGAAGAAGTTTGTATTCTGTTTGGAAGGCACTTAAGCATCTCTTACATATGTAGGTCTTATGTTGATGTTTTGATAGTTGCTTTGAAACAAGTCGAGATAAGCTTTTAATGAAACAATAGTGTCCGAGATCATTATTTTTTATATATAGCAAATCTATATGTTTTTCACATACTATATCACTAATAAGAAGAGGAAATATTTTTAAATCTTCTTCAAATGAATAAATGTTTATTCCTATACCATTCATTTTTGAAAATTTTTTCACTTCGTTTAGAGGTGTTGGAAAGGATATTCCATCAAAGTTCAACTTATTTAGGTGAGTGACATAACTTATCGTCTTGTTAGGGTGGTTGGCGCTGGGGTAGAGAGCTGCGAGAACAGACCACATGAAACATTGAGAATCCTTTTTATTGATGACATTGATGATTGCCTTAGTTTCAGCTATCTGCTTCGGCACCTCGATGAATGATGATGAACCTCTGAATGGAGAATAACGATTTGTGCGGACTTCGAGTCTTAAGATTTCGTCCAGTGTCCAGCCAGCCAGTTCGGCTTTTTGCCCCATCCAGTCACCTCGCTCTTTCTGGATTTTCCTCGGACATGATGTGTCTATGCGAGGAGGTGACCAGGACAGTCCCATCTTGAGAATCTTCGTTGATCAGGCGTTTTTGAGAAGTTCAGTTCTTTTTATCGTTTTTCCTTAAAATCTGTCTCTTTCAGGAGTAAAATCACCCGATGAGATCCGTTGCTCACTTTCAGGATTTATGGTTTTGTAGGGACTGCGAAAATGGGGACTGTTTCAAACCTGTGCTTTCATTGAAAGGGTGGGGAGCTCTTTTTGCCCCAAATCCCCCACAGTGGTCGACAATGCACGTGGCTTCA
>BMAW01040577.1:0-10955 GCA_019974015.1 Nephila pilipes | reverse complement strand
GCTTAAGACGAAAATAAAAATTGGTTAACATAAAAGTAAAAATTGTGGTCTCGATTAAATACTATGTAATTTCAAACATTTTTTTTGAACTCGATACACAAAAATTCAGAATATCAAAATTTCTTTATATATATTAAAATATTAAAAATAAAAAAAATAAAAAAAATTATAAATAATAAAATTATCTTTTTATAGATATAATTGTGTTTATTATAATGGATGTAAATATTCACCAAACTATTATTCATAGGTTTTGTTTTTGAGGAATACCCTTTCTTTGATTAAATGTTTTATCTTTATATTTAATACCGTTCTTTCTAATTGAAATATTATCTAAAGATATATATATTTATCAAAAGAAATTAAAAAAAATCATTAATTTTATAATCCTTATAAATAATTAAAAGTACCTTAATCATTTCTACCATGCCTGTCGAATGAAAGAGATCTTCAAAATCACGATTATGAGTAGCAAAATAATTTTATTTCTTTTTTATTAATAATATCTAAACTCCTTTTAATAACAGCAATTTTATTAAATTATTAATAGCATATTTTGTAAGAATTTTTATAATATTTTAACTTTTTTGTAATGTAAATATTATATTCATTAGTAGCAGATCAAAATGTAATGTGTTCTTTATGAAATTTTGGAATAATAAAAATATGAGGAAGCATACTTTTATCTATTCGTAATTCTATTGTTTTATATAGAGATGTAATTCTAATTTCTAGATCATTAAAACTGTTTTCTAAAAAAGAGGTAATCCCTTCTAAATATTTATTAATAGTTGAAGTGTAGTAATATTTGCTAAATATTTGTAGTACTACTTGAAACTTTGTCAACATTACAGATAATAAAGCTTTTTGTTAAATCTAATTTTTTAATATAATGTATTTAAACCTTTTGTTTAGTTTTAAATTTATATCATTAATATTTATATAAATATGGTTCTTAAATGTATATATATATATATATATATATATATATATATGTATATGTAGATATTGGGGTGATGGAGATTGTTCATCCCGAATCTACGATGGTTTGCTGTTACGCAAAGGGCTGGTTGTCTAAGGGGGTAAATTCGGATTCCATGTAATGTTGTTGATGGTATTCAAGGATGAAGCTTGCAGTAGCTTTACTTGTTTATTAGGAGAGATGATGAAGAGTGAAAAGTATTTACACTATGATATATATACAGGTAGTAAACAAACAGTTCTTCCGAGACGGATAGATGGCTGCCTCATTTAACCCATATTGGCGCTGGGCGCTGGAACGCGCTCGGGTGTTTGAAGCTTACTTCCGACGCGGGTAGCGAAGGAGAAGAGAGCGAAAACGAGTGTCACTCAGTTTTGTTCTGGGATAGGTGGCGCTGCATGAGCTTATCACATGACTCTGATTCGTGGCGACATCTATTGAGTATCGGAGGAACTGATTTTACAGTAAATTGGAAAATAAAATTAATTGCTTAATAATTAGCTGGAAAATCCTATATATATATATATATATATATATATATGTATCTATTAAAAATTTGATTAATCTATATAATATAATATCTATATATCTAAATTTGATTAATCTATCTATTATATAATATAATATCTATATATCTAAATTTGATTAATCTATCTATTATATAATCTATCTATATCTATCTAATTTTTCACTGGAAATATATAATTCACAAAATTTGAAACATCGAAGATATTGGTAAGTATTTTTTCTCACAGGCATTATTTAACACGAAATTCTTTTATATAAAATATATTTCGGTTTCTATATTTTGACTTTATAGGTTTTCTTTTATATGGCATAAAATTTATTTGAGGTCCCTAGTTGCACCGTTGAACTAGAGCGGAAATTTCGAATTGTCAGCTCAGATGTCATTCGCTTCACTTGATCTTTTTTTTTTAAATTTTGACTTCCGTTACCAGTAATGTCATATTGCTTCTCAAAGCGATGTTAGTGAATGATCACGATATTTGTATATTTATACCAATTTAAATTTGCTCTTGTACTGCAGAAATCTAAATGAATCAATAAATATGGCTGACTA
Organism: Nephila pilipes; assembly: GCA_019974015.1. Lineage (NCBI taxonomy): Eukaryota > Metazoa > Arthropoda > Arachnida > Araneae > Nephilidae > Nephila > Nephila pilipes. The sequence goes on along the minus strand of BMAW01040577.1, from coordinate 8,892 downwards.
TCCCGATTTACCCTAAATAATCAAAACCAACAAGTTGTTTTCATTCGAAAAGTTGTAGAAAACGTGTTTCAGCTATATCAATATCATAGTTTCATCATACAAGTGTGAAATATTTATAAGATGTCGATCTAGTCATAGATTGATAATAATCGATGACTAAACAGAATGATCTGCTCGAAAATAGGTCTATCAAATTTCAGGGGATGCATCATTTCTGTCACCCTGAATTTAATCCCTACATCGAGTGATGTATCAGAGACAGTTTAAATTGTTGTCAGAATTAATCTTTGTTTGCTGCCAGATTATGCTAATTTGCAAGCAACTGGAACTTATTGAGGGACATTAGAGGATTTTCTGTTACTGGATGCAGAGATATTTGGATCATAAAGGGAAAATGAAGAATATTGTAATCAGCATGTGTGTTTATTTAATTTGTCCTTGAAGTTCATTAACAGTTCTCGTATTTTAAAGTAAAGGAGAAATTAGGAGATATAAATAAATAAATATTCACTATATTATAACAATAATTAAATAGATACTTGCATAATTGGTTGTTTTGCAGCATGATAGATTTGCGGAGTATTGCCAACTTCTTCGCTTAATTATTTCGAAGGTGAAAATTTCCAACACTGTTGTCGACTTTTTTTTGGAATAAATACTTAAAAACAAAAATTTATCATCGATATCAAAATTCATTTCACTAAAGTGTTGATTTGAATTGAAGTTGTTCTTTTTCAGTTATTCAATATTAGGGAAGCTGTTCTTTTTCAATAAAAGCTTATTTTTAATTCTTGTCGAATATTCTGTCACTATCACTTTATATGATATATTTTCTTTTATTTCATTTCTACGTTATTTACTCTGCTTTTAAATATTCATACTCGTGCTTTAAAAGAAAGGTAATGCTCTTTTGGGTTTTTATTTACGTTTTTTTTAAATGTATTAATACAAGGTGGCCGACTATGCTTAAAACAGGATTTCCGGCGAAATGTTACATTTTTTTTACTTCTCCATTTAATAAATCAACTCATTAGCGTTCCGAAACTGCTTCTGTTTTGAGTCTAAGATAAGTAGAAATGAAATTAAAACACTTTAAAAATTACTTCACAGCTGTCAATTGAACAGGAAGTGCGTGTTTAGGGTCGTTTAAAAGACAGTAGGTCTGTGTGACGATTCTTCATAACTTTACGGTAATATACGTAAAATGACATGCAATTTTTATCTAGAAAGTTTTACCGAAATCTTCGATAAGCATGCCACAAAATTTGAAACAACTTTACATGAATTTCTGCGAAAGAGAATGGCAATAGGCAAACATCCGATGCTGTTTACATCTTTATTTTGAATCTGCTATAATATAGGAGTATTTGAATTAGAAAGAGAGGCATGATAAGCAAAGATTTTATTATTGGAACTTAAACTAGAATTAACAGAGTTAAGTGGGATTCGGGAGAAATTAACTTTGAATACACTTTGAAAGACAATAAAGTGTGTTTTGTTCTCTAACGTTTATACAACTCGAGTTTTGAACTTATTGACTATTTAATTAGACTTTAAGATGGACGTTGAGTTCAAGGAAATAAGTCACAAATTTTTCTTTAAATATTTTATACGTTTTCTTATTATTAATTATTTTTTTTTAAAACTGGCTATTGACATACATATTATAAAAATAGATATGGCTTTACGTTTATTTTCACGCATTAACCATTTACTCTGCAAATTAATGCAAATATTCGTTACGAAGGAAATTCATTTACTTGTAGATATTGAAAATCGCATTATCGCTCAATTAATATTAATACTACAACTCGTGTTTTTTATGGATCTCAGCTACCATACAATAATGGGATTAGACAACAAACAAAGATGTAAATGATCCAAATGTTCCATCGTGCAACTCTGTTCCAAGATATTCATTTCATACATTAACTGTCTAAAATAAGAGGCCATTTTAGTCAAGTGGTCATGATGACAGATTCACAGCCGGAGCTGTTTTCTTCAAATCGTGGAATCGATCCTTGATGACTCTTGAGAAACGCCATATAGAAGGGCTGAAGTAAGTCGAGGTCCCATATCTACCCGTTTGCACGACATGGAAGTTTGAAGAGGGAGGTACAGGCTCAGGTATCATCCACGTCCCTTGACAGAGGTTCCAAAATACGAGGTCCATCTCCAATTGCCTTAGTGTTTCTTCTCAGCATGACGTTAATAAACATTCAATCTACTTATCAAAATATAAAAATTCCTTTAATAATAAACACCATATAGATGAAAACACCTATTCCATTCCTGTTTGATTCATTGGCCTGGCTACCCAAAGCTTAAGATTTGATTCCAGTGGATGCTTTTTCTTGGAGATTCGTTAAATCATTTTTTCATACCCAAAATGTTAACCTTGAAGAAGTGTTTCATTCAAACAATTCGTCTAAAAACTCCAGATATGCTACGAAACACTAGGAGAGAACTGGATTGCCGTTTAGAAACATCAAAATCTAATGACATTAAAATTTGCTGAGATGTTCTTACTTTTTTAATAGTTTAATAAAATTCTAGTGAGTAGTTCTGTAAAAATAAACTATAATATTCGTACACTCTAGCCATGGATATCCCGTATATTTTTTTATTATTTTATCATTGTCTAAGAGCGATTTGGAATTTTAATCAATTTTTACTCACTTAATAATTTTTTATTAAATTAATATATATAGATTCATAAAAAAATAAAATGCAATTAAATTTTACATGTTTAACACGATCGCAGTATGTTTTAGGTATCCTTCTACTTATTTTCTAGGTTTAGAGATACTTCAATAACTTATTCTATATTGAAGCAGCGAGTCATATAATTTTACGTGTTGTTTATCAGAATGATTAAAGTTTATGGCAAATGAAAATAAGTCTATTTTTAAATAGAAAAAAAAAACCTGGAAGAAATTCTACAAAAACTAAATTTGAACAATGTTTTCGTAATGCACTTACAAATCGATCAAAAAACTACATTTTATGGGATTTTTTTTATTGTTTTTGAAGTAAAGCAAACGAAATAAAGACATTGCTGTTCAAAACATCTGTTGTTTATATCAAAATACAAAATTTATAAGATCATAATATTGTATGTACAAAAGTCATGAAAGTGATGCAACATTCGTTTTTGAAAAGAATATAAGTAGAAAGGTTTATTTCCATTATGATGTCAAGAAAATGCTTGCAGTTCGTTAAGATTTTGTATCTTTCTAGAAAGAGCTAGATGTTATTGAATAAAATATATCATACATTCTGTTTCCGACAGAATAATTAAGGCGAATTTATCCGAAATCAAAAGAATCTTTGATGAAGTTAGGCTTCAAATATTCACTTTCCCTACATATGCCAGATAACGGAAATTAATATTACGGAACATGGGTTTTTGAAATTTTAAAATGTTTATTGTGCTGATTCTTGGAATAAATTTTTCACTATTTTCAACGAAAGAAAATATTTTATTATGTAATTAATTTCATGATATTATTATATTTAACGGAATTAACGATCTTTATAGGATTACCAGCTTTACTAATTTCGGTATCAACGTTATTAGACCGCATGCAAACTTATTTAACGAATATTTTATTCATGTATAATATATAGGAATGGGCACTGTCTCTCAAATGTTGTTTAATTTTAACGAGATAAGTTTAATAATAACATCAAAGAGCTTCCAAAAATCAATAACAAAACTTAATTACCATGACTGACGTTCAATTCTTGTAGCATTATTTAATTAACAAGAAAGACGATCAATTCCTATAGGACTTATAAACATGCCTTATATACATTTTTAATTCATAAAGAATTGTTATTTAATAATTTTTTACATTTAAGGTATTTAATTTATCAATAAATATTTAAATATCTTAATTATGTCACTCAAGCCTTTATCAGTAAATATTATTTCACATTTAAAATAATTTGTATACTTTCTAGATCATGTTTAAGTAAAAGTTTGTTCAAAATTCTTAAACATTTATTATTTGTTCAGCTTCAATAATATACTTGATAATACATTCTAATTTCTGCTTTTAGTTTGGGTTTCATTTTAATACCATTTAACACACACATGCACACACTTTCTGAAATTAAAAACACCAAGAATCAAGGATAAGTAAATTGAGTTAGTATTCACAATCAGATATTTTAAAAAAATTGGAATATCAAACAGTATATACCCATGGTGTGTGCATGCATTATATTTCAATTACATTTCCTGCCATAATCATAGGTCTCTGTGGTGGATTTAATAGTGGGATGAATATCTCCAGAAGAGTTAATGAACTTAATTTGACATAAAACGTCAAGTCACGTGAACCATTGCACGTAAATTATCGCGCGGAGACCTCATTTAGAACAAGGATGAACGGGGATTGATTATATTTTACTGAAAATTCCTTACCGTTTGGAGCGGAGAGTTATCTGAAAGATTTTAACTTTGTGCTATTGTTTACGTTCGAATGTTCCTTTTATTTTCTGTTATTTTATGCAATCAAATAGCAATCCTTTTCGAGTACCATAATTATTGAGTCATTTGATTGATACAGTCGAATGTAGCCGTTACTTATCGTCAAATGAAGCTTGGCATCTCTCGTCGGAAATTAATAATCGTCTATTATTAGTAATTATTAAGAAAACTTCTGTTAAGAGCACCTGAATGTTAAATTTAAGGTTGTAGTCAAGTAGAGTATTTTAAATAAGAAAATTCTGTATTGATGCCCAAACCTTCATTTTTCAGTCAATAAATTAAAATAAAATCAATACCAATATACAGGTAACGAAAAACCAAATGTTTGTTGATAGATAAACAGTAATAATTTGGGTTAATAATGTAATTTCCTAGAGATTCATTTGAATCGTGGAAATCATTTAAGAACTACGAATTTACATATTTAATGAGGTTATATCCTTTTATTTTCCCTACAGGACTGTAAAGTCTTATTAAAAAAACATTACAAGTACAAGTCTATATTGATACAAGTAAGGCCAAATTAGATATAATGAATTTAATGTGAGATGTTTTTCATGCATAAATAAATATAATAAAGAAGTTTAAAACATTTTTTTCAAAAACGTAAGTAACTTGAGAAAAAAGGAATTAAAAGAAAACCGAAAAAAATTGAAAGCTTTGTTAGCTATATCTGTATGTTGGAGGTAAACAGTACTGTATTATTGAAATTTTACATGAAAACAGTTAGAGGCATTTATTTCATATTTATTAACTGCTTGCTCGTTAAGAATCTCAGGGTGGTTAAACTTCAAATGTTTTAAATTCCTCAATATATATATATATATATATATATATATATTATTTTATCATTTACAACGGACAGCTGTGATTAATTCTTCAATCATAGTCCAGTAAGCCTGAAATCAGAAGATCTAATATCGTGAAATATACCTTCGATAATAATTGCTCCTAGTTATTTCCATTATTAATTTGACGTCTTAAATGTTGCCTCCTTATTGTTTTTGATTCTATTGGAAATGTCATTGAAAAGATATACCACATATTCACGAGAGTCATTTAGATAATGACAAGTATTTTCATTAACAACGTGGAAGATATATTTGCCAGGAGTTTGGATATGGGTCGTGTTCTCATACCCAATTCTAATGAATTTCGATGAAATTCAACATCCAAATAAACAGAAGATAATTTTACAGAAAAGAATAATATACAGTTAAATAGTACAATGTGAATTCAAATTTAAGGAGTACAATTTATTTTTCCACTTGAGATTTCTCTTCAATCTAAGAGAAAGACAGGACACTAGACAATTACTTAAAAGCAGCTCGATGTATCCAACAGAAATATTTATATAAAGCCATACGTACATATTGAATAGTAGCTCAAAAATATTTACGTACAATTTATATAATAATACGCATTTATAATGGTGAAGACATGTACAACAGCAGTACATGATTTTGACGACAGATGGCGCTGCAATGACAATTCGTTGCTACCATTTTGTGCTGTCATCTTTTAAACAGGCTCTCAGGCGTATTTCCGTTCAACTGACCATTGGACACTTTCACATGATGTTATTTGATTTTAGAATATCTTCTAATACATGAACTGGGACTTATTAGATTATTATTGTTTACATTAATAATTTATCGTTTGCTGTAATTTTAATTTAATAAATAATTTTAAGATACAATCATCTTTTTTTTGTTGTCGTTAACATTGGCAATATTTTTGTACTTTAGATGATTTTGCTTGTGAAAATAAAGATTTTTTAGAAATTTGAACAAGTATTTTCTTTTCTCCATGATAATTATGTGAAGCCTGGACTCAGAAGCCCTCTTAGTTGAAGTTAAGAAATAGTAATTTTGGTGAACCATTAATATAAATTGGGAAGAGGAGATGACTACCCAATATAAAGACTCGAAAATTTCATCGTAGAATGAGCTTTCTAATAAGGTTAAATTCTTCTTACAACCCGAAAAAATCTTTAAAAAAGCATTATTAGCACATGTTGAAACTAAATTATCAAAGCCCAATTTCAATTTTGAATATGTACCAAGATGTTATTGCTTCTTTTTAGCCTAGAAGGTTTCGTTGATTAAGTTTGCTACATATATGTTATTTAGCGATTAAATAACATAGTATATTTTAAACATGCTTGTTAATTTTTTTATAAAAATTTAAAAATATTCAAGACAAACTTCCAGTAGGATGAAAAATTATTCTAATTCTTGTCACTTAAAAATATTTAAAGTATTTTTTATTTACAATTGCAAGGCAAATACAATCATAAAACTAGATTTCAAATTAACTAAACATACAACAAAAAAATTAAATGCAAACAAAAGGCAAATACAAATGCAAAGATGTTAATATCTAGGAGAGCTTGATAATAAAATATTATTTATTTGTTATATACATTATTATAAATACACCTCGTTATAAAAAAAACAAAAAAGAAGTTGGTTTAAATATTTACTCTGGGATACAGCTTGTATCATACATTGCAGAAAACTCTAAGTGGTTAAAACTGGATGAACTTAGACGAGGTCCAGGATGAAGTTAGCTGGTTCGATGCATAGAAGGAATCCTGGGCTGCTATTATTTCCAGACGAGTGTTGTTAAATGTACTGTTATAAATACCAATACTGCAGATGCGCACATGGAATTCTAAAATTTTCATTATTGTGCATATGCAGACATTAGTTGTCCAGGATTGTCACCTCAATGGCAAGGCGAGAATGAGCAAATGGTTCTTTCCACTTTATGACAGTGCGAGATGATGCCAGTGGTGTAAATTGGGTGGCAACTTACTTTAAAAATCGGCTGACAATCAAAATGGAAAATGAGGCATTACTATTTATTCAAGCCTATAAACTCAAGAAATAAAATACCAGGTATTGTCCTAAGTTCGATTCTGAAGGTGCATATATTACATAAAGTAGCGAGGTTTAAAATAATTATTTTCTTAAAAGCACTTCTAAGATGACCCAAATTTTTTTTTAAACCTAAAGTTCAAAATGTCCATCTCATTTTTAGGTGATGAAGTTGTTTTGTATTTGAGAATCACATTTCAAGATATCGTTCGAGTATTACCTTTACATGCAGATTATTATCTAATCAGTGATTATCTTCATAAATATTGTTTTTTTAACTACTTCAAAGAAACCAGGAAATGTTCAGTTCGAACGAGGTCTAATTCAAAAGATAGGTACAAGCACGTGGCCAATGATCCATTAAGGCGTGCTTCAAGATTATTGTACATTTTCAACAAGGTGCATCTATATCGTTCTTCTCGGCTTGTTTCCACAGTTCTCGAGGGATTAAAGGAACAAATGTATGGAAAATTGATGTGAGAGTTTATATGGTGTTTTCTGCATGCAGAGTATGCAAGGATCCTTTGAACGTTTTCTCTCCAAAGATGTCTTGAGTTGGTACGTGCTCCTATGATTGTTTGATGGCGATCTAATTGATGAGGGAAGAGCACGGTTTCATTGTTGCCTCCAAGTTGCCCGAGGCCTCGTTCAGGTACGGGCCGAGGGACGTACCTGATCTGGACACTCCTTCTTTAAAGGCTTGCACCTCTCGCCAGCAGAGGACTTGGGTTGCGACAGCACTTGGCACGGTCTTGCGGTGGGTGAAACGAGACAAGGCCCATGCAACAGTTGGGCCACGAGTAAGTACTGTGTGATGCATTTGGAATAATCTGCATGTCTCGAACATCTATCTTATTCTGTATGAATTTACTGGGAGAAGTGAATTTTTGTATGTCTGTATTTCATTATGAACAGATGGTCTGAAACTTTTATGGATGTATGTTACCTCGTTGCCTGGTTGTGATAAAGATGATTAAATTTCAGCTGCCATATTGATCTGGTTGACTGATACGAATTCATCTGGTGTTGGGTGTTGCTCATTTCGATGCGTCGTAAATGCCGCTTGGTTTTCGCGCGATGTGTTGACATCCCCGAATGACTATGCTGTTTCGAGATATTTCTGATGATATTATTTGAAGCTGATGTCTGTTTAAATATGTCCATCTTTTGCGTTCGCTCCGCCCTTTTTTCGGACTGCGGTGCGATATGGTGGTGTCCCCTGATTTTCCTTTGATAGTAAACTGGGTGAACGACTTGGGCGCATAGCTGTTGTTCGTAGTAGTGATCGGTACTTCTGGTAAAATATTTCGAAATTGCGGTGTTTGTTTTCTTTCTTATCTTCACTTGTTGATTATTGTCTCTGATGGGTTTTATTGAGTACTTTGTTTCAGCTGTTTGCAGAAAACGCCGATTTCAAGCGTTTGATGACCCTGACATGAGTGCGACGAGCGTTGATGTGAATGACGGTCTACTGTGTTCGGAAGTTCTATCGTCGTCTTAGTTGACGGTGAC
>BMAW01040545.1:0-14584 GCA_019974015.1 Nephila pilipes | reverse complement strand
GCTGTTTCTTGTTACGCCACTTCGCGGAACCCCACATTCTTTCAACATTTTGCATATGAACTCCCGTTGACAGATCTACAAAATTGTCCTTACGGTTCACCGTTAAATGTGTAAACCATTATCCATTTCGCTGTTTGGTAAATTGAAAATTGTTAACGACATTGTCAAAGGCAACAAAATAGGTATTTAAAAAAAAATACGAAATCGGTAACGTTAAAAGGCAAGCGATATTTTACTAAAATGATGAAGTGCTTAATGATTGCAACCTTAGGAGTTTACAACCAAACATGGCGATAAATCTTACTGCTTAGCGATTTACCGAAACCTTAATTTGGCGGGCGCCGATTTAATGGACAAGTACCAAAAAAACTCTAACGTAACTTTTTTTGTGAGAGAAGGTATAGAAAATCACAGAAAAGCCAGTTATAAAATGAAATTTCAGTTGGAAATGCAGACAGAAAATCTAATGTTTCGTTTCTTTCAAATACAATAAAAAAGGCATGAGCTGCTTAGATTTCAAAGTAAAGAATTGGTGGTTGTGAAAAATATGGTTGATTGGTTGTATTAACGTCACACTTGAAACAACACGAGGGCTATTGGTGACGTACCTCGTAATTTTGAACCTTACTGAAAAGTATGATTCGGTAGAGAGTGCTGGGGGGTGTCGTTAATATTTAATTAAGAAATTAAAAAAAGCATCTGGATAAAATTTATTCTGCATTTTAAGAGATATCTATGTACATACCCGTAATATCGTAATCTACTGTAATTAATGTGAATTTTTTGGCCTTCAATATGTCGTAGATTGAAGTAACCTACAATGTCGTTAAGTTTTTATTATTATCCAGGAGAGTCATGAAGTTTAATTATTACTAAAAATTTGTTTAATATTTATAATACTTTTCCATATATTCATCATCCAGAGTTAGATATTTCTCCCAACGTTTCTTTATCTTTTGAAGGCCGTCACTGTAAAGTTCAACAGATTGAACACACTATCTCCTCCACACCATGGGTTACTTCAATCTACGACTTCAAATAAATCACCACTAATAGCTATAATAAACAACATTTTGTGCATAAGGCTCAATATGCTGAATAAATTTAAATGAAATAACTCTAAAGCCTTAACTGTATCCTTATGATGAGAGTCAAAACAACATTAAAACTATCATTTTAGTTTTCTATTAAATTTTCTCATCTACATTTCATTTCATTATTTTGAGACTTTTCTCTCGCCAGACTAATGTAATGCTTTTTTTTTATTTCGCTGCTCCTTTGTGGTCAACACTACTAACATACTATATTTTATAAGACATTAAAAAGTTGAGCATTTTTTTTCTTCTAAATTATTCAAAAGAGCTGGTTAATTTAACTATGATAATATTATTGTCGTCGAATAAATGAATTACTGATAGTACTAAATTCCATTCCAAATTTAATTGATAATGAACCATTTTCAGGTTGTGCCGAACTGTATACTTTTCCAGCAGAAACCACGTGACTCCCGCCAGAGGACGCAGTTGATTGGAGTGAGCAGCGTTAAAACAGAACGAACTTTAATTAGAGCTAGAGAACGCTTTTGCTTTCCCATGTAACCTGTGTTGTGCATTATAATGATGTGTAACTGTTGCAGTTATTTAATTAATGGAAATACATTATTTTTTTATTTACAAAGAGAATTTTCATTTAATTGGATAATCTGTTTTGTTGCTTTTAAAAAGAAAACTTTACTGCCCTAGCTCCCCGGAACTACAGATGATGATGATAGTTAAGTTTTATATGCGCAAGAGCCAGATGTGGCCATACTGCGCCAAACAAGGTAAATCTGTGATCTAGACGTTAAACAATGGAAAAGGATTGATCGAGTAGAAGGGTAGAGTAAGAAAGTAAAGTTTATTGACGTACGAACCAGATATGACTATGCTGCGCCAAATAAGATTTAAATGTGGTCTAGACGAGAAGAAATTGAAGAAAAGACACAAATTGGTTGACAAGAAGAAGGGTCGAAAATAGAGAAGGATCGCTAGGATAACCCCGAAATTCGTCACCCGTGTTTACCAAAGACAGTAAACCGCATAGGAAAGAAAAAGATCACTTGGGTGCCACGGGGTCATGATGCCCGTTCTTACCTAAAGAAGGCAAGTCCCTGAGGTCCCCTGATATAAATCCCAGGGGCAGGGTGCCCGGCTATACCCCCAGACGCTAGGTACCCACTTTAGTGGCCTCTTACGACATGCATGAGCTACAGTGGGACTGTTCTGTCCCCAGAACGACAGAAAAGGTACGTCAAATTTTGATATTCTTAATGAATAATGACATAGTTACCTATTCTTAATTAAAGCAATAAACTTTTTTATTTTTTGTTTCTTGACACAGGTAGTTTATTAGGCAAATAATCTTCGCTTTTCTAAGAATATGTAGAAAAACAAATAACAATATTTTAAATTCTGGCAAAGATATTAAACTTAGAGTTTTAAAATCTGATCTTTAAAATCTAATTCGTGGAAATGCAATCTGTAGAGTACCTTGGACGGGGGGGGGATGCAAAGGGACATATGCATCCCCTACCCAATATTTTTCTCGAAATTGAAATACTTCAGGATAATTATTTTATTGTACTATTATGGATATTCTAAATTCTAAACATAAGAACTGTTTTTTTCTCCTCATGCTTAAATTTTTTTTCATCACGAAGGGAAAAAAATTATTCCAAGTCAGCCGACTGCTGAGAAAACAGCAGAGAAATGTTTGCTGTTTCTGAAAAAAGTGTCTCAGGCGTAATTTTTGCAGATAAAGCGGGAATGCATTCCTAAAAAATACCCCCCTCAAATAGAAAATTCTATTCTCATGGTATTTTAAATATTTTCCTTAAAGGAAGTTTACTTTATTTTTTATATCTTGATAAAATTATATCACTATCTGAACAGTTAAATTGGAGAAATAAGTTTGATATAGCGTATTATATACTTTTTACCAAGTGTTAATTCTGAACTAAAAAATTGCTGTTGTCATTGTTGTTGTTTTCTCACTAGCTTACTGCATGCAGTAGTTATAATTAATGATATGTTTCATATTTTACATTACATTCAACTTTAATTGCAGGAGACCCTTTTGAAGTTTTGATATTTTAATTCCTCTACGTATAATTTCTTTTATAATATTCTGCGCAAATGTATTTTACACACACCATCCGAAATAATCGATACAGACCCAAAGGTAAAACTTCCTAAATTTCACAACTATAAAGTTTAATTAAATTTTTTCATTGATTTATAAAATTGTTCTAAAGGCAGATTCTTAGAACCGAAAGTTCACAGGTATTCGTAAGGAAATAAAATTGAATTTACACAGTTTCTTTCTTTTTTACAATTATGGAAATCTGTACAAAATGGCGTATCGAGGAGAGGGGGGGGAGACCACTCCTGGCCTTTGATCGGGGAAAGAGGTTTCCGAAAAACCTTGAGTTCATAGGTAAATGGACATTTATCGTTGACGTACATAAGCATCCCTAATACTTGTTACATCTCAGAAGTTAAAAGTCCCCATGTCAAATTACTGTTTAAATAGTAAGTGAGATATCAGCTTACGTGTTATATTCATCTCCAAACTGTGTTGGAAAATTTAAAATTCCAAAAAAAAAACCCGCATCACGATATATCTCCATTTGTATAGGACGCGTAGAAGAAATACAGTATTTATCTTTGGCATATATATTCATATCTAACAATTCATAAACATTGGGCATAACCTCCAATAACAACAATCAATAGGCGAGCTGTTGAAATATTTTATTTCTCACTCCACGAGAAAGTAAATTTGAATACATTTTAATGCATATTCTATACATGTAATAAAGGAGAGTTGGATATTTTTTCCTTTTAAAGAAGTATATCGGTCTTTTTCACTGTATTCGAAAAAATAATTATTCGTCGGTGATTTTCTGGGAATTTTAGAGGGGAAGGTAAATTTAAACTAGTTAAGAGAGATATTCATATTCGTATAGGGTAGAGATGGACAAACCTTCTTGGGAGAGGACTGAAAAACAAACGAAAAAAAAATAGTTAACCGTTGTAATTTATTCGAAGACTCTTTAAAGAATATGCAAATATTAAGATGCAAATATAGATGTAATAAATAAAACTGCAACTGCATTCTTTACAATTCCTTAAATTCAGGTTCGAACAGTGATGTACTTATTCTGAGAAACGATGCTAAATGCTTGTCAGTTGATTTCTAATACTATTCTTTCTAAGATTAATGGCAGAAAACACATGTTCACATATACGAATTGAAGAAATCATAGCACAAAGTTTCTGAGCTTGAGATATTAAATATTTTTTAACTAGCTTTCGATTACGATTTGTGAAATTCTAATTTTGGAACATTGAGATACAACTGCTCGAGAAGATTGTTAGATTGTGGCTCAAATGATTCAAGCTTCAAATTCGGCCTCGTTGCTTCTCTATTTATGTTGAAAGGCATGTTGAAACAAATCCAATTCTGAGAGAATAGAATTGAAATCTGTGTTCAAATAGAAAACATAATTTCCTCATGCCATCTTCATAACTCAAGCTTGTCTTCATTTAAAGAGGATATTGAATTTAACCTCAGAAAACGAAACAAGATGTTCTTAGCTAGTTGTCCATAAATCATCGATAAACATATTTTTTTCTTGCATCTTGCACGTTCATTAAAAAATGGAAGGAAAAAATATATTTATTCAATTAGGAAGATTATCAATAAATATTGCTTTCTGGGAAATTTTCAAGAGAAGAATGTATGTACTTGTCTGTGCTCGTGCCGCAATAGGAAAGCACTGAGCGGAGCTTAAAATGCACGATGGAAATGTCAATAAAATGAGATAGCATACAATATTTAATATGTACTCATTTTCCACGCCAATTATGTGACATCCCTTTCCGTTTTGAAACGAGTTCTATATAATGTATATTATATATTACAATAATAATTTATTTATATTATATATATTGTATGGTAATATCGTAAATATATTATGTTCAATCCCTTGATAAATACTTTGTGAAACGGCGCTGCAATTGCCCTTCGAATGTACCGTTTATTTTATGATTGGAATTTTCTTTAAGAGTGCATATAGATAAAGTAGAATGATCGGAACACCAAGGATCGTTTCTATAACAAGGTTTCAAAAATATTTTTGATTAGGGTTTTAAAGTCCCCTTATAGTTTGAGAGCGGCAGGTGGCGCTGCATTAACATTTCTAGTCCGTCTAGTTATGAACTGTTATTGTAACATTTCGGCGTTATGTTCAGTTATACTATATTCCTTTAGAAGTTGCTCAATTAAACGGCTTACTCACCCTTAGAGTTCTATTTAAGATTTTGAATTTGGAACAATTATGGTTAATTATTAATATTGTGTGTAGCAAAATGGCTGCAAATATGACAGTTTCTGTTGCCAAGAAAAGAGCCCAAAAGTCTGTGCTCTAGGGAAGTTAAAACAAAAAAGCTATCCGAGTAAAATTTAAATATTTCAATTAGAGCTACTGAAACCAAAATTTAAAAATTTGCAAGACTAGTTTAATTCTATTATCGGCTGTATTATTAATCTAACCGCTGTAGATAACGTCGAAAACATTATGAATTAATAATAAGAAATAAATGCTATATTGCGATAGAATTTTATATCAATTGTAAGTATTTTAAATTGAAAAATCAGAATAAATTTGAAAGTTCTACTGTCATTCTATTTCTCAGAATTCTGTTGTGTGTTTAACGAATATTTCTTTGCACACATTCGCGATATAAATGCATGCTTGACTCTCATTTTAAGATTTTTTTAAAGCCAGTATTGATCAAACCCGAACTTATTAGAAGATATAAAATTACAATACCTCACAAGTTAACATTAAGAGGAAATGCCTTTAGAATAGTTCAAACAATTTCGATAAAAGATTCTAATTAGTTATAGGTTAGCACGGTCTCTACTAGAGTAACTAATTTTGCAAATGATTTAGGGCATCATATAAAATCTCAGTCATCTACTTCCGAAATATTTTTCATTGCCTTTAATCACAGTACAGATATTGGAAGCGTACCTCGATTATCCGTGTTTTACAAGCATGCGAGACGAATTTCATAAGAGGTAATGTTAGGAAGAGGAATGTTATTGAGGTAATGTTAGAACTAGTACCTATGCATGGCACTAACACAGAAGATAATAGATTGTAGAAGATCAGAAACACAATCAAATATAACACTATTAAATTAAATTATGCAGTCACAGACGGAGCTCCTTCGATGACCGGATAAAACAATATCTTCGTTGCATTTCTGCAAAAGAAAGTAACAATTACGATGGTTCTAAGTTTCATCATTCACATTAAGTTATACATCAAGAAATATGAATGAAGGTGATGATACAGAAGCTTCTTTGAATTTAGAAGCTTATGTATGTTATAACTAATAATTTTGGGATTTACTCATTGATAATTAGTCTGAATGAAGTGATTTTACAGCGGAGAGAAGACAAGCCGAACATAGATGAGAATCAGAGAATTAAAATAAAGAACAATGATTCAAATGAAGAGATTATCTTTTGGTGCATCATTAAATATATTGAAACAAACAGGATTAGAGTTGACATAAACTCAATAAAACATACTTGGAGGAAGATGGAAGTGTTGTCCAAATCATTGAAGTAATTCGTGCATTCGTAATTCATGAAACTAATGTTAAATATCGGTGTGATTCACGAGTGCGACATGTCTCCTGTGAATGTGTCCTAATGAATGTGTGTGGTAATGTCGAATATCGTGAGCAAATGTGCCAAATTCTTGGCGAGATTCTTGCTTAATTGTTCCACCAGGAGGGATTGCGGGCAATCCAAACAAGCGCAAAAGTTAATGGTAAATAATGTTTGTTTCCGAATACATATTGCTTTACATTCAATACATAGATCATTTAAAAAAGTGAATAATGTCTATAAACATACTTTCTGTTAAAAAAGAGTGAATAATGTCTATAAACATACTTTCTGTTAAAAAAAGATTATTAAACATGCGCCATGGTCAGGACGTTTAGTAAGCAGAGAGAACAGACTGATCCAAGTTCCAAGCTTATCACGCTCTCAGTGCCAATAACTGTGATCCAGAGGTATTATCAATAAACGAAACTCTCTGGCAGGTATAACTCCACCATGAATTCTCTCGTACAAGAGATCTTCCTGACTATTGTAGATGAGTACTTCATTAAACTGGCGTAAATTAATTGATTTAACTGTCTTATTTCGTTATCCCTTTTCCTCCCGTCAGCGAAATAATTTCTTTCCTATTTTATACCTGTTTACAGATCCCTAACTATAAATGAAAGACTGTGTAAAAGTGCTCGAGTTATTATAGCGCATTGCAGCTTGTCCATCAAAACACTGGAGCATAGTATGTAAAAGGTTGGCCACTCCTGATCGTGATGAAAAATTAGAAATCTTAAATCAAACTATTATTGATTTAAACTATCTAGTTTTAATCAACTATTCATGCTTTTAAGTCAAAAGCGTTATCAGAATAAAACATTGTGGTAGAAAAGGAACTTAAAGAAGGATATAAACTACTATATTATAATTAAATGTTCTTAATGATTATGCTAGGATTTTAAATGCAACTGAATCTCCGGCAATTCTGTTCTACAGTTTCTTCGATGATTTCTATGAGTTTAATTGAGAAAAGTGAAAACACATGTAAATTTTGTAGCGCTGAATACAAATGGTATAAATGCCATTATTTTCAAAAATTAAGCGTATAAGTAGATTTGAGGTTGCAAAAAAACAAATCGACCCTTTTGTTGTTTTTGTACACGTAATGTAAGAAACTGCTATTCGAATTTTTCTGCTTAAATATGTAAAAGTCTTTAATTTGTTTTGAGCGAGAAAATCTTCGTTTCCGCATAATAAAAAGAATCATGAGATAGCGTCGCCGTTTATTCAAACGTTAGACTCCAATCAGTCTATCAATTCATACAGAGCTCAGAATTAATGCGATTCCTTATGTAGCCAAGAATGAAAACGGATGTTTTATGACCGCGGATAGCCATAATATTGAGAAGAAAGAGTTATGAGTAATGAAGGAGAAATTTATTCAGCAAGAACGTTAATTGATGACGGATATATGATTTACCTTAGTTCATCTGAATTAACTGAAATGTTGAGTTGCAGAAATAGAACATAAATTTATCAATTGGTTTCTTGCAGAAACTTTCAAATATTGTGGAATCGAAAGCGAGTGCGGTTATTTTTGATGAAGAAAAAATTAATTGCTAATTGAATTTTTATGTAGTTCTAAAATGTTAAGTTAGCAGATCCAGAACTTTACAAACCTAGAAAAATTAAGTAACTCCTTCGTTCTGACATATGTTGATTTGATAAAAAAAAAAAAAAAAAAGAGATTAGGATAAATGTGGAGGTTGGCGTCGGTATGATTTAAATAACCACGCTCATCTTAGGAGTAAAAAGAGTTTATTAAATAATGAAAAATTAAAGAAAAGACGGACACGCATTTCTGCGTGCTTACACTTCGAGATCTAACCATCTAATCCACGTTAAAGGTGGCGCTGCTGTAGGACAATTCCCACAAAATTTATGTACCTAAAACTAATACAGTTTTACAAAAATCCGCATTTGGTTATTTAATTCGTGGCGGTTAGAATATTTTAATGATAAGAAAACACAAGCGCATTACGGATTTATTCATGAAAATGTTGAGAAGCAATTTTAAAAAAAGTTTTTCGATTTAGGATGAATAGAAATAAGAGATAATCTCCAATATAACAATGAACTCAAAGCACTTAAAAATTTAATTAAATCTGCAACAGGATAAGATTGAAATGTCTAGTAAGAAAATGCAGTGTTATATAATTCTTTACAATTAAAACATGGAGATATTTCTCATGAATATTTAGATCAGGATATTGAGGAAAATTTGTCATGTACTTCAAAATCAATGAACAAGACAGTATATGACGCTCCACATTAAGATGTGTTTCAAACAGAAAGTATTGCCACTGGAATGTTTATTGTTTCTGAAGCGAGTTGCCTTGTAGCTTGACGATTGCTTATGCCTTTGTGTTAATCAAATATATTTCAGTTATTTGTATGTATTTGCCTTAACATAGCTGCAAATTTAGTCTATATCGAAAAGGCTTCTCTACAAATCGTCTTAGCTGAGAAAGACAGAGAGGAAGATAGATTTGTTTTGTTGGGAAAGTTTACAGGCCAATTACGCAAAAGTTACATCATCAAGTTGTTCACAAATTTAGAAATTTATTTTCAAATGTTTCTGAAATTCTTGATAAGTGTAAGTATGTTGATGATCTAATTACGGAAGCAAATGTCACGAAGGGAGCCTTAAACCGCTCACGTGGAGCTGAAGAAATTATGAGTAAAGTTAGTATAAATTTGTTTTGTAGAATAAAAGTTTGATTAAAAATTCGGAAGAAAATTACAATTGTCACCCAATCTGCTAAACGATTCAGATGAAACTGAACCGGAAGTTTAGGGAATACAATAGGATTTTCAAGATGACTCTTCGAGTTTAGAGATTGCTTTGTTTAACAGATTTTTTGAAAAGAATGAAATTTACTAAGTGATTTAGTGTTCGAACTGCCGGATAAATGTACGAATCCCTAGGTATTACATTGTATTTTATAAGAACTATTGTGCATTATGTTTTATTTAGAGTACTTAGTTTATTTGTATAATGATAATTTTTCGTTTACTGATATTGTATTTTAAATATCTTATGAAAAGTTAAGATGAATTCCTTTTAAAATTTACCTTTTTTCTGTATATTCATTGAAATTATTTTAATTTAAATCCCACGAGCATGTTAATAAATGGTTTGTTAAGTGGCGCTGCGATCGCCTTTCAAATGTATTGTTCTTTACGATTCAACTTGATTGTGCGTGAGAGTATAGTTTATTAGAATGAGTGGAATACCAATGTGTCCAATCCAAAATAAAGTTTTGATATTAGAAAGTTTCGATTAGCTATTCACAGTCCGCGTTTTGTTTGAGAGTTGCAAGTGGTGCAGTATTAACATATTATGTTAGTATAACATACTTTAATTTGCGGTATAACTGGTAAAATTTTCTGGCGGATCGCAGTTTGACCATTCTTAAAATATGGTTAAATCAATCGACGACTCAATAGCTAAAGTGTTTCCGGATATTCTAAATAATTACAACTCGCATCGCTGCTGTATGAAAGGATCCTTTTATCGCCATTTAACCATTCTGTTAAATTCGAAGTGTGGCCATTAAATAACGAGACTGACGTTGTAAGACATTTTATACTGATCTTGTACATATGTACTAACTATCAATACACACTCCCTTCTCTTTTCCTACAATGCTCCATGCGAATCTTCCATTCTACTGGAAATCTGTCAACTCCAATAGAACGCGTTCCGCTCTCTTTCTATTTCACAGCTTCAATGGACTCAAATCTTGTTCCGTTTCATGCAGATTTCACCTTAGGAAACAGAAATCACTTTTCTCAAGATCCGGCGAAAAAGGCGGTTGGTTTAACACTGGGCACTGTACTTTTTAGAATCCTTTTGACAGACAATGTGGAATGAACCGGTACATTATTTTGGTGGAAGCGTTTTTTTACGGATACTTTGTCAATTCTTACAGCTTCAGCAATCGCACGAATACTTAACCGACAGTCAGAATGAGATTACTGATTGTTTCGATATTGTCATCCTTTTTGACGTAGAAGGGCAGCCCGGACTTCAATCATCTTAAGCGTCTTCTCTGTCATCTTGAAAACGCTGAAACCACTAAAAATAAAGTGCACGCGATAAACAATCATTTCCATACATTTCTTTTAATTAATTATAAGTTACAGTAACAAATTTTCTAAGTTTCACGTGGCTTCATGCTAAACAGCTGTCAGTTGCCTGCGTTTGGAACATATGCACTTCCTCTGTAGCAGCATCAGTTTCGTTATTCAATAAACAAATCTTTTATATTACGAAGCGTATCTAGAAATTGGGTATTCATATTCTTTACTTCGACTTCAAATGTTGCACATTTCAAACCTTTATTTCGCATTCGATCTCTATTCTTTTACTAACATCTGCAGTAAGGTTTATTATTTCTTTCAATCCCTACTGGGACGTCGTTCTTTTCCCTACGAATCACAATAGATTTGTAAAATGAGGAAATAAAATCCACATGCGCATAAAAGAATTTAACAACATGAAAAAAATTCGAAAGGTTTGTTGCCATCCACGAATATCTATAGCGAATATCAAACATAAGAAAACTAAGTGTATAATCTACTATTATTATAATAAGGGCCGCGCGTACGCAGGCCCCCACTACCAAAAATTACGCACCCCAACACCCGCTAAATGCGGGAGTGGCGAACGTCAACCACCCTGAGTGCAATGGATGGTCTCAGCTCGGGAAAGCCTCCTTCATGATCAAGGACTTCCCAGTGCCAGGTAAGTATGCTTCATGTGCCCGACAGAAAACTATACGTATAATTATCTATTACTAAAAAAGTGGTAAGCATAAAGTATATTAACATTTTTTGTCACACTATTTCATCTTCGCAATGCTGTTTTGTTAGTACTTAGAGCACACAAAATTTGGAAAAGGACTATCTACTATTTTTTTTTTATTTCAAGATATTGTTCAAACGAGAAAAATATTTCACCGAGTTTTTCCCTTGGTAAGATAAATTGTGGTTAATAGCGTTTACTTTAAGCAAAACTTTTAATACGTGTGATTCTCCTTTTCTCTTCAAACTTCACATGTCATGAATTTTTGAATTTTTGTAACGAAATTGATGGATTGTTTTTATTAACGTAGCACTAGGAGTAACAGGAATGCTATTGGCAATGGATCACGTGATTTTGAACCTCGGTCGAGTGACGAGGACGACAATTGAGCTGGCACTCCCTCTTCTAACTTCCACACTATGCTAAGCGGAGGACATTGGACCCCGTAAGACTTAACGAGCATCAGTCTAGGTTACACGGCGGGTCTTTAGTGGACAAGGCTCAAACCCGCGACTCAACGGAAACCGTTGGCCACGAGTCTAAAAACTTGACCACTAAGCTACCGTGGCCACTTACATCTAGCATGAATACTACTGTAAATATAGCTTCATATGTTAACAGATTATAGCATATAAACATTCTAAGTACTGATCATCAAACTCGTTTTAAAAAAAAATATATTAAAAACTAAATCTTTTACATTGAATGATTCAAATTGTCCATAAATTTGATACAAATGATGTTCTATAGCTAAAATTTACGAACGTTTAGAAGAAACAAACTACGTGTGTGTTCATTGTACGGAAAATAATCTCCTTTCACAAAGTGCGAAATGTCTACACTATAGAAAAATTGGATTTTGTAGAAGAAAAATACCAGAGAGATAAAGAAACACAATTTAATAAGAAGAAAAAAGGAATTATAGATATTTTTGACCATGGAGTGACATGTTTTTTTCTATTTCTTACAATTTTAGAATTCATATATGAAAGATTCTATTATAGTAAAATTCTCATAAATAATTGAGCAATTAAAAGTTTTATTCATAAAATCCTCATAAATATTGCAATTACGAAATCACTCTCTATATTAGAATAAACCAAAAATTCAAAATTTTGAATGATTTAAATATCTTTGCACGTGAAAACATTCTCTACATATTTTTTGAAAGATACCGAAACAAAAACTTCTTAGCTGTTTCGATTCTTCTATCTTCACACATTTTGGAGTTTTTTTTTTCCCAAAAAGAACCACCCCAGACATCCGCCTCTAAACGATATCGTAAATTACCTTTAATGTTTAAGGATTAAGATTAAGCCGAAGGTTCTAGAACATCATGTCAAATGGTATTTCGCAAATGAAGTTTTATGCTTTCGGTGGCAGCCTAGACAATTACGAAGCTGACTCCGAGTTATTAAACTGATCGAACTCAGACTCCTTCGGTGGGGTAAAGTGAGCTTATTTTTGTCACGCCACTTTTTAAGCCCTATAGCCCCTGGGGATTATATCAGGGGACCTCAGGGACTTGCCTTTTTCAGGTAAGTATGGGCTTCACGAACCCGAGGTACCCTAGTGATCTTTCTTTCCCATGGGGTTTACTGTCTTTGGTAAACACGGATGACACACTCCCAGGATACCCTAGCGATCTTTCTCTATTTTCGACCCTTCTTCTTGTCAAACATTTTAACCTTTTTTCACCTTCACGTCTAGACCACAGTTTAATCTTGTTTGGCGCAGCATAGCCATATCTGGCTCTTGCGCCAATAAACTTTACATTCACTCACTCACTTTTAAGCCCTATAACATTCACTTCATAAAATTAAAAACAACAAAAGTCATATTTTGACATGAAGTATTTGTCAATTTATGTATCTCTCGGTACAAATAAAATGTACATTCATAAGTAACCATGTATGAGCAACTAACAACCAATAACTAGATTTATAAGTCATGTATTTATATTTAAGTACAACTTTTATGGAGTTGTAGCATTTTTAACAAGAACATTTCCGAGTTCTTTGAAATGTGATATTTTAAACATTCAATAAAATTATAAATTGAAAAAATAAATTCAATTACATTCAAGAATTTTTGTTTCACCCGAATCAAGTATCTCAATTTTTATATAATTACTGTACTAAACTCAGAATGCAATGAACGGTATGATCATGTATGCATTTATTAGAAAGAAGTTATGTCCATTGCACAGGTTGGTTGGTTGGATTAATTAATGTCGCAGAGGAAGCAACACGAGGGATATTTGCTTCAGACCTCACAATTTTGAACCTCGGTCAAGTGACGAGAACGGCACCAGAGAATCCACTCTCCTAACGTCCATACCACACCAAGGGAGGACTTCTAGCCTCGACATAATTAACTTGCAAGAGCCCCGGTTATAAGGCAAGTTTTTAGTGGCATCACAGGCTCTAACCCACGACTCGTACAAAACCGCTGGTCGCCAGTTCTCGACCATGACCATTAGGCTACCACGGCCACTCATTGTACAGGATATAACTTCTTTTCATATATAATGTTTACAAGATCAGCATTATGCAAACATAATAGTTAGAGGAGAGTACATCATATTAGTAATAATAAACATTTGAAAAAATTCTAAAATACATATTTTGCTCTATAGAGTGGCACATGTGTTTCCTAATACAAAATTCATATTCGAACGTCTTGCATTTCAAAATCTCGTAAATAATATACCAAAAGAAACGAAGCGCCCTCTGTGTTTTAAAAGCAATATCAGAAAAATACAAAATTTGAAGCATTTTAGTATTTTTAATACTTCCACATTTAACTTAATTTTTGATAAAACTGCTATCAAAAATAATAATACAATCACACGTATTTTAAAATGCGCATTTAGATTAGTAACTAATTTGTTAAAGATTAAACGAATACTGACCTTGAATTAAATACTAGAATTTGAAAATTTTAAAAAAAAGTAACTATTTCTCGGTCTCCTGCTTAAATATAGACTTAAAACTAATTTATTCCCTCAGATGAGCTTAAATCGTTTCACATACGTGTTAT
>BMAW01040542.1:0-20466 GCA_019974015.1 Nephila pilipes | reverse complement strand
TTTTTTTTTTTTTTTTTTTTTTTTTTTTTTTTTTTTTTTTTTTTTATCTTTTCTGTAATGATTCCGAGGTAGAAAACAATTAAACGTCCATAGATATGAGATACCATGCGGGAGTAATTCTGTTTGTTTTTGTTGTGCGA
Organism: Nephila pilipes; assembly: GCA_019974015.1. Classification (NCBI taxonomy): domain Eukaryota; kingdom Metazoa; phylum Arthropoda; class Arachnida; order Araneae; family Nephilidae; genus Nephila; species Nephila pilipes. The sequence goes on along the minus strand of BMAW01040542.1, from coordinate 20,326 downwards.
GCAATGACGGGTTAATAGATTTAAAGTATGTCTTACTGAATTGAAGATACAATTATATAATTTTGATAAAAGGTGTAATATTGTTTTACGTTATCAAGAGAAATTTTTTAATTGGATACTTTATAAGTTTTAATTAGAAAGTTTTATTTAGAGCTCTTTTGTCCGCAATAAAACAATTTATTTCTCATGTCATTTTCTAGTAATTGGTTTATTTCCTTGATTTCTTGCAATGGAATTTAACAAAAGTCTACTAAGTTGCAATCTTAAAGCACATAGAATATATAAGTAATTTGACAAAAATTGCATAAATTTAAATATTAGGACACAACTTTTACACAACTGAACAAATTTCAACAAATTTCACACAATTAACTCATTGTTGGGAACTCCTGGATTCTCCTGAATCCTGGAACTCCGTTGGTTCCTGATGATGAAACGCGGTTTATTATAATTGCTTATTTTATTATTGTAAGTCTGCATGGCTCTATTCCCCCTGGTGATGTAATGTGGAGGTTTTGGGATAGCTTGTAACCTCAGATCTTATTCTCTTCACTTGAGCGATATATTCGCAATTAACCCTTGTATCATTTAAATGTGAGACATCCATATACAATTCTAAAATTTCTAAAATCTACAAATACTTTCAGAGGATAATGTTCCAGGTGTTTTCCTCCCTCTCTCCCTCCCCAAAAGAAAACCACCTTGAATTATTATTGAGAACAAAATTTTATTATTAATTAGAAGTTTTTTTCTCATTTTTTTTCTGGGATTTTTTAAGGAAAACACGAATTATTTAAGATTATAAAAAATTAATATTCTACACATAATGCACATAACTATACAATTGATGCAGTTGCAACTTTAGTAAATTTACTGTAGAAATATTAGAAATTCTTCTGTGTTTTTGCATTAGTCTTAGATGAGAAATTATTTTTTCCGATACAAAGAAGTAGATGGGTATATGAGAGAGCTGTATAAATAAAACACAAACACATATAAGATATCTGAACTTCTTCACTGTAAAAATATGTGTAAATCCAAGTTAAAAAGGAATATCTTTATTGTGTTTCATAAAATTAATCTTGATTTTTATTTTAAACAATATTTATGCATGAAAAGAGCAATAAAGCAGATAAGTTGATGAAGAACTATGTATTTGAATTATAACGCTATTTAATTCAATATATATTTTCTCTTTTTCCTCAAGTAAGTCATATATTCTTGACTATGACTCAAAAAATTTATACCTTTAGAGAACAGATAAAAGTAATTATGTTTCACTCTTGAAAACCGCTTACGATAATCTCCCTTTTTCTATCAAATATTTAAGATTAAAGTTTCTGATGGAAAAAAAAAACATTTTTCAGATCAGCGAGTCTATCAATGAAAGAGAACATTTTCTAATAAACATTTCAACGTTAGAATATGAATATTTGGTTTAATTTTAAACCAATCACCTCATTGCTAATTCAAATATTTTATATCTTAAATCATCTATTTCGAGCAAACCTTTTTTTTTATTACTCATAGAAAATGAATACGACTGACCTTGAAATTATTGTCATATCTCCATACAACTGAGTAGAAAAGATCAACATGCATAGAAAACGTAATGACTAATTGTCGGAAGAATTAGGTGTTTTGTTTTGCTGTTTGATTATTATAAAATAATGGATCAGAACTGCATCCATCCTCCTCTGGCTTGGATGTAACTTATCACATAGTTTGGCAAAAAATGACACATTTTAGGAAGGATGGCCTGAGAGATTTTCTGACTAATTTTTATTAAAAAGTAAGCTCGAGATAGCACAGAAAAACCAATAAATCGGGAAATTTAGTCTACATGTCTCTGCTCTGATGTAAGCTTCTTCGAATGACTAGCAAAGTGAGGAAAGAAGGATGACATGCACAATTCATTTCATAATAGTTGTAGTTGTGTATTCATTTCATGTGAAATTCGATAGTAAGTTCATGATGTCATACTATTCATAAAATCGGTGATAAAGTTTATATTTCACGTTTTGAGTTTTCTTTCTATTCTTGTTGGTAACATCTGTGTGAGTCATATATCAGATTCTTGAGGATGATAAATGCGATACTGTTACAGCTGGGGTGATATTTTTATGTCTCTCAGTTGTAACGGGACCCTAAAGTGAACAATTTTTTTTATCAGATTCTTAAGCCTTCAGCAGTTTATATAGTCTCACCAACATTGTCTAATCACCGGACAGCTTAGACAAAATTTCCGAGGAATTTCTCATTTTCTATCCAGGCATTTTCAACCCATTCGACGAAAATTTTCAATTCATAATATGCTCGTTATAAGCACGAATCAATAGGCTAGATATCGTTACGTTCAATGTAAATACCCATTATCTACATGGACAGACATTTAGACAATCAACTTAAGTTGAATTCCTGCAATCACTTACCACTAACGTTTGTATAGAAATATATAGTTTTTAACGTTTCTATTCCCTTTAAAACATGATAACTCAACTTTTAATATAACAACGGAAAAAATAATATAATACATGAAAAGCAGGGGGAAAAAGATAATCTTTTAACAATATTATGGATTAATTTATTCAAGATTTATTATTCAAGATGCTTTTAAGCATTTTGTGTGTCTGAGTAGTTTAATTAAATTTCTAACTTAGAAGTTCTTGCCAATCTCAATCCATCAAATTGAGTTAAGGTTAAATTTAAGAGCCGCTGTGCTGGCATATTAGTGCAAATAAAATCCATGAATTCTGATTTACTATATTAAGGTCAGTAATGAGTTGTTTAAAACTGAAAACATTTGATGACATTTTAATCCAATATATTTTTTCAGATATGTTTACAATTATGTAACAAGTAACATGATGATAAGAAAACAATTATCACCTGAATATGGCATATAAATAAGAGTATTTTTGATAAACAGTGACTAGAAAAGTAGTATGAATACGTAAATCATTTATTTATAATAGTAGTATTTTTTTTATTTAAAAATGAAATATTTAGTGCTGTTTAATATATTATATATAAAATAAGGACTTCTAATAACTACTTTATTCAACGATTTAATATTTTTTTTAAATTTTACAAAGATTATTTATTATTCAATCTTTTAAATTTTATTAATTTTACTTTATTCTTATACTTAATTACAATAAAATTAAAATATTTATAAGATATTCAATACTAATATGAACCAAATGTCAAGCGTTTTGTTATTAGAGAAGTTATGATTAAACCGATGTTAATCATATTCTCTTACGCTGGTTATTTTTGTTTAGATTAAACAATATCGGTAAAGGAAAATAAAAGCAAAGAGGAATCGTAGTCCAGCACACAAGAATAAATAAATTATCTTGGTTAGCAGAAAACATATATTTAATGAAAAAATGTTTTTACTGTAGTACAGCATAATATTAAATATTTATAAGAAATGAAACTTTGTAATGTACGTAAAGAACTGTAAAATGCTCTCATTTTATTAAGTTATAATACTCAAGGAAGAAGTAAAAATAATGCAATTATTTACTGATTTATTAAAATTAGAAAAGTAATTGAAGTCTGATGTCAAATGAAATATCGATTATCTTTTCTGAATAAAATAATATATTTTTAGTTGATATCTTAATAATCTTAATGAAATATAAATAAATCATTCAAATTAAAAGTAAAAAGTTAATTAGTTGAAAATGAAATTTTTAAATAATTATGAAATTAAACATAAAGGAAATGCATTAATTATTTGGTTGAAAAGCTGAAATTAACTTTGAAAATTATTAGATAATTCTTATTCTTTACAGTTTAAGTATTAATAGGATGATTCAGTATTCAAAGGCTTTTAAAAGTAAAAAGAAATGTTAAAGCTTATATACCAAGATTTGGGAAATATCATAATTCATTCCTGATTGAAAGAATTCTGTTTTCAACTTAGTGCATCAGCGATATTAATTAGATTTTTCGTCAAACAAAGTCTTAAAAATACATTTTTGATTTTTTTTTTTGTTTTCAATCTAGAATGTAATTTCATTATCTGATATTTTTATTTCCTTTGATGTCTTGAATTATTAGTATTTCTTTAACATTTACCTTTATCAGAAAAGTAAGAAAAAGTGAGGAAAGGTGACTAGAAATAAAAAGGATTTCAAAATGTCTTTCCAAAGTATTTCTTATTTTTAAACAACCAGTAGAGCCTTTGCTAAAGAATTATATTTGTGTCATAAGGCAATTAGAAAAAATAAGAAAAGTAGTGTATAAAAAATATTTCTTTTTAGGAGTGATAATTTTGGTGAAGCAAAAAATAAATTGTCTTGGAGAAAGTCAGAATATATCCCACTTATATGAAGTGTTTTTTCTATAAATTTATACTATTGCAGAACTAGTAAGGTTGCTTCGTTCGCATGAAGAATTTAAATTAATGCTTCTTTATAAAACAAGCATTTCATAAAAATAACGAAATAATATCGAAAAATAACTGATAATTATCTGCATGAGCAAACCAAAAAAAACTTATATGTATACCTTTCTTTCAACAAACTCTTATTTCTGCAACTAGCTTCAAGCATTTAAACGTAAATAATGTTTTTAAGATCTATTTCAAAATAAATTCTCAATGGATAGTTTGAGTAATCTTTTATATTTTATTTTTGAAAAATTGAACTTATTTTTTTACTTGAAATATGAATTTCAAATATGAGGAAGGAGGTGAATTGAAAATAAGAATTTTTAGAAAGAGAAAAACATCAACATTCTTGTAATTTTAATATATTTTTATATTTCTTTTACAATTATGTAATTTCGTGGATGAAAACTTGAATGTTTGATCTCTTTATTTATATGAAAAGTCTCACATAGAAAATAGGAAAAAAACATTGACAATGAAATGCTGACAGAAAAATATTTTTGTCTTTAATCACAGTAAGCAAGACTTTTACATAATTTAAATGATTGTAAAATGTATTCTTAAGATTTTGACTATTCGTGAAATTAGCGTGTAGGTTAGAAACAAAAAGTTTGTCTTTTTATTTTAGTAACTTGAAACTTCAATATTTTAAGCATTAATTTTTATCTTACTTTAATGTCTCTCATAAATTATATTAATTTCAATAGTTTTTTGTTCACTCAAAAATATAAAAAAATACGTTATAGAAACAAATAAAAACATTACATATGATAATAAAATAATACAATAATAATGTATAAAATAATGAAGTAAATACATTATAAATGAATAAAATAAATATGAAACAGTTAATTTAAAATAATAAATGTAAAATAATGATAAATATGAAATAATAGTAAATACAAGTTGATGATATTTTGATAAACAAGAATTTTGAATTTTTTTAGAAACTTTAATTTCATTTATTTGCATTTTAATTTAATATATCTGAGTAAATATCTATTATTCAAATATTAAGTTCACTTATTTTTGTAATTTATACTTAAACACATTTTCACCTCCATATTTATTTCATGAATCTTTTTTTTCATTCATTATTCTTAAAATCCTGAGTACGAAATATGAAAAAATGGCATTGCATCATTGAAATTACCTTGAAATACATAGATAATTTTATAGAAATTGTTTATTTTATATGAGCATCGTTTTGTTTCTAATACTGTATGAAATTTAACACTTTGTAATTTTTGACTTACGTCGGAACAATTTAATTCATTTTCCATTTTAGAATATTAATAATGGAAATTTTTTGATGGATAAGAAAAATACATTTATAAATAAAATAGTGATCTTCAAGGTATTTAACCATATGCCTCTTTATTTAACTCTTTTTATATTAAACGATAAAAGAGTGAAGAAAAATGCCGTAAGATCAATAACTTTTTGAGTAAAATGTGATTTTATATAAATTCGAATAAATAAATTCTTCAAATATATGATATTGAAACCATTATATAAAAAAATAACGGAATTCTTTCCAAATAAAGCTAAAATTTGAGAGAAATATAGCAAGTTAATAATTCACAACGAACATAATAGATTTTAAATCTAAAATCGTGTATCTTAGAATTATCATTTAAGTGTCAATTTGGCTGGAAACTTACAGGTTATAGAAAACTCATTTTAACAAGTGTGTTAAAATTGAAGCCTCTGCAAAAAGAATTTTTAGTAATATTATATATCCGTGAAAAAGTTATCTGCATATAGTTATGTTAAATAATATATAGAATTTGTTATTTAAAATTTAGTAATCATATATTGAAGAACATTTAACATGGAAAGTACTTTTAAACATCTTGCAATTCATTAGTTAAATGCTTCAAAATATTTTAATCATTACAATTTATGTTACTAGCTTTATTCATTTACTTTTTTAGAGAAAAATATAGAATGAATTATTTTAACATCTTTCTTTTCATAATGCCAAAAATTAAATTATTTCCTGATTAAATTAAAAGAAATTTTATAAATATTAAGTAAATATGTTATGCAGGAGTAAGTATTATTAAAACCAACAGGTTTCTTATTTTACATATAACGCTTTTTCTTGTCATTAGAATCAGCTTTGCTACGCATTTACATCGTTATTTAACTCTATATACTTTTAAAAGTCTAATTAAAGAGTAAATAATCTTAAAACATCAGTGAAAGATTCAAAAGAACAGGACAAAATTTTTTATTAACTTTCTTTGAATAAGTAAGGTCACTCTCCATTGAATTCCTCTTAATTCAGTCAGTCCTGTTTATAATCTAATGATAAAGTCTTAACTTACCAAATAATTCATTCTGATTAAAACAATTCTCGATAACAGCAGATTCAAATATTAGTATTTCAACTAGAAGTCTCTAGAATCCCAAAGATTATTTAAAATGAATCAATTCAATCTACAATACCATACAATCTAATTTCGTTGTCCTCTACATCACCTTTCTTCTATCCAATTCTTTTTTGCTTATATATCCGTATTTCCAATTCAGTTAATATCACTTCTTATTTTTATCTAATTCCACAGATTACAAATATGTTTGGTTTGGAAGAAATAGTAATTTCATGCAATTCAAAAATTACCAAATGTCCCCGAGTTTTGTGAAAAGAAAATCCCGATTAGTCCAACGTCACAGGTTTTTTTAGAACTAGTTATTCACCAGATCTTAATATAAAATAATATGATTAAAGGTAAAAAATTAGCATATACCTTGTTTTCATTAGAATCACATAAATAAATGATGCATTTGGAAAATACGCGAATAGTGCGTATGGTGATTTAAATTAATTCCTACTTAAATACGGAAATATTCTTCATTTAAATTAATTCCTACTTAAATACGGAAATATTCTTCATTTAAATTAATTCCTACTTAAATACGGAAATATTCTTATAAAAGCATATATTTTCACTAACAAATTATCTCTTTGGATAATTCTTGAAACATTCATCTAATAATTTTATTAGAAGAATGATTATTGAAATTAGTACTTAGAACTAGTTTAAGACTCTTGACAATAAAAGAGGTTTTCTGCACAGGTAACTTGCAAGAATTCTTAACTAGAAATGTTAGAAGTTTTTATTTTGATATAGAAATGCGTTATTTCATGCCATTTATTGGCTTTATAGTCTCTGATAAAGCTATAAATTCTATGAATGGTATGTATAAAAATGTATTGATTAATTTCTTTCTATCTTTTCGTATACTAAAAGAACTGTATTTTACAACAGATTTGATGACTTCATCTGAATTTCTTTTAAAAACATACAATAGATGATCAGTCATTTTGAAGACAGAAGAAAAAAAATCACACATATTATCATGGATCTTAAAAACTTGATCATCTGTCTCTAAGACTTCATTCAGGAATAAAGTTTGACCGATGTGTAGACTATGCTATACTAGAAAGTGGTATTTTGGTTTTCTAAATGATGCATTAGGCGCCAAGAACGACGTCGCCAACCTGACTTAAGCGTTTCGAAAGAAAGAAAACAAAAAAAAGAGCCTAATAATGACTATCAGTAAATGATATAAATGCTGTGAGAATGTTTTCATCGTAACGTGTGTGCCTACAGATTTAGAATAATATACGAACAATGGAAAATACTGAATTGATTAAGAAAAAGAAGAAATTTCAATTATTTTGTACATAATTGCTTATATTCAGTTAAATTTAAATATCCTTTAATCTAAAAATAATTTTTTCAAAAACTTAGTTGCATACTTAAGCAAACATTTTATAAAAATGTAATATTACTTTTGTGAATATCTGTTTAGCAATCTGTAACGATACCGCATAAAAGCTTTAAGAAATATTGTATTTACATCTATTTATGAATAATATTTGTTAGCTAAAGATAAAAAAAATCATTCAAAAGCTAGTCCATAACGATTTTTTTCTTACTTAAGCCAATTTTTACTAAATTTTAAAACCAAATTATTAAAATTATATAAAAGGGGTTGAAATAACTAAGTGGCTCGAATGGAAGTTGTGACTAAAAAACTGTATATGTATCTGAAATTTAAATCTAAATTATAATTAATCAGTTAATTCTAAATCATGTATGAAATATACATATAACTGTTAATGCATCATTATTTATCATAAGGAATGATTTACATCATCCAAATTCTTTATTTCCATTTCGTTAATTTATTTGATTTTTTTCGTTAACAACTTTAACACCGTTCAGATGTCTCTCTGTGCATTATTTAACGCAAATTAAAAAAAAAAACGCTTTTTTTAATATTTTCTGTGTGTTATTGTGTAATACATTCAAGTAACTCTCGAGTATTATGATTTTTAAATCTCAACATTTTTTTACAAAAGTAAATTGATTACATATCTATACGATTAATTAAATTTTTTTTAAATAATTTTATTTTAAATTTACTAACAAAACTCAATTATTAATGTATCCGGTTATCCAAAATGAATTAATATCCTACACATATAATTATGCAAAACTATTTTGAGACTCAATTTAGTAATATAATTGAATAGTTTTATTTTCAATCTGTCAACATATATGCTCTCTAATCGACTTTTATTTCCAGCTTTCTGAATCATAATATTTATAAATTGTATCGAACTTTCCAAAACAACTATTGTATCGTACTTGCCTTCTAGATTTCTGTATATATTGTATTATACATTAAGCTTTAGTAGCAGGCGATTTTAGAGTTTTACGATGTACTAATGTTATTGACGAGTAACAGAAAGAGAGATATCGAAATCAGACATGAGTTAAAGAATAGAAACTGGATATTAGATATTTTATCTCAAATTTCTAGCTGACTTACTTTAACAGAGATATTTTCCCTATCTCTTAATATGCTATATTAGCATTGTATTTTAAACATATTATCAATATACTTTTAAATATGACAAAAATAAACTTGATCAACTCGTAATAAATTTTGTTTCCAAAAATGACGATTAAATGTAAAATAACTTAATTAAAATTTAAAAAAAAATGCCATTTTTTGAATATTAAAAGAATTTCAGTGTTTATAGATTATATAAACTGCAAACCTCAGGCATGGTGCATGAAAAGAAAATAAACTATCTGAAAAATATTCTGACTGATTTCATTACCCAAGTAATTGACAAGAGAGCCGTGCATAAAATAGATACGTTTTATAGATCAACGGTCAGTTTCAGCTTCTTTAAACCAAAATAGTGTCGAGCACTTTCTACCGATACAAGTAATGTTGCTGGGGGACCAAAAAGAACATTTCACATCAGGAAACCTTGTAACCATTTTTGTGGCTTTTTGTGTTAACTTATATAACCATAAAAATTAATATTCAATCACAAAAATATCCACAATATATGGTGCAACATTTGTTTTAAACCATAATTGATACAGATCATATCAATATGCACTGAAACGTTCTCTTCAATCCTCTGTTTCTTTTGGCTGCACATCACAATTTTCATAATTTACAATAAACACTGAACATTATGGGATAGTCACTTTCTCTAGCGAACCATCCCAGAAAAAGAAATATCATAACGCAGCAGCGCGCAACCACATCAATCTTCCACGGAATCTTTAATAAAACCAAGAAATATCTACAACGTGCGCCGTAATAGACTTCTCGTCACCATGAAGTCTCCAGAGAACTTCTCAGAATCCCGCATTGAAACGCCAAGACTCCGAACGCGGGGAGCAACGAAGCAACAAACGGGCGATTGAACTTAAATCAATCAAAAACGATTTCATCCAAAGCTAGCATTGAAAGTTTTCTTTTACCCTCCACGAACCAATTTCAAGATTCCTAAAGACAAATAAACCCACTGGTAAATAGAAAGCAAAAACCAAACTCCGCAGGAAGAAAAACGAATTTCTCTGGTGAGTCCTTATCAAAGAACCGGGAGGAACGAACATGGGAGGATTTTACCCTCGTAATGAAAACCTTAGTAAGAATAACCCTTTTATCTCAATGATAAAAGAGACAAAAATCAATCGACCAGTTTCCTTTGAGGCACATATCCTTGAAAATAAGACATCTGAATCCATTAGAAAGAACACCAAATAAATACTAATAACGCAGGCCAGAAATACATGAGAAAGCAAGCATTAAGGAAAGATACAAAGAGAATAGACAAAAAGAGGATAGATCATCTTTGGAGTGCCTTCTATCGGCGCGCTACTGTAAATTGTACCAATAATACAGAAACATCTTAATCACATCCCTTTATCAACGCTGGAGGCCGGCTCTCTATACAAAAAGGGCACGAACCTGAATCTTCAGGACACCCCTGTCAATATCTGTATTACACCACCGCTGAAGCCTGAAAGTCGTGGGTGTATGAACCAGCGATAATTTACTGCTATATGGGGGCCAGACATCATATCATTAATATTGCAACCATACTGTCAGTATAAAATAACTCATATATAATTATTATAAAAACGTATGCATCATACTAATTAATTTAATTCCAATAATTCCATTGCATTATTTAACATCCATTCACAAATGCGCTAAGAGGAAATAATGCTACTTCTAATCATGGCATGCTAATATTCTTTATATTAATAACACAGTCACAATAGTTGGTGCGCAGAATCATATGTGGAACTATGTGGTCCTTAACTGACCGTCATTATTTCTTTTCTATATCAATAATCCATACAAACATCATATCAACAATGACAACATTAGAATCACTCTGCTTTCTCGGCTGGCCAGCCAGCCGCCGCCGCATCCCTGATGTGTCTCTGAAACGGTGATTTCCTGAAAGGTTAATCTGAAACCCAGCAAGAAAATGATTCTCCAATAACCCTGAATTAACTGAAGAAACAACTCTGGAAAGCAAAACGAACTAACCTGAAGAAAAATTGTTTTTGAACAAGTACACACAGAGTGAACCAAAAACTATCCATTTGATTCCAAACAATCTAAATTAACAATCACAAACAAAATCAGGGAACTAATCATCATACATCGGTCCGATCCATTTCAATAACACCATTGTGAGAACGTCAAACCCCTCTCTTTTCCACCCTGATAAAGCAGCGGTAATAATCCTGGTTTGGGATAGAGAGAATCCCTCCTGATCAACCTCTCCTCCGAGAGCGCATTCTTTCTTTCTTCTCCACTAAAAACGTAGTAAACCCAAAACTTCTCTTCATCTGATTGTAAAAAGCATCATAAGTTCTCCTGACATAAAAACAATCAAAACCCCGGGGTTTAAGTGATCTCTTTGCGTGCGGCAGTAAAACATAACATATCCATTCCCCAAGAAAACCTTTACCTTCTAAGAACTACATTATCCCCTCCATCCCTTTAACGCTGGTTAAGTATCTGAGATAAAGCGAAATTAACTGATCTCCCTTTGAACCCCTTTCATTGCTGTTGCTAATCTCCTGATAATAAACATATTATGTAATCGATCCCTCTCCTAAACCCAGCAACTCCCCAGCCTAAACTCTAATTCCCAAATAATCGATGAATCAGAACTCCCCATCATTATCCTCTTCAAAAGTCTCTATGTTCTGTCTTCAGACCAACAGAAAGAATAACTACACTCCTGAACCTCCCTCCTGAATGAACATATCGGTGGTCAGTAATTTATCCCCGAAAGTTAAATGCTACGGCGCATCTTCTCTCCCAGGATCGAAATTCATGGTACGAATCTCCTGGAATGGAAAAACTTTCTTTGAAAAGCTGCATTATAAATTAAACAACGTAATCATGTAACAGATAATAAGAGATAGCCTGTCAGCCGCAATATGTATTACATATTCCTTAATAAAAACTTGTCAAGTCCCCTTGGCTCCTCTTCTTCAAATCATGGTATCCATTACCACTGAACTGAATGGACCAGACCCTGGGGTGCCACAATGATGATACATCCACCTCACCAACCACTACTGAACCATTTCACCATATCCGAACTCAAAAACAATGCCCAAACAATCCTTAAGTAATCAAAAACTTAAACAATGAAAGTATAAAAACTTCTCTATTATAGCATATTAGAGTGATATATATACATATATATATATATATATATATGCTATATACATACATATACATAAGGTGTGAACCAGAACCAATATATCTAATATAGATTCTTACTCAAACATTTCCATTTTATATATGTGTATTTCTATAATTAATAATAATCTGAACTGCATTCTATTAAAAAGGGCTTCATAATATTCCTCTTTGAAATTAATAATCCACACTGAAAATTCAAATGACCATAATATTGCACTTAAATAAAATAAAAATGTAAATTAAATACGATGATAGTATGTGTAATCCATTCCATCTTTATCCTCTCCAATCATCCATATGTTAACATCAAACACCTAACTGCCTTTGAAAAACACCTTTCTTTCTTTGAGACTCCCTCCTCCATAGGAGAAAACTTCATCTACATAAATATATCATTTGCTAATTTCTTTTTAATAAACGTTTGAAGAAGGAAAGCAAATCATGGGTAAAATTTTGAATATGTTAAAATAAACATTACTTCAAGAACAAAAACAATATCTTATCCATAAAGAAAAACAAAAAGCCATCATACACATACACATCACACAAAAATCCAAGATGCACACATATCCACATAACGTACTTCCAAACAAATCATGGATGGCTGATGATAAAAGCCAGGTGCAGTGGAGCAGGTTTGGGAGGTCACACAGGCAGACCTCCCAGGAAATGGGGGTTGGGGAAGAACAGGAAAAGGCAAAATATGGCTGTCCTGTAAAAAGGGCAAGATCATCTCCATTTTCTGGGAGCCACAGGGGGAGGTGGGGATGTTGCCTGGGCTTAAACTGGATCATTAATAAAAATATTCTTAAGCAGAACTTTAACCTGTCCTCCTTCCCTACATACCCATTCTTGTGCGCAAAATCCAATCATTGCTGGTCTTCTTTGCTGGCCAATCTCCTCTACAAATCAAGTGCGGCCTAGTGCCAACAAAGAAAAACTCAATGATATCAATTCCCCCACACTGGCCATGGACTCTCTTGAACGACTTCATTCTCCCTAATCATATAATCAATACCTGTCCTGAGGATGAAAGAAATTGACCCATTCTTTTAAATCCTAACCAATCCAACAAATTTGAAACAAGAGATTCTTTTCTAAAAGTAAAATCAAGAGTGCCTTTCTTTGGAAAACCACATGTCTATCCCAAAACAAAGCAAATATTATCTGTGCACAAACTAAGTCTTGATCAATGACCTCAAGAACCCAGCCAAACGTGGCTTTTGGGGAAGTTTGCTTTTCGCTTTTCATGGGATGATAAAACAAATAAAAACACCATTCCTTAAATCCAACCCTTCTCTTTAACATTCTTTATTTCCTTTATTTTCTACATTCTGTAAAGCAGACATTCTTTTAGTCCAACTCTAGGGAAAATATTCTTCTGAACTCAACATATATTTTATACGGCAAGGGTAACTCCAAATATCTTTGAACAGAAAGAAATAGATAATTGGTTTTATGCATATATTGGAATCTATGTGAAACATGAGCAAATAACAAACTAATGATGTGGAATCTTTTCTGTCGTTCTTTTAGGACCCCTAATATGTGATGCATCATGGTAATAAAACGAACAAAGAAGAAAAGAGAGCAACGTGCAGATTTAACTCATTATATGTATGATCTATGAATCTATTAAATAAGTCCAGTGACTAGACAATTCTACTGAAAATGTGCATGAGTGCAGAAAAATATACATTCTTCTTCATATCCGCAAATGAATAATCATCCAAATAATAATTAAATGTGTGCGTGTTAATTCTCCCTTACACCTTTTATCTTTTAGATCATTATGTTTCTCCACATAATTTTCAAAGAAAATGCACCAAATTTAAAATAAGTGGCGTAACCTGTATCTCGCTGGTTCTGAATTTCACAATACGAAGAACCTCCTGGCCTAGCAGGCAAGTGTTATTGAACATAAGTAGCACTCTCAGAATTAATAGCCAGTTTGATATATGAGAAAGTCTCCATTCTTTAATTTCTTTAGCCAAAAACTGTGAAGGATCACTAGATTTTGCCCCTTTCTTTAACGCGCGCGGCGCAGGCATGCCATGAGATTTCTGTTACTACACACCCTCATACACACAGTTACTTCGTTTATTTCAATCATATAAACAAACATATGCAATTATAGATAAATTCACCCATATACTTAACTATCATTGAAGTTTAAATCCTGATCTCACTTCAAACATTTCATCAACCACAAGACCGCTTGAGTCCAGAACGGATCCGAGTATTGTACAGGAAAAATTAAACGAAAAATACCTCTAAGAGAGGAGATTAAGAATCATTCTTAGTATTTATATATTATATGGAGAAAGATATGGTTATACATATATATATATACATATATATATGTTATTGGATTTATCTCTTGTCTTTTAGAAGATTCTTTGAGCATCCTCCCATAATCTCCCACTTCTGTGATCACTGAATGGGACACCTATCATCTTAAGTCTTTCTAACACTCAAACTGATCTTTGTCGTGTCAGCGCACAAAAATATAAAAATATTCTGTCTCAAGAACCCGTAATAAGAAAACTGAGAGGCAATATCTTAACTCTTTAAGGCTAACATAATCTAAAAATCTCAAATCCAATTAATATATCATTTGCTCTAGGAAAGAGAAAGCTGGGCCTGACTTTATCATCTCCATTGATACTCTATTCAATCAGAATTTCTTTAATCATCATCAACATCTTGTAACTTCAAAAAGCTCATATCCAACCCACTCTTTTCCTTGATTCTCCTAGTAAAACCCACTCAATTATTAAGGATAAATGTGTGAAACACCCCCTTAGAACTCCTTAATACTTGAAGACCCACTCTAATTACTGATTACTCTGATTGACCCTGGTCCTAGGAAATAACCTGGGAAGTGCAACATTCTGAATATCTTATTTGTCTTCTGACGCTAATTATGGGATGAACCCAGTCAAGGAATAAAAACCAGAAAATAAACGATTCTCCTGGAGAAACTGAGATGTCAATAAACCCATGTAATTAGCCAAAGGGTTTCAGAACCCAGGAAATTTGTGGGATTTGAAACCTCCCCTTATTGTAAAAATCCTATTTCAAAACTGTAAAAACCTCCCTGGAATCCATTAAGCTCCTTGCATAACGGTCCATCGACTCAAGGCGCACAGTATGCTACATACTGTTTCTTTTAAGGGTTCACTTCTTCCTGGAATGATTCTGGATCTTCTTTTTCGAAATCTGAACGATCCTCTGCATAGAAGCGCCTTCAGAGAAGATTTGGAAGCCGCCGATTTCTTGAGATTCATGATGAGGGCAAATGAGTGTCCTGGGACGTTGGCTTGAAACCTCTAATCAAGTTGATCTAGAAATTCCCAGGATCTTAGACCCTGCAAAACGAACCCCAGAGAGGCAGTTTGAACTCCTGATCCAGAATTATCCTGGTTCCCTAAATAACAGCAGAAAATCTTCATTTAACTCCACAAGAAATACACACGTCCATCCAACATCCGTGGTAAGTCTGTTGGTTACATACTTGCTCCCTTAAGCTGAAAAACGGGGAAGGACGCACTCCGGGAGTTTTATCATTTCACTTTATAAAAGGGCCAATTTTTGGCTCCTAATGAAACCCATCTGGGGCCATGAAAACTCACCTGATCCCTATCCTGTTCACCGGAGCAGTTCGAATCATCACCCTCAAAACCATAGGAACCCAGCAGAAGATATCTTGAAACTTTCTTTCCCGTTAGAGTCCGACCTGAACCTGAAGGATTTCATATATCAGACTCCCGCTTACATAAACCAAAACATTAGAGCTCCAGAGAAGTAAACCGGTAAACTGAACTCTGATATGGGTATTTCATGCGGATCAATATCAACAAATATGCACCACCAGATCCCCTCTTCAACAATGATCCTTCATCAGTAGATGCCCTCCCGAATCGAACTCCTTTCTTCCTCTTCCCAAAAATAACCTTGGTAGATTGATATTATATTGAGCGCAACTGGTCAGCATCACTGGAGGATTTCCTCTCCTCGAATCCGGGCAGTGGATCGAGAAAAAGATATTCGAAACATCCAAATTAAATATTCAGCCTTTGAACGAGTTGGAAGAAAAATAACTGTCAGATACATGCAACTGTCCCTTGCTTAAAACAAGTCAAAATGAATAATGTTAATGACTCATATTTCTCTTCATCTAAAATGACCCTGAAAATAAGCCCAAAAGTGAACAGAACAAAAACTGATAGGAAATGAGAGATGGAAAACAGAATAGAATATTGATAATAGTAGATAAACCCCAAAATATCTTTGTAGCAACTTCTTATATGGTATCATTCTGGTTTTCAGGCAAAGAATTGGGGTTTATACTGCTTGAGTTATATAATTCCTTTTCTTTTAAAAAGGGTCATATGTGTGCTTTATCAACCTCAATAAAATAAATATTAATATTTTAACGCTTTAATAAACGTGTCAATCATAAAAATCTCTAATAATTCATCACTGACTTTTAAATTATCTCTTAAACCCAGAAGGATCCTTCCACCACACCCACGAAACATCATGAAGTATCATTAAAACGAAATTATTACTAACATCTTTTGAGAAATTGGTTCTGACAACCAACGCAAGCTGAACTCAACACCTCCCCTTTGGCATTAAACTAAAAATTTCTACAACACAATTAACTAATATTTATAATAGAAAGAACTCCAGTATCCCAAATAATAATGTACGTGTAAATTTAAACTATAAAAACCAGAATTTATTAGAAACTAGCAGATTAAAAACATGGGAAAATATGCAAGCCCAAGACTCAAATGAGAGTCGTGCTGCAAAATGAAAAGGGAACAATCGCCCAAACAGATGATCTACAAAGCTCAAAATGAATGAGGAGGACGATACAGATCTCGCAATTTCTACAAAAATATTTCCTTTTAAGAAAAATCATGCAACACTATCTAGAACGTCATGCTTAACAACATACATTAAATATTCTTACAGATTAAATATAATCACGCAGACAATCAATCTCTAGAACTCAATGAATCTATATCCTATCACATTTCAAGGAAATCTACAAAATCTCTCAGTAAAAAGAAAATCTGAGACCTCTATTAAACCAGAGAAATTTAGTATTGATAAATAAAACAATAACAGAAATCCATCAAAGCCGGAAATTTTCTCCTTTCAGAATCTTTATTATAACAACACAAAATTCTGAATTAGTTAATCCTTAAAAACTCTCAGTATTCTCAAGTACAATAGGTCAATAAAAACCTTGGTAATCCTTTGATATATATACATGGTTGATGGTTGGAGCATATATACATAAGGGTATACATACATACTCACGGACTGAAAAACACCTGTTGTTGGGCTTAGAAGTTCAATCTTCACCCAACAACAAAAACATTGGGATTGACATTCCACTATATAATCTGGAATACCTTCAAAACAAAAGACTCCATTGTGGTAATCCAAAAAGCAAAAGTATAACAAAAGTTGATTCCAAAATGGTAAAGCACCAAGCCACGATATAAAAATAATTTGATGATTTGAGATGGGATGTCAACAGGGAAGGCTCAAAAAGATAACAGATGTGCCTGGAAGGATATAGCATGGATGATGTGCATAAGCCGAAACTGAACAGACAACTACGCCAAAACCACCACCTTGATCAAAACTAACTCAAGTCATATACATATCCTGCTTAGCTCTCCCAAAAACAAAAACCAATCTGGTAAGTCGAAAAGTGAGCAGAGTAGAGAGGAGTTTGAAACCCATTAAATCAAAACATACAAAACCAGAAGTCCTCCAAAGTTAACAATCTCCTGCATTTCAAAATTAAGGCCTAAAACTCAAAAATAAGAAAAATCTGAAATATCAAAAATCAAACTGAAATATAACTCTCTCACCAACAATCTCCTTGAATCAATATGCATTGACGTCTTCTTCTTCTGATCGGGATCCTGACTCAAGATTACCAGGGATGGAAAACCAAAAACACTATCCTGCCACAAAATGCCACAAAATCCATTGGCGGAGGAAAAATAAATAAGGCTTGGTAAACTTAAACCCTCCTAATATTTTTGACCTTAACTTCTATCACCCAAACTATGCAGGTGGATAGGTGAGGGGAGTCCCAAAAAGAGAAAGCAAAAACCCAAGTAAAAAGCTCTTAAAAACGTGAAGCTTTTGTTAAAAAGGGAGAAAGTAAACCGATAGTGGTGGAACCGATTTGACGTTCTCCCAGGTCACTTCTCTCTCTAGGCACCGAAGCAGAGATAAAGGCACACGGTGGTGGAACCAAGTAATACAATTAAAAACATATTGAAGATTCTTGACAGAGAAAAACTAAATGGGAAAGAAAACTCTTATGAAGTTTGTTAACATGGATACTCACCTCCTTCCTGGTTAGCAGCCTTCCATGTGTCAAATTGTATGGGTAAGCAGGAGGAAGACACCTGAATCATGTGCGTGTGTGCAGTCTCTTGAATTCAAGAAGGGGTGCCAAATTTCGAGATCATTCTGGCTATAATCCCCGTGAACCTGAACACCATCTGGGAGCATTTAACCCAAGGCCACAATAACAACGCTGGGGAGCTGGTGCCAACCCAGTTCTTGGTGTGAGTTGAGATTGGTTCTCCTGCATCACTCGATAGAACCTCCTGATTGACCACCCTTACTTCCTTAATATCTCGGCCTGTCATTATTACAACGAGCCAAAAACTATACAAAAATAAACGGCTCAGAATTCAAATAAATTAATAAAACAACATTAGACAAGTGTCTCTTCAGGACTGAAATAATGAATATAAAGTGACCAAAAACATAATCATATTCCTCCATTCAATCATCGAACATTCTGGATTAATTCTCATCCGTCAAATAGTCAGTGATAAAGTAATATTCAGAAAATATCTCGTGATCGGTGTAAATAACATCATTAGATCAAACAACAAGAACTCATACGTGAACTCATAAATCATATGCGTACACACTCAACCTTCCTAAATAATGTCTGGAAACAACCGTAACTTCTTAATTTTCACAATTGCTCTTTGCCTGCTTTTCCAACCAAACATTGCTTATTTCTGGGGAACAGTTCTCGTGTCAATTTGAAACTGAAGTTAATTTTCTTGAAAACACATCGAAACCTGTGAATTTCGAAACTATGCTAACTCGGCAGAAACCCATATTGGTGAAATAGTAATGCGCAATATTAATAATTATACGTCCTGAATTTATGATGCATACAAGAACAACAAACAAAATTTCCTTAAGAAACTTGAACTTTATCTCCGGCTGTGTCCTTAAAACATGTACTTTTGGGTAAACTTCCATCACACGGTAATAGATCACTGCACATTCTTTAATTCATTTGAATTTTTAAAAATGAACTGGAAAGTGAGCCCAAAAACTGAAGTGCGCGCAAGCATGTCCTAATGCAGCCCATTAATAATTGCCCACCATTAGGAGATACATGAACTCTCTTCCCAATCCAAAAACCAGCGAAAAACGTAACTAAAAATCAAATCATATAAAAACACTCTCCCTAATAATTTTAAACCACACACAAAAACCCAAAAGTATGAAGGATAGAAGATAAGCCAAATAAGGTGCAAAACTGGAGACATATACACTTTCATGTCCGAGTGCTAATGCCTTTTGATATCATCATGAATGAACCGGTTCTCTTTAACACCAACAACATAGAGCACTGAAGGAAAAACCAAGAGTAGGGAAACCGAACCCATCCCTTCCTGAAACATCAGCAAAGTCTGAAACCTCAAGTGATGATTCTGCATTTGAGCCAGTCTTCACTTAGATGCTGGGACATTCTGCAACCCTGAAACCCAAGGTAGCTGGCAACTT
>BMAW01040541.1:854-38482 GCA_019974015.1 Nephila pilipes | reverse complement strand
CTAAATTTTACATACGTAAGAATAACGTTGATACAAGTAAGTGATTACAAAATCAAATTAAAATGATTTTTATTGTAGTAAAAATTACAAATGAATGGAGGCTTTAGTATTCTGTCGGGTGTCTTCTAGCATGAATGCATGATTTGATACGATTGGGCATTGAGGTATACAAGTCCCGTATGATGTCCTGCGACATCTCGTTCGACAATTCCTGTAAATGCTTCATTAACCCCTTGAGAATCAGCACGCTGGGAAAGAAGCGCCGCATTTCCTGTACCGAACGCTCTGAAACGGAGCGTCTCCAACGGCCCGTGCATTTGTAGCAGTTAAGCCTAATCTTGCAAAAAAAAAATTTCTATAAAATTAGCGTTTAATATAATGACTGCAATTTTACAAGTTATATATAAATAATATACAACTACTTAATATGTAATAATATAAAGACAATAACAATATTAGAAATTAATTAAATAAAAAAAAGTACTTGAATGCACGTAAAAACAAGTACTATACACACGAAAAGAAAGTTCAAAATACTATGCAAATGAAATTTTTTTAAAAAGAAGTATATAAAACAATAATAATATGTATATAAAAAATTCCAACTTAAAAATTCTGCTGCGTATGGTATAGTTGAAAACAATGATCAACACACAGTCCTAAGTCTCATAATTTGCATTCGTAATTGCGATGTTTTATTTCAATTTTCCTTGCTTTTAGCGCATACTACGCACTTCCTTCTACTTTTATTACCTTTTCTGTCAATGTACATTTTCGAAAAGTGTCTTCCAGATAAACGGAATGGTTGAGTGCCTGGTGTTTTTGGACTAATTGTTTAGTGTCTTATTTTTCGAATATTTCTATTATTTGAAGAGTAACTTGGATTTGAATTCCAAAGCATATATTGTTTCTCCTTTTACTTTAAAATATATTACATTTATATTTAGAAGTGCTATACTTAATAATCCAAAAAGAAAACCCAGCTTTTTATACCATTTCACTGTTTTCTAAATTCTGGAAAATAAGGAATGATAGTTTCGCCGGTATGAACACATCCTATATTTTGATTGTAACTACTCTACAATGCAGAATGGCTTCAAAATGTCATTTCCAGTCTTTCGGACTTATTTTACCTATCGGTATTAATAATATAACTATCTCAGAATCAATTTCATTCATAAATTTATTTATTTCACTTTCAGATAGGTATCTCGCTTCACCACATATTCTACAAAACACATCCATAAATATTTAACTCTCACCCTTGCAAATAATCAGATGAGTGCACTTCTCCATATTCTTCTAACGAAAAGTGTAAAGAAATAAATAAGAATGGTGTCGCATTAACTACCACTTGCACTTTTAAAGGACCATGATTCTCAGTTTTTTTACACCAATAAATCTGTGAAATATAAAAAAAACGCAGAATAGAAACTAATAACCTTATGTGAAGGCGAAATGTTGAGAGATTCGACTGATGCGAAAACAGTTCAAATTTGGTATCATTGAGGAGTATTAAAAAATTCAAATAAAACGTTCCCTTTCCCAATTATGCTGACACGACGTTGGGCCCACTATATGAATCGGAGCTCTGAGCGTGGAAACGATGCTGGGCTGGTGAGAAAGGAATTATAGCGTTGCGCATACGAGACGTCGGTCGCGAAGGGGTTAATTCGACCAAACTCTTAGGCTGCTCTAGTGACCGGGCTAAATGATTCCAGATAAACTCGATCGGTGACAAACCTGGGGATCGAGAAGCCAGGAAAGGGTGGAAATGTAGCCGATGCAGTTCTCTAAAACCCTTGTTGTGAGTGGGTGAGCATTGTCCTGTTGAAAAATTGCTCCTGGGAGCTCTGCAATGAGTGGCAACACATGTGGCTGAAGAATGTCACGAATGTTCCACTTTGCAGTCATGGTGTCATGGATCAATATTAGGGATGGCCGTGTAGCTTATGAGATGGTACCCCATAGTATCACATCAGATGAGGGAACAGTGTACCGCTGTACAGTGAAGGCAGGATTGAGACGTTCACCACGGGACCTTCACACACGTACACGATTGTCATCACTGCCCAACTTGAATCTGGATTTGTCGCTAAAGACGACCTGATTCCATTCGATTGTAATCCAATCCTTTCGAGCACGACATCACTCGAAGTAGAGGCGACACTGAATAGGCGTCAATGGCAGTACATGTAATGGGCGTTCTGTCATTCTGCCAGGCGCCTTGCGATGGTACGGACTGACAAAGAGGCCCGTAGTGAAGGTGCTACCTGTGTATGGATGGTGGACAATTAAACAGTTGGCACTATGCATGCATGTCGTATGACTCGTCGGTATTCTCGATTATTGGTATATCTAGGGTGTCCTGAGCCTAGTCGCCGTGTATCAGCGATCACTTGTATCAGCGCGCCGTGTATCACTTTTTCTTGTCCACTGGTCCCAACACCTCCTCACATTAAAGTCAGATCGGCCCAGTTGGTAAACTGACCTTCCGGTTTCCATCATTCCTTTGATTCTTCTTTTCTCGTTCTCTGACAATTGTTCATATGGTCTCCGATGGTGGCGTAATGGCATTTCTAGTGAAAATCATTTCTCTGGAACAGATTAAATACACGTAAACAAGCTCTGCTTACATGTGTTATAATCCAAGAAGAACGTTCAGTACCTTCTAGTGGCACTTCGCAATGTTCAATCCCGTTGCATTTCTAATCATTTAGATATCTGCCTAACACATACCTTCATGCCATGTTTCGTAACAATCCCACTCTTACTTCTTGGTGGGAAAATTTGTATGGCAATATATGTATATAAATGTGTAAGAATATTATTAAAAAAACAGTACATCATCTACATACCAAAGATATAATTAAAATATTCAAAAGGAAACATATATAAAAAAGATATTCAATCTAAAAAATAGAACAAAACAAAATTGATTAGAATAAATGAGTTAAAAGCAAAAAATGATGCAATTATTCAAGAAAAACCAAAAGAAGAGTATTAAAGAAAATAAATTATTATTCTATCTGATAATTTTTGTACTTAAAATTAGCATACTTTTGTAAATTTAATCGAATAATCAACTTGAACAAGCATATTATAGAGATTATTTAAATTATTTTGGATATTTTAAAATCTGATAATTAATTCAATTTTACGAAGAATATAATTATGCAAATATTTCTCAAAATTATTACACCTGTGTTTCTTCAAAAGAAAGAGACTTTATTCACTAAAAAATCAAAAACTCTCTGTTGTCATAAATTACAACATATTCTTTGATTAGAAATTTTTAATTTAATATCTAAGTATTTAGTTTCTATTAATTTTAAAAAAAAAAGAAGAATGAAAAGAGAAATTCTGTGTGGAATTTATTTTGGAAAATTATTAGGTCATCACTGTATCTAAATAAAACTTAAATATTATGATCTATGAAGCTTTGTTCATAGAAACATAAGAAAATATGAACAAGACCATTCTTAGCCGAACTAACTTGTGGTACACCTTTAATTTTCTTACAATTTTTAACATTAATACAATATAGTTTTCCTTTAAAACTAAATTAATAAGAAATTTAAGTTTTTCATAAGAAATGGAACTATACATTTTTAGTAGTTTGAAATTAACAAAAAAAAGGAGTTTTAAATTAAATCTTCAATATCTATCAAATTAAGCAAATCGTCTAAACCATAACTATATTTTGAATAAATCTCCTTTTATCATTCACACTTTTAAAAATAAGTTTTAATAATGACTGCCTCACCAAACCATCAATAGGTTGCTGTAAAGTGTATTTTAAAATGTTACCTTTATTTTGCAATGGACGTATTAAGAACCTTAGTAAGAGCTCTAATTTAGTTTGTACTTCATGAAATTTAGGATTTAAAAAATATGAGAAAATCTTATATTATTAATATCATGACCTATTTTCTTATACAAACTTTAATCCTATTAGCAATTTCTCCACTACCATTTGTAATTCTAATAAGAAGTCTTTAATAAAAATATGCCATTGAATGAAATTAGTATGTAATTTTCTTGCATTTTATAATAAAATTTGCAGAAACATTACCAGCAAAACACTTATTTAAATTACCCTGGAAATTTTCAGGCCTTTAATATTACAGTGCTAACGTTAATCTTAAAATTCATAATATTGGTATCTTTCCTTTACTCAATCAACACTTGACCTAGGTTCAGAGATACGAGGACTATCACCAATAGCCCTCGTATTGCTTCTAGAGCGACGTTAAAAAAACCAAGTCACAAACCAAACCTAACTTCAGTTACTAAGTACTTATATTCTTTAAATATTTCAATAGGTAAGCTATATACACAACATATTTAAAACGTTAACAATAACACCATTATTTTTTTTTTCTTATTGTAAATATTATTATTAAAAATAATAAGCCTAAAACCTGTATTTTTATTCGAATAGATATAGGAATTTTATCTTTTATAATATTTAAATTACTACAGCAATCACAATCTGGAATTTAAAAATTCATAAATTTATTATAAACCTTGCGTTCTCAATTATAATTGATCTGGAAATCTGTAGTCATGTTATAGTTATATGAATTGCATAACTCCCACATTTTATTGAAGTTAAAAGCTTTTTCAATATTAATATTTATAATAGAAATTAAATTTTAAAAACATTAAAAATGTATTAAAATTTACATTAATAATTTATTTGTTTATATATTTAACAGTACAGTATTTAAATTTTAGATTTTTTTTGGTATTATATATATATATATATATATATATATATATATATATATATATATACTTTTGCCTATATTACTTTTATTAACTAAATATTTAATTATATCTCGGATAGTATGTAAACTAGTACTTTCTAATTAGTGTCATTAATATAATCTACCTTATAATTTCAATTTCTCTTTTCTTTAAGCAAAGTAGAAAGTGTATTACTCCTTTACTATTGATGTCTTTTTCAAATTCCTCATTCAAAGCATAAATGTTTCTTTAATGTATTTTCTTTCAATATTTCAAGTAGTTTTTTTAATGATATTATTGGAAATTTTCAGCTTATGAAAACTATTCTACCTTTAAAATAATGTTCATTATTGCAAGTGTACTTAAATATCAGAAACATTTTTTTATTAAAATGAGGATAATAAATACCACACAAAAGTATGTAATATCATATGATATCCAATAAAGCAGTTTTCATTGTGTAACTTTCCTTTATTATTGGGCACAAAGTTAACAATAGGTTATTCAACATTTTCAAAATTAGGAAGATTAAAATTTCTAATTTCAATTTTATAACAGTTTCTTTTTTGGTATCAATAAATTTATTTGTATCGTGTCTATGTTGATTAATGCGCATATCGATAACATTAACTGTTTTATATTTATAATTACATATTTATAATTACATATTTATGTATAATAATTATAATTACATATTTATAGTTAAGTAGTTAAAAGGTTTGCCGAAAATAAATTTAGAACAAATATTAAATTGTTCATTACTAATCATTTTATAAATTTCATAACTATTCCGATTACAAACATTACAGTTTAATTCAATAATTTCAAAATTATAATTCTAATTTAATACTCTTTTGAATCCTTAGTCTCGTAAAAATTAATGTCTTAACCTATATTAGTATAACCATATTATCTAACATATTTACTATTCCAGAATATGATTGTTTTATAATTCCTCGGAGATGAAATTTACTCTAACTAAATTATGACTTAAAATTTAGTTGTGAATCTCTGCTACATTCTACCTTTAACTTATGCCAGTTTTCATAAGTCTGTCTAATTTATGACCGAAATATAGTTTCAGGTATTGAAAACACAACCTTAACCATATATCCCTTTTCTAAAGTCATCTAAATACACCGTATATTAAATTAATCTAATAAGGATATTATTCAGACAGCGATGTATTACCTCTAATGAACCAAAAGTCAACTAAGGATTTAGGTTATATAATCAAACTTTAGGATATCTAAGATGCTATCAGAATTTGTTATCTAAAAATCTTTTACTGTTACAATTTATTCTAATAAGATCTCAAAGTTTTAAAAAACAAAAATACCCAAACTTTCTAAGAAAACTCTAATAATAAATCTAACATAAATTCTTAAGTAGAAAAAAAAATGTAATAGAACAAAAAAAATCTAAAATTTCTTAAAATCATAATCAAGTGCAAACTATCTCCCAAGCTCAAATCAGCAAAACTAAACTGTATACTACAAAATAAAAGATCATTTATGTATCAATTTACGCCCATGATATTTCTATAATAATATAAAAGGTTATAAAATATACAACGCAATTGACAGCTAATAAGTCAGGAATCAGAATTATTATATTTCTTAAAAAGTAAAGTATAAAATATGAAATAAAATTAAAAAATTTCTAAGAAAGGTTAATGAATTAAAATAATATATTTTATACAAAATTAATACATCACAAATATATTAAACATCTTTGCGAATCGTGATCCATTTTCAAATCCACCACACAACAATAGGTCCACAAAGTCGGCTTAATAGTGGTCTAGCCGTGAAGAATTTATTTATTTATTTACTTTTACGTTACTTAAGCTTACACTTTTACTCACTCTCTGGACCATTATACTCCTTTACCATACAACTTATTACCAACCAATAATTTGCATCCTTTTACACTTTATTACCAATCAAACAATGATTTAAATCTTTTTTCAATTTATATGGTGATGACGTGTTATATTTTTTTCATTTTGAGTAACTGATATCCATCTTGAAGCTTAAAGAATATTCCGTCTTAAAACTCACATATTTGAATCTTCATTTCTTTGAATTTTTTTATATTTTGATTTGTTGATAATTTTTAGAATTATTATAGATCTTATTTTTGTAGATTTTATCGATGAACTTTTTTGCATCTTTTAATCATTGAACTCTTTGTAATTCGGATTTCCCAATTCAGCCTACCAAGTCGCAAAGAAGGAAGGTTAGTGCCATTAAACTAGTTTAACCCCGCTTATTCGGTCTTCAGCCCAAAATTGCTTTTTGACTTGCTGGGTGCCATATTTTCATTTATTTTTTATTCTTTCATTTTTACATTTCCTTCAGAATTTTTGTCTTTTTAAATATTTCAAATTATTCTTTCATAAATTTTCAGTATATATATATACATATATATATATTCTGAAAAATTATATATATATATATGAATATTAAATATTAAAAATAAAAATTAAAGTAAAACTAAATTACAAAGCAAAAAATAGTCTATAAATATAAACAGATGTAAAAAGAACAAGAAAAAAATTAAGATATACAATCAATTAATGGTTGTAGGTTTTTATTAACGTCAACGTCGCATCAGTAGCAACACAAGGACAATTGGTGACGAACCTCGTAATTCTGAGCCTCGGTCAAGTGCTGAGGAGGATATCTGAGCTGTCACTTCCCTCTCCTAACTTTCATACCACTCCAACGGAAGGGTTTTGAGCCTTGGCGTGTTTAACGTATTTCAGCAACGCCTACGCAGTGAGTCTTTATTGGCATCAAGGTCCGAACAAAGACTCGATAGAAACCGCAGACCACGAGTTCGCGACAATGATCACTAGGCTAAAGCGACTACAACAATTAATGAAAAATTTAAATATTCTAGATTACAAGTATCAAAATAATACAAAATATATACGATGAAAATAAAATATCTATATCTTTTTCTTAAAAAAAGATAGTTAAAATAAATAAAATAAATACAGACTATACTGATACTCGTATAAAATCTATAAGCCTATTTAATGTTAGAAATAAAGAAGTCATAGCAGAAGACCTATATTCAAAGAAAAAGCAATAAAAGTGCTAATTCAACCATAACATTGTAAGAAAATTTATATTAATACATAAAAATCAAATTAACAATAATACATTACTCAAAATAAAAAAGAATAAAAAAAAATCTGAATTTATAAATAAGTAGATATAATATAAGACCAAAACAAAAAATGATTCGAAACTAAAGATTTAAGTAGTAAAAGGAAAAAAAAAATCAAAAATTAATCATCGAAAAAAAACACAAAATAGGAGTAATTCGACTTGAGAAAAATGGAAAAAGGAAAATCATTAATTGTAAAAGTCACTTAATACCATCACTAGCATAGGGATGTGGAATGTGATTATATAGGTATTAATGTCAAACATTTGTACACAGTATTAATTACACAGGGAAAGACAAACAAAAATAAATCTAAATTCCTGAGCCATAGTGAATAAGAAACACAAAGAAAAATGACACAAATACAGAAAAAATATATATTTCCAGATCTGCTATAAAATATTTATTTGGCAACCTAAAATAATTATTTAAAAGCCATTATTTTCACTTATATACTAAAGTTATAATTCAAATCTTCACAAGAGTTATATATAAAATCACTAAGAAATATGATAAGACAATGAAAAAAATCTTAAGAAATTTTAAAAAATTCAAAGCATTTCAAAATGAACTTCAAATAAAAAAAGAAATTTACAGGAAAAAATTTAATTATTTAGTTTCATAATTTTTATATTTTAAGTTGGTTGAAGAAATTTGATGATTGTATACGTTTTTAATAGAATTAATTTAATTTGTATACCTAAGAATCTACTAAGAAATTTAATGTTACAAATAGTATAATTACTTACATTCATGAAATATGATAGACTTAAATATATATACAAACACGCACGCACGCTCACTCACACACGCACACACACACACACACACACACACACACACATATATATATATTTGTGTTTCATATATATATATATATACATATATATGAAACACAAATAATACAAATTACAACAACATATAGCATTCTAATAATACCCAACATTAAATTAACATTATCAGTAGATAAGAAATTAAATATGAAAAGAAATCAATAAAAAACAAATTAATATTCATGCGAGTCAAATAATTTTTTTTATATAATAACTATGTAATCTTAAATTTAAATTTTAAAAACCAATAATAAAAAAAGAAATTTTTAAGAAAAAGTTAAAGTAAAATAAAAATTTAGAATAATGGAAATAATGTTAGTAATGCCATACTTTAGAAAGGAATAATGAATTTTTCTACAGGTATTACAGATCAAACATTACATTAGTAAATTACATTATAAACAATTATGGTAGCAAACCAAAAATCAGTAAATTCAGGAAGCCAAACATAGAATTAAGAAGGTACAAAATAATTACCTTCAATTTAACTGCAAACAACCAAATCACTCTAAACTAAACAACTGAAATATATTATAAAAAATTAAAATCTAAATAAAAAGAGAAAAATTAATTAAACAAAAAATTAATCAAAGAGTATGCATTCTAATACAAAATGTAATACAAAAAAATACTAATGACATGACATAAGAAATAATGTTGCGGCTTTTAAGTACTTCAAAAATAAATGCAAAGAGAATGAAATTATCTTATCATATGAAAAACTTCAACAAACTGCAAAAAATGAAAAAGAAAGTAAGCATTACTAGGAACTTAGTTTTACAAGCATACACAAATTCATACATATGCTCTCTATTCTGTTTCTCTCTTACAACTTCTACTCCATAAGAAAAAACAAAGTCAAAGATATATATATATATCTATAAACACTCTATAACAAAAAACGACGCACCAAGAAGGGTTTATCCGAAGGAAACAAAAATTGGAGGATAAGAAAATTATGTAGTGAAAAGAAAATGATTAAATGTTCAGAAAAATTGTATAATTGCGAAGTAACAAGCTCAATAAGGTGTTGACTCACCTCTAGCCTGGATGCAAGCTGCCACACGACGTGGCATAGAGTGATAAAACTCTCTGATGGTCTCCTGCAGTATTTCTTGACAAGTTTGCTCCTACTGTCGCGCTATTTCATCAACATTCCCTGGTAGAGGCAGTGGCCTTCCTATCATATCCCAGAGATGCTCGATTGGGTGGACATCTGGAGATCTAGTTGGTCAAGCCGTAAGACAGTTCATAGGAACATGTGCCGTATGTAGTCTAGCATTATCTTGTTGAAAAATAAGGCCAGAGTACTGTAAAAGGTACGGTAACAAAACAGGTCTCAGAATGTCGTCGACGTACAGCTGAGCAGTAAGTGTGCCTCTAATGACGACCATAGGGGTACGGCTATCAAGGGAAATGGCACTCAAGACCATAATTCCTGGTTGAGGGCTTGTGTGTCGTGCAATAGTGAAAGCAGGATCGCAGGCTATCTTGAGCGTCTCCAGACACGTCTTCGATGATCATCAGGACACAGTTGGAAGCGGGATTTGTCGTCCAACACTAGACGTCCTCAGTCATCATTATTCTAGCCTGATTGAGCCAAACACCATTGTGATCTGGCTCAACAGTGTGCAGGTGTGAGGGGCAAGTGGCGTAGCAGTCGGTATTAGGGTAGATTTCGCTCTATCAGCCGTCTGTGAATGGTCATGGTGGACACTTGTGTGCGAGTTGCACATTTGATGGTTGATAACAATGAATCAGGAGCTGTGACGGCTGATCTTACAATCACTCTGTCCTCCCGATCTATTTTGGCCCTAGGTTGACTCTGAAATCTGCCATTGTCCATCCACGCTTGCCTGCATCTTCTAATTGCCGCATCGCTTCGACCCATATGACGAGTGATTCTCCGATTTACTCAACCTGTCTCTTTCAATCTAATAATACGACCTGTTTCAAACTGACAGTTGCCCATAATGAGCTCGAATCCTACGATGAGACATTTTTTCAGTCGTTGAAATGTATCCAAAATAGCAATGCAACAGAAAATTTGACCATCAGATTCAGAATCGCTTCTTACATACAGCTGCTGAGCACGCAGTTCCAATGCGCTGTAGCTCCCGCTATTCATTCATTAGACACCAAATTTTAATCATTGCGTGTTAGGTGCCGATTTTTTTGCATACGTAATTTCATTACAATCGGACAACATCTTATAGCGACGTTTTTTTTTTTTTTTTGTTACAGAGATTTGTTATATTTATTTATTCCAGTCGAGTTTATTTGTTATATATATATATATATATATATATATATCTTAAATTTATCAGCTCATTGAAAAACCATAATAGGCATTAGAACGACACATGTATGAGGAAAATTATAGGAGTAGGGCATTTGCAAAAGAAAAGTTTTGTAATGACAGCATTAGAGAGGAGAGAGAAAAATAACTATTTTTGGAATAGCAAATTTTCACCATGCCTACATTCGGGGATGATAACGTATTGGATAGTGGAAATTGTTGGCAACAATGACGAAATGAACAATACTGGAGAAATCTGCATAATTTCAAATTTTGGGGAATCTTTGAATACTTTCTCTATCAGTGAATTTAACTCAAAAACCTTAGAATTTAGAACCTGAAAACCATCCAAATGAGATCGAGGAGTCATTGTGACTACGACAATGCAAAGTTGCGAGAGATGACCCTATCACGAATGTTGTGTTGCTACCGTAGTTAATCACATATGGAGATATGTGGAGAAGAACCATATTGAATCTATACAATGTCATTAAAACTTTCTGTGTTGCATATATAGAATATAGCACTGTTGTATACGAAGCACTTGTTTGGAGCAAATAATTATATATGTGAAAAATTCAACGAAGGACGATTATTTTTGGAAGTCCTCACTACACAGTCACTTTAGAATTATGTAAAGGAGCTGCGCTGAATCGTGAGGAAGGTTGCAGCACAATGAATGCATTTTTTGGAATTTACATTCCCAGTTAAATAAAATGTACTTCATCCATTCATAATATCCGTAGTGGCCACCTATTTTCATAAAGTTGATGCGCTATTGTTCACTTGAAGGCTGTATCATCTGGAATTGCTGGAATAGATAAGGAAAAATCCGTAGATGAGAGTACAGAAGCCTGATCACTGCGGGGTTCGGTACATCCAAATCGCGGGCAAAATTTGTAGAAGTAGGTCATGGACCTGCAATAATCCTAATATGCACAACCATAACAATTTTATCGGGAACAGATAATTGTCTGGATCGTGGTCTGTTACATGTTATATCTAGTTTTTTAAAATGTATTTATTAATACACATGGGCTTTGTTCTATCTTATGATTTCGCCTATGAACTCGTACTGCTGCTTCTGCAGCATTTTACCCGTTTAGATAAAATATACATGTGAAATTCCAGCGTGGTTTCTCTGTAAGTGCCATCTTAGCACGTTCGAGCATACCTCATTAAAATATCAATATTTTAATACAATTTATTAAATGGTTTTCACAAGAAATACTTTGCACAGTGTTCTGCACAGTGTCACAAAAGGTTTTCTGGTGCTTCTACTGTATATCCCTGCTTCTCATGCAAATGTCGTTAATGCATCTTCTATCAGTGTTGTCATTAGTCCTTTACAAATCTCTACTTTGCAAATGTTTTATACCTGCCGTTTTCGTTATGTACTTATCATAACAAATTTATATCCTTTTGCACTGTAATCATAACCGTGAGAGCTCTATTGTTTTAAATTATCACAATCTTCAGTGCATTCCTTTGAATTACAATACTCGAAATTTTCTATCGATTTGTTGAGCGGATAGTTTGTCATTCAAAGCACTACTTTTTGTCTCTGTACATAAATAAATTACTTCTGTGTACTACTGTATTATAAATTTTATAGAGAAACAATTAACGGAAAGCTTAATATTAACTTTTATAATATGCAGGTGAATGCATTTGATTTAGTGAATTATACGTTACACAGTAAAATAACAGTAAATAGGTTGTAATAGTAACACAGTAAATCTGAAAAATAGGTTGTAAATTGTAGCAGTCTCCTTAGTTCGTAAGTCGATTTTCAGTTGTACGTTAGAGAAATGAGCTACAGAATGCCAAATTACTCTTTTTAGACGAAGTAAGAAGACTATACAACCACATACTATTGCAATCCTGTACAAGAAGTATACATGTTTCAAATTCTCATCTCATGGGTCTTTTCACTTAAATCTTCGCAATTGCAACTATTACTCAAAAAAACTTCCAGTTTTTATCTGCAAATGTCATATTTATTTGGAGCTGGAATTCCATTTTCCATGACTATTTTATTAATTCAATTAGCCTTCCAAGCAACAAGAGAAATAATTTCATTTTCCAAAATGATAAACATGATTACCAAGTGAAACGAATTCTTTAAATAACCATAATATTTTTTTAAATTTAAGGGGGTCACTTCACGCAGCCTTTTTCCTATCTCTGTAATGTTAAAAATAACCAATTTTAAGGAACATTTTTAAAAAATTGACTGGTTGTAGAGTTACCAATTTTTGTGTTCATTTATTAAATAGTTTTATTATTAATGGCTTTTTGAAATTTTGATTAGTTTTTAAAAATTATTATGTGTTTTCCACGGAAAGTTAAAACAAAAGAAAATTGACATTTCAACCTTAATTTTTGAAACTTTTGACAAAAGCTCTCATTAAATATTTCTTTATAAAGTAGCTAATACATGTCCCAAATTTCAAAGCTATAAGATGAGTAGGTTTTAAAAATGTTCCTTTTGTGTTGAAATTTACAGTTTTGAGATAATGGAATTTAAAGTACAAACTTACCATTCACTAATAGGTATCAATACCAAAGCTTAAATTGCTTAGGTCATCTTCTAGATCATCTTTTTGTCTACATTTTAATAGTCTGTTTTTAATTCCAGCTTTATTGGTTCTTTGTAAAACTGCCTTTTTTGCTTTCTTTATGTGAACATGATCTGCTTCTTGTAATGCTCGACATGAATAAAATCCAAGTTGAACATTTAATAAACTTAAAACTTTTAATTTTGTAATGAATCCTTGATTAAATAGAGATATTGTTTCATACTTTCCAGTTTTTAAAGTTCATAATTCCATATATATTTATTGGGATTATGTACCAGAGGATGATATTTAAATTTTGCCATGTAGGCATCTAGAAAGTAGTTCAGGACTTGAAAAATCTCTAACTATTGTTTAATACAATTTATAATAACATCAGGTAAGTTATGTTTGTGTTTGTATTGTTTTCCTTCAATTATGGACCTATTATATGCACACCACTTGTCGTCACCAGTGGGGCAAAGACTGAAATACTGAGTATATCGCAGCTTGTGCAATGACTCTGAGTGATTGAAGATCCAGAGTGCCCCTTCAACTTCCAGTTCTCCACTATTTCCAAAGTAATTTGCGAAATACTTCTCTCTGTGTGCATTTCCATTCCTCAAATTGCACGAATATCTGGAAAATACTTTGACATCAACAATCTTTCCAGTTTCGACACTAACTGTTGTCACGACACCATTTAGTGAAACAAGCCCTCCTTTTGCCAGGTGCCATCAGTAGCCCCAGGTACATTTGGACTTCCATCATTTTTAAATATTTTGTTAGCAGCTATTGCCATAGAAGCTTTTGTGACTTCCTCTATCGCATCATTTAATAAGTGGGATAACTCATAAAAGCGCTTAGTAATGGGAGGTAAATTCATCACTCCGCAAAACCATTTCGCAGCAGCATACCCTTTCCCAATTGATCTCATAGCATATGAAAGTTTCGTATTAACTTCATGCCCATTAGTATATCCTTTATTAGTTACACTCTGAGTGACTCTAATATTCAGAACTGGTTGTTCGAAACCACAACTGTCACAACATATAAATAGTTCTGTAGCCAAACCTTGGATTTGACGACCAAGATTAATATGGATACCATGTTTTTTACATTTTATGCATAACATACATAATTTTAAGCAATAAGAAAACAGAGAAATGTCAATTATTTCCTTAAATTTATCAGAAGAATTTAAAAAAAGCTTCATACTCACCAGCATACTTACTTAACGTTGATACTTACCATACCAGCATACTTACCATATTTATAAACATTTTATTTATATGAAGCTTATATATCTTCAAAAGAACTTTTATTTAATAAAAAAACATCTCTCTCAAATTTCTATTTCTTAAATGTTTGAGCATTAAACCGAGACATAATGAAAAATATAAATGAAAAAAGTTTTCGAAAAGAACAATTTGTCTACATTAGACGAGTCTAAAATAGCACGTTGCATTCGATAACAAACGTTGAAATGTAAACAAACTGCTATTACTATTCACTTCAATTCTTTCCTCAACAAGTTGCTGATCGACAAAAATTGTTTTCATGAATTTAAAATAATTTGATAAGGCTGGAAAGAAGCATGTATAATATGTTTTGGTTTAAAAGTGGGCGTGTCAATCAGCTGTTTTGGGTCTTGACACATGTAAACAACTTTTTAAAAAAATATTTAAAATACTTCTAATTTACTTAGAACAAAAATTTAAATTGCATTTGACGCAGAAAGATTTGTAGTTTCTTTTTCAAAAAAAATTTGAAAAATCGATTTTTTGACCGATTTGCGTGAAGTGACCCCCTTAAAGCTATGTTCTAATTAAGATTTATACAAATCTCTTTGGAAACTATATATCTTTTGTTAACATTCTTCTCTTAATGTTGTCTTTGACATAATCTGACGAGTTTCGATCCATTTCTAAATGTTTATTTGCTTATTTTAAGTTACAATTGAATGCAAGATTTAGTGAGTAATATGGGATGATTCATGCTGAAAATTATAAGAATCGTACGAAATCCATAAAACATTTTGTTACACAAGGTGTGGCTATTAAATAATAAAACTGAGGTTGTAAAACATTTTATTTTGATATCACACACATATTTACTTATTATGACCTTCAATACACACTATATTTCTACCTACAACGAATACTCTATTATTCAAAACAATGCTGGAAGTCTTCTGTCAGCTCTTTCAGAAAGTGTGAAACATGATCTTTCACAGCTTCAACGGACACAAGTTTTGTTTCTTTTAATGCTGATTTCAACTTAGGAAACAAAGAGAAATCGCATGGCTCAAGATCCGGCGAATAAGGCATATTATCTAACACTGAGATGCTGTACTTGTATAGAAATCTCTTGACAGACAATGTGGAATGAACCGGTGCATGGTGTCGGTGAAAAAATGTACCGTAAAGGTTCTTTGTCAATTCCTGAAGTCCCATAAATAACACGAATACTTAATCGACTATTAGATCGAACCAAATTACTGATTTTTTCAATATTGTTATCCGTTTCTGTCATGGAAGGTGATCCGTCCGCGAATCCCCTTCGAGTTTTCTCGGCCCCTTTGAAAATGCTTAAATCACTCAAAAACACGTGCAGGTGATAAACATTCATTGCCATTCACTTCTTTCAATAAATTATAAGTTTGGGTAATGGTATTTACAGGTTTCATGTGAAATATCATAGCAATTCGTTTCTTTATTATTACACTTATTATTTTTCCAGCGAAACAAAAGATGTAGCTAAAATGCGAATGAAGGCAATGGTTATACGAATTTGTTTACAAAAGCGAGAAGTACTGCATTCGAAAAAGAAGGTTTCACTCTAAACAGGTGCAGGTCGCTGGCGTTTGAAGCATGCTTACTTCTTCTGCAGTAGTGTCAGTCTCGTTATTTAATATCCACACCTCGTACATTATTAATTTCTGTATAGAAAGTAAAATAATTTTAATGATATATCAGTATTTCACTTAAAACTTTAATTAACATCTATTTTCTTCATTCCCATCAT
Organism: Nephila pilipes; assembly: GCA_019974015.1. NCBI lineage: Eukaryota > Metazoa > Arthropoda > Arachnida > Araneae > Nephilidae > Nephila > Nephila pilipes. Next base: position 21,833 of record BMAW01040541.1, on the reverse strand, counting down.
ATTGCCTAAATACATTTGATTTCTAGTCTTATGATTTCTCATTTCCAATCACATCTCAGTTTTATAATGTTTCTTTCTTATTCATGTAACCTTTACAGTAATGAAAATCTCTCTACATAAATAAGTTAAAGAAATCAAATAGGATATGACTTATTTAAAAAACTTTAAATTTCATTCTTATTTCCTTCTTTATAACAGAATTTTTAAAGACTATATAGTTTCCTGAAAATAACTTATAATTCTTTCAAAGTATGCTTTTCCTCTAACAATGTTATAGCTGTTTATCGTAAAGATATATGCCAACATCTTTTCATTACTTACATGTACTGTCAAAATGTATTAAAATTATTTGAGAAAGTACTCTGTTTTTTACGGTAAAAATATTACTCGAAAATACTACAATTCCTATTGAAGTTACTAAAATAAAAGGAACTAATGTATCTAAGATGCATCCAGATGGAAATTATTAATTATTCCTAATCATATAACATCCTAGAGCTAATGTTTACCTACATATACTTACCAGCATCACTTCGCATTAGTGCATCACATTAATTCATTTGTGCTCTCTGTCATTTATTATTAAAAACCTTCTCTGGTGGACTATGCTGATTCCAAATAACAATACTTAGATATACAATGTCCATATACATAAACAATAAATTTTTTATCAGAAATTTATGAAGGAGTAGGCAGGAAAAAGAGCCTTACGATTTTAGAATAAAAATGAAAATAAAATATTTTTGAAATAAATATTTTATGAAAAAGTACTGAATAATTAAACAGCTTCTTATATTCCAACTTTCTGTCAACATGAAGCTATAAGTCGGTGATCATAAAGGAAAATTTTACTCAATCATCAAATTAGCATTTTTTATCACTGATTACTTCCGAATGTCTTGTTTTCAAATGAAATCGTATGCAAATAAATATCCGAAATAAGAAAAAAATCTAATTTTTCACTTCTTTAGTGAATACACTCAGTACACACACACACACAACCATTTACTTTCATTAAATATAAATATTGCCTCTACTTAGATTACTGGGAGACTCTTTTTTATGTTTGACTTACTAAACTTAAACGAAGAAATCTCAAAGGTCTTTCGCATTACTTATTAGATGGAGACACTTGTGTGACAGGATTGAGACCTGCAAGTTTCTAAATGCAGTTTCTCGCAATTTGTTAAGCTGTGCAATGATAATTCAAATGTTTTGTATATTTTCACGTTCTACAAGAGCATTCATTCTTTAGTAATGGCCATATTTAAGTAAACATTTTAAGAATTTCAATAAAATTTTCTTGATAAATCCACTCCCTAAATTTACCGAAATGTAAGTTATTTTCACACAAACTATTTATATGCAATCCAAGAAAAGAAACATAGATCTGTAGGAGAAATCTAAACAGAAACACAATACATCGTATAATATATTCACTCCTATTCATAAATCATATAGTAGTTTTGAGTTCAAACAATTTACTGAAACAATTGATAACTACAATACTATTTAATCCTAACTTAGCAGTTTGATTTAAAGTGTAAAGTGAACAATAAGAAAACCTCAAGAATAAAATTTTCAGAGCGAGGGATTACATACTTTTATATTAAATAATATTTCAATAATTTTATACAATTTTTTAAATATGGTTTATTAACTTAATAAATAATTTATAAAAATCATATTGTGAAAAATAAAAACAAATTATTAATTATTCGTGAAAATCGCATTGTTCAGTTGGAATTTATGATAAAGCAGTAACTTTCAGCCTAATACTTATTTACAATCAAAGTAATCCTGTTTGGTTGACTATTGAGTCGCAGCACACAAAGAGACACACAAGTTTATTGACGATGAACTTCGTAGTTTTAAATTATGATAAACTGATGAGGACGACACTTTAATTGTCACGCGAATGAGATAACTTTGTGTCCCACAATGCGTTTTACATCTAACACTTATGCTACACGAAGGTCTTTGGTAGAAAGAAACCTGAACTTATAACCTTTCTGTTAAATGTATTCTATAAAATAAACTGTTGTTGCACTTATTAGTCCAAACATCGGCTTTACATCATTTATAATATTATTATCAGCAGTAAAATCATTAATTATAGTAAGACTAATTAATAAATTCTAGAAAAGTAAAGCTCTTTTAAAAGACATTAATAAAATCGATACCGATAATTTGATTTTATAAAATTAAATGAGTAATTAAATTATTAGACATCTTTTTTAATGAAAGATATTCACATATTATTGGCATCATTATTTAACTAAAATAACTATTTAAATTAAGTTCTTCGTGTGTGTAAGGTTATTATTTTTCACATTTTTTAAGGAACTTTTTACTTCTGCTAAAACAAATTGTTGAATTAATTATTGTTGAAGAAATAAACAATTTGTAGAATTAATTATTGTTAAACTTTTGATTTCTTGCAAATTTTGACAATTCTAATCATTTTCGTGTAACACTTGATTATTTAATACAGACTCTTAAAGTTCAAATGTATGGAAATACGCAATGGTAAAGATAAAAAGAAAAGGAATCAACACTATTTTCCTCAGTAGTATTAAAATCATCTTCTTCACGCAAAAAATATTTATTTCTCAATTGTGAAAAAATATAAGCTGCGTCTTCTTAGAATTTATTACCTGTCATATTTTATTTTATTAAAATATGACAACTTTTCATGACTTTTTGAAATTCATAATGAGTTGAAATAGCTAAAACAGAAGTCAGCAGTTATAATTGTAAGACTAATATGAAAAAGACGTATTGTGCATCGTGACGTAAAGTTTATAGCTTTAATGAAAGATCATTTCTCAATTTATGTGATTAATAGTTGAATTAAATAAAATGTAAGAATTATTTTTAATATTAAGAAATATAATTGCTATAATACTCTTTGAATATGTATGAATGTTTCCTTTTGTATTTTGGAATAATAATTATATTTTCTACATTCGATGATATCAATAAACTGGAAATATTGAATATTGCTAATTTGAAATATTTGACTTGAAGATCATTATCATAAATATTCTGCAAATACAAATGTTTCAGTGATTATTTTAAAAGAATAAATGTTTATAAAATTGTCTTTGATGTTTATGCTATTATGATTCTAAATCTTTAGATTTACCAGAATAGGAATAGATCAATTTAATCTAAAACTTCATAAATCATTTGTTTGAATAATTATAGTGTTAGAAAGCGCTTCTTATATTCAGTGTTTATATTTAGTAACTCTTCCCAAAAATTGAAACAATTTTTAATCTTCCAAACCTCAACAAAGTTTTCAGTTTTCTAATGAAAAATACTTATTTAATAGCAAGTTATGAACTTCTCTTTCTAATACTTAATTTGAAATCAACATATTTTTTTCACTTTGCAAAAAAAAGCAGCTGCTTTTGAACTAAGAAGATTACTGCAGCTAATTATTTATTGATTGAGTCCACTAATTAAAACATATTTTTTAAATTTACCTAAGTGTTAATTAAAAAGATAAATCGTTGAGTAAATGTTCTTTTACAATATTATACGTCTTATCTGGTTTATAAAATATAAGATCTTTTTAACTTCTGTTTTGCTTAGTGAAAAAAATTCCTGATAGGATTTAAAAATCTTTATTTTTTTAGTCTTTAAGCAATTGTAAAAGATAAAGATGTTTGAAATGTATACAAAACAAATGAAACTATTATCACAATTTAGTAAACAACTAATGAAATGCTTATTTTCTTGAAGTGTCTTTTAATATTTTCTCAAGCTTCAAAACGAATTTTTAAGAAAGATACATGCTAAATGAATGTTTTTGAAGAAGTAATAAACCAGTTTTTTATGTAAATATGCATAAGAAACTTCAAATGCTTGAATTCAATGGAAAACATTTATTTTTTTATTTTCAGAACAGATGTATCAACAAATCCCAGAATTGTTGAAAAAGTACCAATTTTTAAAGAGTTAAAAGTAATACTTTTTTGTTTTACTATGTAATCTCCATAGAAATAAAAAACATGTTTTTCCTAAATGAAGAAATTCATAACCAATGTAGAAGCCATTTTGACGATTGATTTCAATATAATTGTTTGAAAAATTTGTATAATGCATCATTGAAAGAATAATTATTAATTTCTCTGTGATTTCTTCTATTCAATTGATTGTCAGTCAGTCAAATGGTAATATGTTATACAGAATTCAAAAATGAGTAATTTTTTTATTCTTGGAGTATCTTAAGGAAGATAATTTTTTCAACAAATCAAATATTGTAACCAATTAGCATACCCGAGATTTCAAGTAATTTTATTTCTTAAATTCCAAAGTTCTTAACAAGACGCCGAATCTGATTGATTACTCTGACATTTTAAGAACAAGGTGGTGATAATGCTTAAAAACGGAGGAAATTTCCAAAATGAACGCTAGGATTATTACATACTAAAAATGTAACATTATGTTAAGTAATGAATATGATAAAGGCTCGATAACTTTACAGTATCATTCTTTGAGAAAAGAGTTCTAACAAGCTCCTTGAAGGGTTTCAATTTTACTCATATTGACCGTTTATTTTGGATTTTATTTTAAAATCTTAAATATGCAGTTAAAGTATTTAGTATAAGTCATGACGCTTAGAGTTAGGTCTTTAATCACTGATTATCCATCATCTATTTCAGGAAATATACATGAAATGCTGTTCTGTTTAATGAAAGAAATTTATCATGTATGTATTGTGTGACCTCATTTCCAATGAAATATGGGCTGAAACATTGTTATATTTGTAAAACGAATACAAACTGCATTACTCAAATGACTAATTAATTATAGTGATATTGGTTGAAAATAAAAAATACATATAAGTACAAGAAATAGAAATATACGTTAAAATAAAATATACACTTTTGCCTGCATAACAAATATGAAATGCTATACAATGCAGTTATATATTTTTAAATTACTATCGAAGTAATTTTTCAATTTATTAATTTCTAAGATACTCATCATTTCACTACAATTTTTTTATTTTATTTTCAAATTTTCTGCACGTTTATAATCACACAGCGTATCCTAATATTTGAATAGATGAATTGTTAATGTTAAAAAGTTAACATTAAGGTAGCATTTTGGTTATGGTATTAGCCTAGTGATCATGGTCACGGACTCATGACCGATGGGATTCGAGCCTTGATGCCACTTAAGACCTACCATGTAGTCGGAGTTGAAGTACGATAAATCTGTCAGAGCCCAAAGTTCTCCTGTTGATGTTGTGTGGAAGTTAGAACAGGGAGGGGCCAGCTTAGGTGACGTTCTCGCCACGTGATCATGGTTCAAAATTACGAGATCCGTTGCTAATAACATTCGTGTTTCTTCTAGTGCGACGTTAATAATACCAAAACCCCCTAAAAGTAAATTGGTTGTTAATGAAGCTTTTATTAATGTTCTGGGAACTTACAAAACAACAACATGTTTAAATCACAATTTCTTAAATGACAGCCAAATTTTTATAGAAATAATCGTTGTTTTGCCTTATTAATTAGAATAAATTGGTAGAATTTCATATTGGAATTTTAATTTTATTTCACCTGCAAAAACATTTCTCATATACTATTATAACAATCAGAGTATTAATATATCATTACAATAATATATACATATATCATTTAAATGTATGCATTTTTAAGTTATTAGTTTTTTTAATGATAAAATTCGAATATCATGAATTTTTAAAGTAATTTCTCTATGTATTTTGCAATAAGGTGAAAAACTTAAATTTTATAGGAGTATTTATGATAAAGTACCAAAATAATAATTAGTTAAATATTTCAAAATTATTCAACCGATATACTATATATAATAAATATAACTCGTATGTTGTAATATATGCATAAAAGTTTCAAACTTTTATTCTAGTATTACTCGGTTTTATACTGTATCGAATTTCTTAATGAACACATTCTGTAAATAATTCTCTTTCCAAAATTTGCTTATAATTTCTAAAAATTAAAAATGCTCGCATTATCGAATATGTTGCTAAACAGATTTACATATGCTTAATTGAAACTAATGAATTAAGTTTAATTTATAAATTCTTTTTCAAAAATACTTTTGGATTTCTTCAACTTAGGCAACATTTTTCAGCAAGCAAAATATTAAGGGAACTTAATTCATCGTCTACGATTTGCTGATTACCTTAATTAGTAAAAATATGGAGAAAAATTATTTGCATGCCTTTTTACAGAAAATATTTCGATGTCACTGTGTCAAAGAATACAATTCTTTTGCATCATAAAACTTATAATTAATAGATAAAATATTACGCAAAAGAAATGTATCTGAATATAAATTTTCTTTTCCTTACTTATAAGCAAATTAAATTTTTTATCGTAAGACATGATTACTTTGTAAACTTACAACAACTGTATGAAATTCTTAAAGAAATATTGATCGTAATTTATTAAAATTAATGAATCATTTAGACTATTTTATTCATAAAAATATTTTTATATGTAATGGAACTTGATTATTAATAGTTTACTCAATACAATTTACTTAGATATTTTTTAAAAGATTTCATTTCAGTTAAAATAAATTTCAAAACTGCGAATTTTTTTGAATTTATTTTTTTTATTATTATTCATTAATTCAAGATATACATACATACACACATACATACATACACACACACACATTGCCATTGCCACACACATACAAGTTATTACACACACACATCATCAATACACACACACAACACACACACACACACACACACACACACACAAAGGTCAACACACACACAACACACACACACACACATATATATATCATTTAATTTATTATATGCTTGTTTAACTTCAAATGAGTAGTGATAGATTTTCTGATCTATTACAAATTTATTTGTGATAATATTCACAGTATATTAGTTACAACGTTTTAAAAAATTTTATTGATATTTATGATAACATAAAATGTTCTATTATTCAGAATTAAAATATTGGTATTCTTAATCACTTGTCAGAAAAGTTTATTTATATGTATCTAATAATAAAGATCATAAATAAGTTTATTTTTTTCTAAACGTTATTACTATTCTATGCAATTTGGTAAGCAAATTAAAGTTCAGTTTACATGTAAAATTTTAAAATATATTTTTAGAATAGAGTAGCATCCTTCAATCCAAAAAATATCACTATCAAACTAATTTACAAAAAATGATGCAGATATTCGTTTCACTAGAATACAGAGATCAATATATTTTAGAATAATATTTAGAAAACATTTAGATTTGATATGAATATTTGGTTGCTTCCCCCCCCCCAAAGGACACAAGAAATCCAACTGAAATTGAATGTACTTGCACAATTACGCTCAAATATTTTGCTTAGGGTTACAATATTATTTTTAGCATTAAATGATTCTAATATGCAACTGTGATATTTAAAGGATTATTATTAAATTAATACTAAGTGAATCCTATGATTGAAATAAAATTATTTAAGACAATTTTAAGCATTTACATAAGAATTTCGAAAGAAATACGAAACATATATTCAAAATTTACTTTTTAAATGAAAGAAAATATAAGAGCTTAACATTTAGAGAAGTTGCAATTTTTATATATAAATATAATATTTTTGTAGAATTTCCTCAAATGTGTAGAATTGATAGATTCTAAATGGTATAACCATAGTTTATTTAGAATTTTATGCATAAAAAGCTTTAGACAGAGAGTTATATTAATATTCTTTAGAAACAAAATTAAATTCAAATTTCGTCTCAAGTGCAATAAATTTTCTGCAAATTAAGTAATGATTTCAAATAAAGATAAACCTTGCAGTTAATTAAAATTATATAATTTATATATGCATTATTATAAATTACTGCATACTTTTAAAATATTCACCTATTTTTTTTTCAGAGAATAAATTTATCACCTCATTATTATATATAACCTTATTACAAAATAAATTAAAAAAATTAAAATGAAAATGTTATTAAAATTAATAAAGAATTATTTTTAATAGGATACTTTAAAACAGTGATTGAAAGAGATTTAATGCTTATAATTTGGTAGGAGTAAAAAATGATTATGATAAAGTAATTTTGATTTGGTTGGTTGGTTTCATTAACGTCGCACTAGAAGTAACACGAGAGTCATTGGCAGCCGATCTTGTGATTTTGAGTCTCGGTCAAGTGACGAGGACGATACCTGAACTGGCACCCCTATTCTAATTTCCATAACATGCCTTTGGGAGAATTTTGAGCCACAGATTTATTCAGTGCCTGCTATCCAGCGGGTCTTATAGTGGCATCAAGGATCGAGGCTACGACACGACGGAAACAACCGGTCATGAGTGCATTGTCATATCCACTAGGCTACCACGGCCACTAAAAAATAATTTTGAATTAATAGCATTGAATAAATTTATGTTTTGAAACTAATGATTTCTAATACAGCGAACATCAAATAATGTTAATAATATAAAAAGCGTACAAATAAAAATCATTCTGATATTTTTGGCTAGCATCTAAGTGGTTAAGAAATCGATTTTCGAACTTTACTTTTAAAAATGATCATATCTTGTTAAAACAATTTGTAGTATAATTGCTAACAAACTTATACTTATATAAAATAATAAATAGTAATCGAGGAAAAGCTTTTTTCGTAAGAATTCCAAAATATCTTACAAATAAACAAATTCCTTAAATTTGACGACATAAATAGTTTTCATTCACACATGCATGCAAAATCTTATAAATGAATTAAAAGGTAAATGTATTTCATTATTCTGACACCTTTCATTAAGAATGGGATGACTTAAATTATAAAGTTGAAAATAAAATCATCTATGTTTACATAAATTATATTCAGATAATTTAAAACGGAAAAAATATTTTTTAAAAAAGCCAAATATTTTAGTAGCAAAAGAAATTATTAAATTCATTTTGAAGAAATTGATTTTTTTTCTACGTAGTACAATTTGATATAAATGTACGTCTTAAGGTAACGTTGTCTATGTGTATTAAAATATTTCAGTATAAATGAATGAAACAAAACTGACTTTTTATTAGAAAACAACTAATTTCCAAATTAAATGTTTAATATTTTGTCCCATTCTTCTTTTTTAAAATTTTTACCAAGCGTTGATAAAATACAAATATTTTATGAAATGGAACAAATTTGTATTGCTGTTTTGCATAAACGTTGCTACGCAATCTGGAGGAATATACCAAAGCAAATCATTAAATCAATGAATTCTCTGTGCTCATTAATAAAGAAGAGCATTCAAAAATCATGTACATGCCTCACGATGTCTCGAGAACCAATCCCCCTTCTGCTAACAAATGACTGTCCGCTTAAGCCCCTGAGTCGCGCATCATTAATATTCCGATGCTACGCGCCCATTACAACAAAAGGCCATGCTTTGCCACCTTCTGATGGGAGGTCTTGCAAATAGCCTGCTTAAGCTGGCATCACGCCTAAAAGCTCGATTTGTCAAGCAGCCGTGTCTGCGTATTGCTGTTTTATGAGAAGAGATCTTAATTGCACGCCCCAGCAGTTAGCGATACAGGGGCGCAGACAGAAGTGTGTTGACCTCAATTTGTTCGAGAGGCTCTTCCGTGAACAATGGTTGCTATTGGAGCTGGAATAGAAAAACAAGTGAGAGATGCGTTCTTGTGGGAAAGTTGGTGGCAAAAAAAAAAAAAAAAAAAAAAAAACTTATAGAAGAAAGGTTTATTCTTTATTGAAATGTTTCAGGGTGAGAATAGAATAATTCTTTCGGATAACATCAATAGATGATGCGCTTTAGCAATTGACGTTGCAACATTTAGATTATTCTTAATTGATGAATATTTTTAGACTTATAACGAAATACAGTATTGTATTTTTCAAACATTTTTAATGTATTAAAAGATTGCAAAAAAATTGAAAAGGTAATTTTTGAACAATGTCATATTTTCATGTTTAATTTTACATATTTTAACTTTTCTTCCGAATATTGTGTTCATTTTGTTTGTACAATAAGTTATAATTGGAATCATAACAATATTTCCAGTGTTAATGGCTATATTTTGAATTGGGATGATATTCATATAGCCTCTATTTTTGATTAAAATTATATATTTTTCCAATTTGTTTTAAATTCAAAATTGAAGTTGAGAAATTCAGCCTTTTTCAGCTATGAAATGCCTCTCAAATGACTTTTCCCCAAAACTTTTTTTTCTTTTGCCATAATTAATATATATATATATTTTATTTCAATTTGATTGCTTATGTAACAATCTGAAAAAATGTTAATTGTCTGGTTTGTTTTATGAATTTTAGTATATTTAGTTGCACAGATAAGGAACTAATTTTAAATTTAATGCTTATTTTCCACAGGAAATTGTAAGAGAAAAATCCCAAAGACAAAGAGAATTGTATACTTTATTTAAAGTTAACTAAGTTTTATTCACAGGCAGAATATTTGTTGTAATATATTAAAATCACTTAATAAATTGAAACACCAATAGGTGCTAAACTGACTGGAAATAAAGTAATTGCTATAAATGAAGCTCTGTAAATATTTTTTAGAATATTCGATGTCTTAATTTCATTAACGCATTTTTTGAAATACAAAAATCTAATTAAAAACAATTTTCAGGCCAGAATTAAAAAGAAACTTCAAAATTACTTAAAAATTTCTACCCGAGCTGATGCATCAAATTGAAGCAAATGCCAAAGACAATTATTGGTGTGTTTTTTAATTCTTCCTAAACATTAAATTAAGTAAAAAAAACTTACATTTGTATAGTTTTCAAGGCGAGAACAGCTGTTGGTTATTCTTACTGTCACATTAGCAAAAAGAACTACAGAAGAGATCTCAAGATAAATATTTCAATTTTTAAAGACATTACTACAAATCAAAAATCAGATATTTTTAGTTAATGTAATAAATTTCTTTTGAAATGAAGCTTTTGGAAAATCCCAAACCAAAACATGGAGCATTCTTAACGTTTTATATAGTATATTTGAAATAAATTTTCATTATTCATACAGTGTTTCGTATTGTAGCATATTAATAGTAAACCAATTTAAAAATGCTTTTGATGAGTTATAATCAGTAAAACAGAGCAACACTATTTCATATCGTCATAATTTTATCGAACAAAATAAAATTCTGCCATATAAGCGAAATCGCTTATCTTTGTCAAATTTGAAAAGAAAAAAAAAAAAAAAAATTCATGGATAAACACTCTGACCATCTGAAAAAATGTAGAAAAAAACGTAATGTGCAAATAAATGAACTTTAAACTGATTAAATTACAGCATGTATTAAAAAAATAGTATTGAAATCTTTAAACGTACTTTTTTTTAAAATCAAATTTTCAAGAAAATCATTTTACAAAATATTTAATAATTGAAAAATTATTTAATATATTTTAATTTAGTTTAATATATAAAATTTTGACATTTCTTTTAAAGACTCAAAAGTTCAGTAAACGGTGAAAGTTAATAATTTTAAATTTCTACTTTGGTTGAGTGTCGTAGCAAAAAAAAAAATATAAAATTGTCTTGCTTTTTTGGGACATTACAATATTTAAGAGATAATTTAAAAATATATTATTATTTCATTCTTAGATGACATATAACTAAATTTATTTGAAAAAAATTGAGCAAATATACTGAATATTATTATATTTAAATTTTTGTTTTTGCTTTATATCACTTTTTGAGTAACGTGCCATTTAAACCTAAAATAATTCTAGAAAGGAATTTTACTTGTGTCCAATTTTAGGAAATGCTTTTAGTTTTATTTGATATGTTAAGATTTCTTCAATAGTTTTCGAGAGGGGTTTATCAGAAAAAGAGAAGTGGTTTTATCCTATATATTTTTAATGCAAAAAATCAACCCTAAACTCAGTTATTCACCATAACAGCGAATATGGAGAGACACTCTTTTTACTCTTAGATTCAATGTATGTTTTTCATTTTAAACGTGCATGAAACGCATGAAAATCACATGTGGAAGTAATTAATTTAGTTAAATGTAATTGAAAGAAAACGTTTAAACAATTGTTATCGGTATTAGAAGCATAAATATAAACATAATGCGTATGATGAATAAAATATTAAGAGAAACTCGCAAATTTTAAGAAGCAACTCGAATTGAAATATTTCTAAATGCATTTCGCAACTTATGATAGTCCTCAGAAGAACTTGATGTTTAAAAAAGCTGAATTAATTAAAACTTTTTAAAATCCACAGTACTGCAATCAGAAGGATGCAAGACTACTTAAAATTATTTTTACTGTAATTAACAGAAGTTTAAAGAATGTAAGGTAACTAAATAATTTAAATGATTTCTTTCTACTCTAATATAATACAATTAATTCTAGGTCGAATGAGTTCTTCGACAAAGGAAAATATATGTATGGGTTAACATTTAGTTTAATTTCGCTTATTAGATTCCTTTAATGAGTGAAAATATGTAAGTAGTAATCAAATAATTTTCAACAACTATTTAATCACAAAAGAACGAAATTAAAATATGTCTCAACTTGTAAAGTTTAAATAATTTTCATTTCAGAAAATGTATGCTATCTATTTAATTTGCATTTCAATGGCCACCAAAAGGAACAGGAAATTCTTTCTGCTAAAACGCTTGAAACATTTAGATGGCTTAGAGCTTTAAAATTTTAAATGTTGAATATTCCTGACTAACTTCGGAAACGGAAACACTCATAGGAACTGACATTTAAGTTCGTTAATTTTGGATTTGCTGTGACTTTAGCTACTTAGCGATGGAAGTTGAATAATTTTAAAAGGAAGGATTGTTTGAAATTACAAAATAATACATCTAAATAGGAATTCAATATTATGTTTTAATTTTTAGTACTAAATAGAACACACAAACACTTATATGAATAACTTTTATGTTTTTATTAAAAATGTAGATGTTATCAATATGGAAGATATCTAACTAACTCCAGTCTATGTCACTAGGCTAAAAACTCCATAGCCATGATTTAAGAAATAATAATTTATTAAAAGCTTTTGAAAAAAATTAAAATTTAAGAAAAAAAAGAAATATCAGCTCGTACCTGATCAATAGCATCTGATTTTGGTTTTGGTTTTATCAACGTTGCACTAGAAGCAACACGAGGGCTGCTGGAGATGGACTTCGTAATTTTGAACTTCGGTCAAGTGAAGAGGACGACACTTGAGCTGGCACCTCCGTCTCCCAAATGGAACGAAAAAAAGTTGAATTAAGACCAAAAATGGAAACTGGTATCTAATTGAGTCTAGGTTGAAGTTGCATTTTATACAGCTGTTGCAAAAATTGAATTCATTTCTTAACAGCTACTTGTATACACACTGTCGGTTTGCTTTTTCTCAATTGCTGGCTCACATTCACAGTGGCTAATGTGAAAGTATCGAAAGACACAATAATTTTTCTTATAGTGTTCGTATTTAATTCAAGGTTCCATTTAGAAGACACTACTCTGATGACTCACTTAAGCATTATATGTTTAGAAAATTTTGAAATCAAAACTCCATTTTAGTTAAGATTATAGCGTAGAATAAAACATTTAGATGGTTTAGTGCTTTAAGATTTCAAATTTTAAATATTCCTAATGAACTTTGAAAATGTAAATATTCATAGGAACTGGCAGCGAATTAGTAAAATGGGCTTTAGAAACTAATGAAAATCAAACAGAATATTTCATCCCCTCCCCCGAAAAAAAAATTGAATTTGGCTTTGCTGATTTCATTTTAATATGTTCTTAGGGTTTGTTATTTAAAAATATTTATTTAGGTTGTGCCTTCACCTTCAGTAGAGAACTCCTTCAACGATGAAAAATTCGAGTGTTTATATTGCGTAGCCATTATCTTCCGCTCTACATCACCGGTTTACTAAAATGAATATTAATTAGCGTAACGTTAGCATACTTCCAAGCTCCACACTTCAGGAACGATTACCATCAAAAAATATATATACCTTATTCAAATTCCTAATGCATTTTTATTTCTATTAGCAAATTGCTCTGAAGTACAAAAACGGTAGCAAATGTAAGCTACAAAAAGAATAAAAACAGACGATTGTTATAAAAATATCAATTATTAAATTAAATATTGAAATAGTAGGAAACTATGAATTATTATAGTAGATAATAATATTCTGTTTTGATATTAAAATAAAAGCAAGCGTTATAATATGAAATTAAATATATCTTAAGAATATAAATATACCTTAAACAAATGAAATGAAATTATTATAATCATATTGAATTATAATGTCAACATTTTGAACCTAACATCAAGTGTCTTTTATTATATGTCCTTGCATTTTTGTTGATGACATTGTCTCAAAAGTACAACAAGTTATCATATGTAAAAGTAAAAAAATAATAATAAAAAGGATAAGTACTAATTTATAAAATGGGACGAGCTGATGAGCATCTTGGTTCAATTAATTACGTAACTTGGTTTTATCCTTGAAACATTTTTTTCTAATTACCACTGATTATTAAGTAAAAGCAAACAAAATTCGTGGGTAATTACTGTTAGATTATTCTCAAAAGACTTCAATGAAAATTGAAATAAAAAGATTTCTAGAATCTGTATTTTTAAATAAATATATTTTAAAATAAATAACCTATACGGTTCTGTTATATGCTAAAATTGAGGATTTCTCTCACGGTGATGTAATTTCCATACTAATTTTATCATAACTAAATCGAGTTTTTTATAGCGCAATAAAGATTTAAAATACTGCATTAAATTGTTTTTCTTCTTCAGGTTTTGCAAGCCTTCTTTGGGAATCTTTCACTATTACTGTTATAATTTCTTATTCAGTATGATAAGGAACACAAAATTTCTCTTAAAAATAATTTCGCTTGTAAAGTAAATTAAGGAGCTAGTATTTCGGATTCGGATCATGAAAACTATTAATGCTGAATACAATAATGATTTTAACTCTTCTTCATCATTCGATTCAAATTTTTATAATAAATAAGAAATAACTAATGCAGACCACAATTCAGAAATATTTTTGGTTAAGAGGAAAGTCAAACGGAGTATTCATAAGACATAGGTCTCCAAATTTAATTTAAAAATTAATATTATCCACAACTGGTTTCTAGTAAAACAATGACCATTTATTAATATTAAATTTTATTTGCTGGTTTAGTTTTAGGAGCTTAACGTTTGATCTGAGAGAATTCCTTATTAACTTCAGTATGGAACTGGGAGCCTTGAAAAAAAGGGAGTCGAATAAAATTTACAAATTGCAAATTTTTAAATTTTTACTTAAAATCAATGCAGACTTAGCAAATAAAACTGAATTAAATTATCACAATTTTGTCACTGTATTAACCATATTGTATTATTTCACAGAAAATAATGTTAACAGCTCATAATTAAGAAACACTTCGAATTTGTAGAGAGAAGTACTTTTCTTATTAAATCTATTTTGACATTTAATTGCATTTTTTGGTAATTTCTGAATATTCAGGATATGTTATTTTAAAGTAATTGCATCATTTCATGTAATAACTATTACTATTTTAATTCCGTTAAATTGTATAAAGAGATTTAACTTTCATAAGCGTAAATGTTAATTTATTTTAGTGCTTAAGTAATTCATATTGGGAAAGAAGCCTAAATTTATTGATTGTGTTTTGCTTTTAAAAATGACTAATTTTGTATGATTCAAGAGAAACGTTGCTTTCGTAAATAAATTATTTCCTGTATTTTCATTTAAAAAATTGTAAATAACGAAATTAAATTGCATATTTTATTAAAGCTCAGAATACTTGTCGGTGACCAACTGCAAGCAATAATTATTTTGAATTTTAAAAATGTACTGCGTAATATAAAAATGACAGCATTAAAAGTAATACAAATAACTGTTTACATAACACTCTTTTTCTTATTGGATCTGTATAAATTAGAAATATTAAGAAATGAAAGATTCAATGCTCTTCAGATCTGGATGGTATTTATTATTATCGAATTATTATTGGGTGCAACATAGAATGACTAAAGCGATATTCAAAGCTACTGAAGTCTTTCAATTTCACTGGAGATTGAATAGCTTCCTTTCATTAAGCATGTGATAAATATTTTTAAATGTATAAATATTATATCATTTACATCCAATCTAACCTGAATATTTTTTAATAAGAAGGCATATAGCTACAATGACTACTCTTACTAGGCACATTTAAAGATTGAATTCAGGCCTGCCTTAAGAAAATGAATATTTATTTCCAAGTTTTGAAAAATTCAATTTTTACTTGCTCTACTTATATTAATTAATAATTTTAATTAATACATTTATTTTATTTAATCGTTGTGTAACTAAAAATATTCTTGTTCTTCCATTAGTTAACTATGAGCCTCTTTAGAATTCAATTCTACCAAAATTTACAACTCAACTCGATCAAATTAAATGGAATTACACAAATTTGTTTGACTAAAGAAGTGTAATGAAGTGGTAGCGAAAAACAGTTATATAAATTATGCTGAAGTTAGATGAATATTAACAAGAGTGTGATGGTATTGAATTATGCGTCGATTATACAAGTTCGTGTGTAAGACATAATTTGATATTACTATGGTACAGATTCGACTCTTCTTGGTTGAAGCCGAATATATTTTGGTTTGATAATTTGCTTCGGAACCGAGTATACGGATCAGCTTGATATTTCATATTTTAGAAACGTTTTGTTGATAAATGTGTCAAGAGACCATGAACTGTTAGAAATGAATTTCCTTAAATACATTGCTCAAAAGACTAGGAGAATACATGGTTTTAACAAAAATAAGGAAATATATTCCAGATAACTAACGTCAAATAAAACTTCCATAAATAAAAGCACAGCAGAAAACAAAAGAAATGGGCGTTTCTGGGTTAACGGCGTCAAATGCAAGAAAAAAGATAAAAGTGTAGAAATCGTGATTTTGCAAATTTTTTTTTCGCTTTCTCAACTGTAAAAGTTAATTGTTTAGCTTTTGTTTTGAGAAAAGTTGACTTGAATACGTCACTACAACGTGATTTATGGGAATCCGTGGCTTTGCACATTAAAGGAAAATTTGATTCTGTATTAACATAAAGAAGTGTAGCAGATGCTGTTGATGTGGCAAGGAGTGTCATTTCAAGTTTGTGTAATCGATTCCAATAAACAAGGAATGTTGGACATCAAGGTCATCCATATATTTCAACACCAACTGATAAACGATATAGCTTGTTAACAGCATATCGACACAAAACAGACAACGGTACTCATTTGTAAAAACAGTTGCTTTCGCAAAAGAACAAAGGATGTTAACCAAACAGTCTGAAACACGCTTCATCAGGATATTCTCTATGTATGAAAGCCATTGGTGTATTCCATTGAACACAAGACACTATGCAGCCCGAAGAAGGTGGGCTGCTGAGCGTCTAGTTTGAGTGCTACAGGTTTGGATTAAAATGCTGTGTACTAAAAAGTTCAATTCAGTCTAGTATGTGACACATGAGATGGTTTGGTATGGAGTAAAAGACGCATTCAAAATAACTCTAACATATATTTCCTCGGTGAAGATCTCATTACCGACAGGTGGTTTGATGGAATAGTCTGTAATCTTTAGGTGGATGTACGAACCTGCTTATGATTCAGAATGGCAATTTGATATCCCAGAGGTATGCAGACAGAATACTGAAACCTCATGTCGTACTTTACGCTGCAGTCATTGGTGATTCCTTTCTTTTAATATAAGATAATAATAGACCTCCTACATCGCGTCTTGTAGAGAACAGACCTTAAGCTGAAACATTACATCGTATGGAATGTCTGTTTGTTATCTTAACCCAAATCTTGTCGAGCCTGTTTGGAACACATTCTGATGACGCATAGCAGCTGGACCAAGGCCTTATTTTACTGTCCGGGACTTGGAGATTACACTTCTTCAGGAGTTCAAAAATATTTCCTTAAGTCTTATCGATAATCTCATGACATTCATGTAAAACAGGTGAGCAGTACTCTTAGCTATTCAAGGAGACCACACGCTATATTAAGCATATTGTCTCTTTCCTAACAATGTTTTTGTCATTTACTTGTAAGCAAATTGTTACCATGAAGTATCTTTTTATAATTTAAAAGAACTAAAACGCTCCCAAACATTTTTTTTCTGTATTGCATTTTGTTACTTTCCATTTTATGCCCACACATGTCTATCTTGTATAGTTTTTTTTAAACTTTTTCACATCTTCTCCTAGTTTTTTTGAGCGATCTAGCATGAATAAATAAGTACTTTGAAGAATACCTTTATTCCTGTATTTTATTAAATATATCTGTACTTAGACTTAAAGTTGTTCTTCAGGATGACGGACGAGTATAAACACTCCAGAATTGTGTGACCCTAGATAAGAATTATGAGGTCCGTTTCCAACATTTCGTAAATTTGAAATTGTGTCAGTTCCAACTCAACCCATATTCTTAATCTCTTTTTATATTTATTTGATATATATTGTTAATTTACTTTTTAATTTAGTAAATTTAATTAAAATTCTTTTATTAAATAATACTACACTAACTACTATCTATTACTAGCTACTAATCATCATCATTTCAGATTTCAGTTCACGGTTGTCCTTAGACAAAAAACACATCGGGTTGTATAACAACAACAATATTTATTCTTCTTACTACCGCTCGTTTACAACAGCTCCTCTCGGAGTTTCGGTCAGGTCCCGTCTGAGGGGATCGTGTGACATCACACTCTCTCCCTTTACAAAATGAACGCCCTCTAGAGGCAGGCTCTAAGTAGGAAAGTTAACAGTTCGGCCAACCTGATATACAATTGTCCCAATTGTGCAGTTCCAATTAACACAAAAATCATTAATAACTGATACACTTTAAAACCATT
Organism: Nephila pilipes; assembly: GCA_019974015.1. Classification (NCBI taxonomy): domain Eukaryota; kingdom Metazoa; phylum Arthropoda; class Arachnida; order Araneae; family Nephilidae; genus Nephila; species Nephila pilipes. Next base: position 2,941 of record BMAW01040541.1, on the reverse strand, counting down.
AATTATCATACACAAAATATCAATGTTTAAATTCCTCAAATACTTAAAATAGCAAATATCAATAATTACACACAAACATCATTACTTAAATTCCTCAAATACTTAAAATATCGAATATCAATAATCATACACAAAATATCAATGTTTAAATTCCTCAATTGTCTAAAATAGGAAATATCAATAACTATACACAAACATCAATACTAAAATTCTTCAAATGCTTAAAACAGCAAATATCAATAATTATACACAAACATCAATACTTAAATTCTTCAAATGCTTAAAATAGCAAATATAGATAATTGTACACAAACATCAATACTCAAATTCCTCAATTACCTGAAATAGCAAATATCAATTACCGTATACAGATAAAATATCAATAATCATGCACAAATCATTTTACATAATCACCCTTATCTACATTTCACAACAAATTATCTTTCATTCCACAACGCACATATAAAGAAAATCTTTTTTTTTCTTTTTTAAGTAATAATTCTAATTTAAGGCTTCAAAACAAAAATCTTAGTTATCATACAGTTCAAATATTATTTCTCTTTCATAACAAAATACTAAAATTACCAAAACACTTTAAAATACTACTTCTCAACATCTTTTAGCGTGCTTACATACACATCACCTTCTCTCTCTTTTTTTTTTCTTTAAAAAATTACATAAACACATTCATATATTCATATCGAGATATCAACACAAAATTCATATTTCAAAATATTGAACTCATACACATATTTTTCTTATCAAATATAATTTCAAGCATCGATTACCACATAAACAAATTTAAAAAGTACTCATATCTGGCAAATTACTATTTTCATACTTCAAAACATCGAATATCTGTATCCTCATAAAGGTTAATTCATACAGTTGTAAATATTAATTTTTCTTCTTCGTCCTTTTTTTTTTAATTTTTTACATATTTAAAATATTAATTCTCCTTTCGATATTCTCATTTTTATAGAATATGCTTAACTCTTATAGACTCAAAAAGGTTCACACATGAAACAAAGAAATTCTTTAACATAACACAATCATCAAAACACAAATCTAAGAGTTCTTACAAAAAGATCATTCCTAAATCATTACAAAATCACATTCTTATATCCTTACAAAAGCACATTCCTAAAGAAATCCGTACAAAATTATATTCCTAAATATTCACAAAATTATAATCCTAATCAATACAAAATATAATAAAACATTCCTAAATCATTGCAAAATCACATTCCTAAAATCCTTACAAAGCACATTCCTAAAATCCTTACAAGGCACATTCCTAAATCAATCCTTACAAAATAAATCATTACAAAATTGTATCCCTAAACCTTTACATTCCTAATTCAATATATTCCAAAATCCTTACAAAATTATATTCCTAATCATCACAAAATATAATAAAATATTCCTACATCATTACAAAATAAAAATTCGTCGAGCATATTACCTTGAAATTTTAATTATTCTTCTTATCATAAAAGATCACATAAACATAAAAACATTTGTTGGTACACTTAAGATTCAAACCGTTTAATCCATAAACACTCATTAAAAGCTAGCACATTCATTAACTTTAAATTCTTATACAAAATATATAATTTCTGTTTCAAAATAATGAAATCAAAATAAAACATCGTTGATATATTTAAAATTACTTATCCTTGTCAAAAACTAAATAAACAAATACATCTTAAAAAAATAACATTCAATCTATTTTTTTTTTCGAAGATAATCAAATTAAAAGTTCCTTAAATACTCAGTCCTTAAAATATTCTAATGTTCCATGAGGAAATAACTGTTAATTAATTCTTAATACAAAATAATTGTTTTCCTTTTTGTTTTAAAAAAAGTTCTTTGCAAAATAATAGTTTATAGTCCCCTTGTTTGTCACAGCAAAAGCCCCTCTAAAATGAAATAAAAAAAATTCTCTCACCCATTCGGAATCCAAGGGCAGGGGGCAAACACATTCCCGAAGTGCACTGACCTGATTCCTCCTTAAAATTTTGTCTCTTCTTTGTCAGTAAATGTCCATTGCTCGGTAACCTCTGGTTGAAGAAGTGGGGGGGGGG
>BMAW01040539.1:47233-66264 GCA_019974015.1 Nephila pilipes | reverse complement strand
TTTTGAAATGATTCCTAAAACTTAAAAGTATTTAGTATTTCAAAAATGTATGAAGATAAATATGAAAATTAAAACAATTGGGAATTAATAGCATTTTGAAACTTTTTTTTAAACTTTGCGTTTTCTCATCTCATGAGACATTTAATTATTTTAGCAAGTTCGGTTTTACTCTTTTAATTTATCCAACCAAGAACATCATGAAATCTTTAAAATCAAATAGTTCCCTATATTGTTCTCAGATGGCGTAACTTTCTATAATAATTGAAGAATGAGATAGCAAATCCTTTGGTGCTGCCGTCTATTAATAAAAATATCAACTAGATGTTAACTTTGCGTTTCTTCATTCCATAGGGCAATAAATGAACTTCTAAAGAAGTATTAATTTATTAGCATACCCTTAAATAAAAACTGTTCTTCTCAAAAGAAAAATTCAATGCTTGGTTTTTATATAGTTACAATAATCCAAAGAAATTTTAATGTTAATTCTCAGATATCTTAACATTTACAACCAGGTACAAATTGTGAGGATGAGACATACATATTTTTTGTAATTAACTTCCAATTTCACACCCTCCTGGTTGTTTTTGGAAAATTTACAAAATTTTGCGTTGAAGTAAAGTTGCTTAAATAGAACAAATGTGATGTTGTCTTCTCTGATGACATTTTAAATTAGCAATTTTTTATTGCCTTCAAGATTCTAATTATTCCATTCAGTTTCTTTGCCAGATTCAATGAAACGTCGTGGGTGCTAAAAATCATAAATAATATTAAAAAATTAGAATAAAGTTTAATTACTTATTGTATATTCTAATTGAAAATTTGGCAACAATTCATGTGAATTTAATTCAATATTTGTAAGTACTGAAATTTTAAAATCTTTTTTACAAAGTTTACTTCATAATGTCGAACAGGATATTCTTAGAATTTTTTAGGCAAGCGATTTTTGAATGCTCATTACAAAAATATGTTTTTAATTTATTTCTAATCTAAATAATGACTGAAATTTAAAGAATATCAGGAATACTGCATGATTCCATTGTTTTGGGAAAATATTATGGTAATATGTGGATGAAGTTTTTTGATAACTTCATAAATTCCTGTTAAAACGACAAATTGTATGAATCTAATTTTGATTTTTTTTTTCGAAAATCACAAATATGGGAACAGGCTAAAATGCAAGATCTTTTAACAGCAAATTTTAATTGAAAGCAATTGGTTAATAATATTTAATTAATCATTAAAATGCTTTCCGGCAAGTTTTTTTTTTTTTTTTTTTTTTGGCTGCCAAAATTCCTGCTCCACTCGAGTATTCACTATACAGATCCAATACGCTCCATAATTTTTAACCACTGCAGATGGCAAAATCGACATCAACGCTGGCACCCCAGACCCCACATTCTTTTCGATAAAGATAAATCTCTCCCTATTCGAAAAGCAAACAGTACAAAATAGAAAATTGAAGATTAAGCCGTGGCGCCATCTACATTTTGTGTTTCATCTCTATCACAATAGGAATAATAATTGATGCTTAAAATTTATTACTCCCTTTTGAAATAAAATAAATTAAAAATAAAAATTCGTTTTTAAAGGGACATACCTTTTTAGAAAGACATATCAATTTTTGAAATGAATTTAAAGTTGTTTAAATTTTATCTTTCATTTTAATACTGATGATAGTTATTTTAGTTATTCAGTAAATTTGCGATTGCAAAGTATTCTGTCATTCTTTTTGGCTCCAATTTGTTATTTAATATTTCTTATTTGTCATTCAGCACTGGCTTTGAATCCTAAAAATTGGTGGCCTGTATTTAATTCAGATTTAGAGTTAACATTCTTTTAGTAGGTTCACGAAAGCATCTTTCTCGATTTCATAAGCTAACTAGAAAGGTATGCTTTATGATACAGAAATTATAATTGATGACAGACATGGATCTCTAATTTTTTCCCCAAAATTACGCAAGAATCGGTCGGGGAAAGGAGTGCTTAGAGTTCCAGGTGCCTTAAATTTTTTTAGAAATATGGTTTTTTGAAGTAGACATTGGAAAAAATAATGAATGACTGTATCGAGCTGAAATAAATTGTAAGCTTTTTTCCTTTTTTCGAATATTTATTCTAACGCTATCACATCAAAAATATGATAAATAACATCGTGCAATGTAAAAAGCCTCAAATAGTAATTTGTAGCTTTTTTTGTATGTCATGTTTTCTTTATAGGAATAACAATTATTATATTTTTAAAAAGTGTAGTAGAACAGTAATCCCACAAGGGAAAGAGGGAGAGCGATACATTTATTCACAGTCTCTACGCGCCAATTATACATAAACAAATATTTACAAGATATACAAAGGCTTCCCAATAGCCCATATTTTCCCCTTAACCCGCTTTAGCGGTCAGGATTAACTACATCCAAACAAAAAAAAAAATGTCTTACGCTGTCAAAAACTAAAGGTACTCTGCAAATTTACCCATGAACTCTTGCGCTCTCTCTCAGACGAGACGAGGCGCCTCCTAGCGGTATCCATATAAATTATTTCCATCAAGAATGTTTTTATCCTATTTCTCATTTCGAAAAAGGAAAACCTCGTACAGAACTTAGGTATCAAATTCAGTTAGAAGTCTCCGGAATATCTTTTTTCCTAATTAAAGTGCAGATTTCGTGTATTTAATTCACAGTCGCTATCCATTGATTTAAGTTTTTGAGTCAACAGAAGTTTTCTATTCCGTTTCAAGTTTTTGATGTTTGTAGAATTCTGCAACCTGCAAAACCATCTATAGCAATAATCGGCCATTGTGTACAACTTATATTAAATTACAAACTTTAGAAAGGAGTATTCTTCTAGTATTTACTGGTCTGTTTTGCTTTCCTCTCTTTAAACCACGAAGAAATACCCTTTAGAAATACCTTAATTTTTTCTGTAACTTTCTTTTAGATATCAGGTCATTAAGAATAAAGTAATAAAAATATGAGTATATCAATCTTGTTGGTTTTAACGTCGCACTAAAAGCACCATTACTGTTATTGGCGACGGACCTCAAAATTTTGAACTTCGTCAAATGATGAAGAGGACCCCCTGAGATCGCACCACCCTCTCTTACGTTCAACGCCCCGCCCAAGGGAGGACTTTGAGCATCGACAGTTTTAACATGCATCAGCCCCGACTACACGACGGGGCTTCGGTGGCATTAAGGGGACTTAGTACCTTACGAAATCAAAAGTAGAACATTTTGACAAACTTTTTTCGATTCTTCATAAAACAACAATTTTTGCTCATTTCAGTATGAAACTTTGCCAGTTTGTGTAATAAAGTGCATAGTTTAAAATATTGGGTCAAGTTTTGCTATTAAATTAATATATTTTTTTATACAACATGAAATATGCGTACAAAAATTTGAAAAATAAATTAGCTTACCTTACGTTACCCACAAGATAACTTTTGAAAGATGTACAGTATAAACATAATTCTTATACCAAATTAAAGCTAAATAATGACCTTATTCTGTAAACCTCAAATTTTAAATTTACCTTACATTAAAAAAAATTGAAAAATTAAAAAAGTTATCAAGTTTGTATTTAGCAACTTTTTTTTCATGTATCATGTTATAAAATAAATTCTAATCATCCTATTAACAAAATTGAGGTTCACAGAATAAAGATTTACAAGTACAACACTCATGTAAAATTTTAAAGCTCTGCATGCAAAAGATTTTTTTTAATCCTGTGGGAAAGTGTGAAAATAGCAAACTGAGAAAAAGAGGTTTGTTTACATTGCATTACATAGAACAAGCCACTTTAGACATTTACATTTTTTGTTGCACAGGACATAACAATTGTCGGATTTCGATGCGGTTTGTTTTAAAATGCTCCTAACATTCAGTACTATTTTTTAAAATCAAATTTGAAAAAGCGAACTTTTGAAGGTGCAAAGGTACTAATTCCCCTTAAGGCTAGAACTCACGTCTGGACGAAAATTGCCGGCAGCGAGTCCGTTGCCGCGTTAACCACTAGGCTACGGTGGCCGTATGCGTATATCAAACTGGCTTACGAAGTTGTTTTAAATCCAAAGACGAGAGAAAGTGAACAAAAATTGCGAAATATCTTTGATTAAAAGAAATATTGAACAATTATTTTTTTGTTGAAGCAAGACAAGAATCATAAATGAGCTATGCATGAAATTTTATCTGAATGATAAAAAGGAAATAAATGCTACACTTAAATCTACTGCGAATGCAGAATGAATCATTTTTTCTAAACTTCCGAAAGGTATTCCAAAAGAAAATTTCGTCATTTTTTTTCGAAAGAACACATGGTACACTAGAGGAAGCAAACACCCGCCATAAGAATCCACACACTTTGCTGGTTCAACGACGGAAGTAGCGTCAGTGGAGGAGGAATGACGCAAGCACAGAGCGACGAAGAAAATAGAGTGTAGCAGCAGACCAGCGTGCCAGAGACGTGACTGACAACGTGGTCGGCAATGGAAGTGCGTGCTGTTGTCCGGTATGAATGGACATGTGAGACTTATCATCTATGAACGACTACAGACCTTGAATGCTGGACGCATGTGTTGCTTGTTCAGTGATTGAAGCAGAGTGTGGAGGATGAAGATCGAGATTGGTCAATACAAAGGCTATTGACGTCGGAATTTGTATTGAATCTCGGTTGAGCGATAAGGACGTTTCAAGAACTGACTACCACACTCCAAATTTTACTCCATGCCTAATGGAGGATTTAAGACATCAAAAGATTAAACGAGCATCAGCCCCGTTACATACTGGGTCTTTAGTGGCAATGGGATACGAACCCATTACTTGACGAAACAACGGCTGGGAGTTTATGATTATAACCACTAATCTACCACGGCCAATAAACTTATTAGAGGTACATGTCAATTCGTGATTCGGCACGCGCTTCTATAAGCAGTGCAGCCAGATGCAAGAAAATCAAATTTATCCCAGATAATGATTACTGACCTAAACTGAGCTCATAGGCCGTTGATAATTTGCGAGTCGTCTAAGGACAAACAGATATATTCTAAAGCTATAAAACTTGGACGAAAATTTATACCTCGTCTTTTCTGAGGAGAAATATACGGTAATTTCACCTTTTAATCATTGAATTTTTATAATTTTTATTTTCTACAATTGAACTTGTGCGCTTTTTTTTTAATTTCGCATTTTAATGGGCATTAATTTGTTATCGGTTTGCGAAATAATGTTATAATGTTCTATGTCGTCTTAAATTTCATGAAAATAAAATTTTGGTGTCGCTAATCAAGTCTAAATTTCGCGTAAATCACTCTCAAGGCTCAGCGGAAGCCTTTTTATCTGCTTGGATTTACAGCTCGCATCACTGACCAAGATTTACTTCCTTTAAATTAATTTTAGTTACACGAGAAACCGGGTTTGAACATCCTCTCGACACAGAAATAGAATTTATTTCTACTTTCGACAGATTCGCTTTTAATGACTCGATTTATATCGACTTTTATGACCAAAATGCATAAGAATTTGCCCTTTAAGAAAGGCGGCGGAGAGATGCCGAATAAATCTTTTAAGGCTCCCGTTTATAGTCCATTTTGATTTCGATAATGTAATGTTAATTCTGTGGAGTTTTTACTTGACTATTTTATTCCATTCGAATGCAATAAAGTACATCCGAAAGCGCAAAAAAAAATAATGAAATTTTTTGAGGATTTACATTTTTTCTCCGATTTTTAAAAATATTTTGTTTTTTATTTTAATGATTGATTCATTTGTAGGTTTTACGAACTTTAAAATTTTTTGATTTATTTATTGATCTTATTAATGTTGCACTAGAAGCAAATTGAGGGCTATTAGCAGAATACCCAAGGGGACTATGCTAACCCAAACGGTTTAGAGCTACAAACCGGCTCCCGGGAGACAATCACCCCCGCACTCAGCATTTATTGCCAAAAAAACATAAGATATTACATAGTTTTGAAATCAAAATTAAATAAATTTGGCAATGTTGTTACAGAATAGAAAACGTCATAACAGGAGGAAAAAGAATAACTAACAGTAGGAATTTTCTTGAAGAAATAAGATGCATAGCAGGTTAAATGGCACAATACAAAAACGTCCACAAATTCGTATGCAAAAATGAAATTGTAGACAGAAATGTATTCATACATATATGCAAGGTATTTATTTATAGCTACACAATAAGGAAAATTTTGTAATATTAAGAAACATAATATAAAGCTAAAAGAATTAGGAAATTTGTTGGGTAATTTTACGAGCCGTAAGTATAAAATATTTACGCTTAAAATGCAAGTAGGGATTTTCACATTCAGACTTCAGCTAAATAGGTTACGCTTCAACAACAGAATAGTTTAAATGTAAATCCTCGGTAAAAGGGCAAGAGAAAACGTAGTGGTCAGCATCTCCAACAGAGCCACAGGAACATAAATTTGTATTTTTCAAATTAAAACGATTTAAATCAGAGATGAAGATACCTTGACCAGTTAAGAAGCGAGTAATAAAACCAGAATTCGTATAAAAACTCAGTTTTTGTCTCGGAATATAGGACTGAACCCGAATACCAGTATTACAAGTTGACCACCAGACCTCCCAGTCAGAAAGAAGCTTATTTTTTAAGGTCATAACTATACGAGACCGAGGGACAGGGACATTCATTCTCTCACCATAAGTGACAGCGAGCTTTGCAAAGAAATCCGCGATTTCGTTATAATAATCTTCGACGTGAGTCCTAACCCATTGTAAGTTGTAAAAATCGGAAAAAGTTGCTAATTTTTCTTTCATGGCATATAAATTAAATCGATTTATTTCTGGTACTCTGCAGTAGCAATATTGATGATAAACTGTCAGAATAAATAGAAATTTTGAAGTTATGAGAGTCGGCCCAAAAAGTGGCAAATCCGACTGCCAAAAGATCAGCCTGGAAAACTGAAAATTGAGGGTTTTTGTAAACGGATCTCGTAATTTTGAACCTCTGTCAAGTGGCGAGGACGATACCTGAACTGGTACCTCCCACTCCTAAATTCCACACCAAGCCAATGAGAGGACTTTGAGCCACGACAGATTTAACATGCTTCAGGTCCGGCTACATTGCAGGTCTTTTGAGGTATCAAGGTTCGAACCCATTACTTGACAAAAACCACTACGCGGTATAAATGTTTCTTATAACACGGTTTCCATGTAAGGAGGTACGAATTAATCGTGTATTAGGAAGACTTTCCTGTATCATTATTGAGTATGTTTTATACTCTTTGAAGTCGACTGTAAAATAAAATATATTAATTATTAATCACGCCCTCTCTATCTTTATTTGAATGGGCTCTAGCTTTAAATTATATTTTTATAGATAAGCAACTTCGCAATTTCATAAATGAAATGCTTCGAGAAAAAGCTGACTAACTTTTTATATTTTTCTTCAATAAAATAATGGTTTCTTTTCCATTGTTGTATCAAGTAAAATAACCAAAGACTTATGGAATCGTGAGTTTGATCTCTACTTTTTATTGCCAAAGTGAGCTTCAGGTTTATGATTTATTAAAAAAAAGAAATCACCGATATTTATTGTACGTCAGGTACAAGCTGTACTAAGCCTAAGAACATTCTGAAGATATAACTTTGCCCAAACGATTGTCTGAGTCAAATTTCTTTATAATTTTATTCGTGACATGCAGTCCTTGATTTGAAGGGGAAAAAAATTTGTATAGCAACAAGGTTTGATTTTGTCGCTCAATACTTTTTACACAAAATGCGCTAGATAACGATCAAAATGTTAAAGAAAAATTTTTTTTTTTCAATCAACGAAATAGTTTTATTTAACTTCAATGAAATGTTACATTAAATTTTAGAATAATTCTAAAAAGAAATTAGTGTTTTTCAAAGCCAAAATAAGACTTGTTTCATCTCCATTGTACACAGTCGTTATTCAAATTTTGAAGAAGTAGTTGATTTCTAGCACGTGTCCGAGTCAAACCTGTAGACTAGAGCGTATTGAAGTTTTTTTCGCTTAACTAAACTGTTCAAAGAAAAAGTAAACATCTGAAGATATGAAAATCTTTATTGTAAGATTTTAGAAAAAGAATCCAAGTAAAGTTTATATAAAAGTTCTTTGCAAAGTTTTGCAAAGAACAGATTTAGCCACCCAAAGTGCGCTTTTTTTATAATTATCATTAAATTACTCATTTAAAATAAGAATTAAAGTAAATGACAAAATATCGAAAAATGGACAATAGTAAACTTTTCCTAAATTAAAGGAAACTGTAAATTATTTAATTGAATAAATTTAAGCTAAATGCAATTAAAATTAAAGAAAACGTTAAATTATTTAATTGAATATATTTAAGCTAAATGTACTTAAAATTGAAGCAAACGATAAAAAATTGAAAAGTGATCTGGGTATGCCAAAAATGGTCCACCTAAAACAGTTGCCTCTTAAGTGGCTAAAAAGGATGGCTGCCTCACAGCTATCTTAAAATTCTAAATAATGTTACTTATTTTTAACCATATCTTGATTACAGTTTATATATAATTTAAGGTATTAAGTAAAAATCGATAAGTAAATAATATATTAATTTTTATATTTGTTTCACTTCAATCCAATAAAAAAATTGGGGAAAATTTATTGTGACATATTTTTAAAAATGGGCTTCATTAGTGGTGAAAGCAGGTATCAGAAATATATTACAAATATTGTATTTCAATCAAATAAGAAATTCAAGAGAAATTTATTATGACGTATTTTTGAAAATTAAGTTCGTTACTGGTGAAAGTTGGTTGGATTTATTAACGTCGCGCTAGCAGCAACACGAGGGCAACTGACAACTGACCTCGTAATTTTGCACCTCGGTCAAGTGCGAGGACGACTCCTAACTGGTGAAAACAGACGTAAAAAATATACGCAAAAATAAGATAAAATTTTGGAAAGTGTTCAGGTACGACATTTATAGTGTAGAGAAAACAATAGCTCCTTGGGTGGCTAATTGCAATGTCTTCAAACCAAAATAAATGGGATTAGAAAAATTCTATGAATATATAGGTGAAGTGAATTGAATAGATAACGATATATAAATGAAATGGAATTAATGGAAATGAAGAGAGGTAGAGGATAACGACTTGATGATGAGATTTATAATTTGGATTGCAGCATCTTAATTAATTTTAAGGATTGAAGCGAATTCTTGTTAAAATATAGAAAAAAAAATCGTTTGTTTGTGTGAAATGATAGAATTAGAACGAGGGAATTGGTAAATTAAGACTTTATCAGTCGACCCTAATTTAGAAATGATGAATTAAATGGGATTCGAGAGAGAGCGACCTTATCTGTCCTTCATTGAAAAAAAAAAAGTATTTTTTCTTGTTCTCATACTTTGCAGTTAAAATCTAGTACTTTTTGAGAAACTGTTTAATCAGAAGGAACATTGGCAGTTGCATTCAGTAATGAAGAACGGTCATTACAACCTAGTGGAAGAGGTGGGCTCAAAAAAGATTTAATCATCACAAGCAGAAAGACAGGTTGTGAGATGTATGAAAGAAAGTCACAAATTTTTTGAAATGAGAGTAACTGGTGAGTTGAAGGAGGAATGACTATTGAGTTTGATACAGAATATGTTTTTCGATTCTCGGTTTCGATTCCTGATACAGCTAAAGATACGCCGTGTAGCGGAGCTGATGCACTTTAAATCTGTCGAGGCACAAAGTCCTCCCTTGGTGTGGTATAGAAGCTTGGAGAAGAAAGTGCTAGTTCATGTATTAGCCTCGTCACTTGACCGAGTTTCAAAAGGACGAAATCCTTCACCAATAGCGCTCATGTTGCTTCTCAGTGCTACGTTAATAAGCTATCATTCTTTCAACATCTTTTATGTCAAACCATACTACTGAGAGATCGTGAAGAGAATTAAATTTTTCCTCTATTACCTTACAGAATCTACTTGGAATGGAGTAAAAAAAAAAACCTGTTGCCCACAGATATATTAGAGGACTCTTAGAGCTTCTAAATTCTACAATCACCCCTGAATGGAAGCGACCCCATTCAAGTGCAGCTGGTGCTTGCGTGCGATCCACATACATATTCAATAAAAAAAGAAGCATATAGAACCAGGTCGAGTATGAGATCGAAAACTTTTCACACTCACGGTTTAATTAATCAACATTTTGAGGTTTTGTATCTAGATAAAATGCAACCGTTTACTCTGATTAAGAGATAAATAAAAGATTATTTAAATCATAACCGATTGCATTGTTGCTAATTTATATTTTTGTTTTTTTAATCATTATTATGAATGAAAATTAAGACTTAAATGGCGATATATCACCTTTTCTTGTTGCTCTCTTATTCATTTAATAGTCTCGAATTGTTCAAATAGGTTTTAATGAAGTGTAAATATGTGTGTGTGTGTTTTAGTAACAGGTACGTACTCAAAATGGCAACTTCACGTACTCACTTTTGAATACGTCAACATACTCAAAACAACTCCGATCCCAACGTACTCAATTTTAAAACTCGCACGAACTCATTTTTAGTAACATGTACGTACTCAAAATGGAAACTTCACAAACTCATTTTTGAAGATATTTCTGTATCAATTATGAGTGTGGAATAGAAAAAGGAGTGTCATGTATTTATTTGTGAATCTGTTAGTTACTGCATCAAATATGAGAATCAAACAATCAAGTGAGTATGTTTTGAATTTATCTTCGATACTGTTGTTGTATCGAAAATGAATTTTAAACAGAAAAATATATATCAATTAAAATTTTCAGGGAAATAAATAAGCGCTCCTTTATTTGCAAGTATCGTTTTCTTCATCTTATATATTATTTTACACTTTATGAAGTTTTTGTTACAAAACTTCTGATTCAAAATTCTTTCATTTACTATGTGTAACAAAACTGTTACTTTTAGAAACAAAAATGCGACTGTTATGTGATCATAAACTGTAATTTGAACTTATACCTCAAATTTAAATCAATTCGAGTGGTTTAATAAATCTTTAATTAACGAAAATCGATTCGATTCGAGAATTAAATTCTTTTCTAAACAAATGTGTATGGAATCTGAGCAATTAGTTACAGAAGCAATTCAGTTCATTAAGAATATATTTATGTTTTTAGAAGCAATATATAGTTTGTTTCCTATACGTGCAGAAAATGGAGTTTTATTTAAAGTTCAGTCATTTAATAAGTTATTAGAAATATCTCAGAAACATTGTAATAAATATTAGATTTTTCCATTATAAAAAACTTAGTGTACAGCATTTTTTTTCATCTAATATATATTTACTTTTGAATTAACATCATAACAAAACTAATACCTAAAATTAATGATTCGCTGTACACAGAAAAAATAAAACCGTATCATATTTTTGAAAAATTTATTCTGAATATCATACACATAGATTACAGGCATTTAAAAACAAAGTATTCACAATTTTGAAACAAGAATATTAAAAAAAAAAGTAAAATTTTTTAACTCTTACGGATGAAGGCATGCTGTTTCAAAAACCACTTATAAACACTATCTAATCCATATTAGTCCAACTACATCCACATTCATACAACATAGTACAAATGTTATGCTTTAATGTAGCGTGCAATGAGGTATTTAAAATACAGGAAGTTCTCACATGTAAATGTAAACAAACACATTTTTTATTTCTTTCAAATCAATAAAATTTGTCAGGTTACTAACTACGAGTGAAAATGCTTCTCAAACAATGCTGTTTCAAATAAATATGCTATTTATGCATCGTTATTATGCAGACAGTTCTTTAAATTTTCGATAGAGAGGCAAGTCATCTACACAACCAATTAATACAGCTATATTTTTGGAACATACTTAACCATTATATTATAGTATAAACTATTACATGTAAGAATTTCTGCTTGGTCTGTGAAACCATCCATTCCCCATAGCAGTTCTTTCTGCTTTGAATTATGAATTTTGACATACTTAGATCCCAAAACATTTGTTATACAAGGAATTCTAATTTTTTTTTTTTTTTACTAAACACATGTGTCATTTTTAATTGGTGTTAATGGATTAAAATTTACTTGGACAGAGCTTGTCTCCTCATGATTATAAAAAAATATCAATTTAACAAGATTTTTTTTTAGAAATATCACAAGTGTTTTCAATTAAAGCAAAGCAGTATGGTCATATGACAGCATGGCTTTTTTGCATGACGTATTATACAATAACATAAATCTAATTTAAACAATATGGATCAGTTCATAGTTAAGACAAAATATACATTATGCATTAGTTTGTAAGTACATTTAATTTTTATACATAATGTCGCATATTGTAAAGAAATTTTGGAATATAGAATAATAAAAAGTATTGAAACTGATTAACATGTTTCATCTTGCCAATTGATTTTGTTCATTTTGTAATTTCTAATCTAAAAAAAAAAGTATTATAAAACTTACACGAAATTATTCTCTTGGAAAGGTTAATTGCGTACAAAAATATTTTGTAAACTTGCCTATTTTAAAACAAGCAAACCATTTTATTGGTAAGCGGAATTTTAAATTATGTGATTTTAGCACTTAGATTTGTGTCATGTTATGCATAAACTTTTTCAATTTTGTTTTGACCTATATTATGTTCTACTGCAACAGCCACTGCCATTTTGTTTTGTTGTTTGCACATGTTGCTTAAAGTTGAGTTCATTTTTGATCTGAATGAATCAAATAGTATGACTTATTAGATATCTAAGTAAATACGTAAAACTTGAAACACAATATTTTTAAAAGAATGTGCCAAAATAAGGTGAATATTTATTACATTCACCATATGATTAAATTTATCATAAATCATACATAGCAAAAAATTAATAATTTTACCAACATATATGCCTACCAAAACAAACCTTTGTGGTATGCGTTAACATCGGATTTCTCTATGAGCAAGTTGTTTACATCTTGTACATCAATTTTATTTTGATTCATATATTTAATATCATAATTCTCACATTATTCAATTATTTGCATTCGATAGGAAATAATCTGAGTATATTTTTATACATCTATAGACTAATTCTCGTTTAATTGTGTAGTTAAAATGTTGCTCAGTAAGCCTATTTAAACTTGCTTCTGGCGTTTGTTTGTACACTTCCGAAATATGCTTTAAATTATTTTCTACCTTAAACAGATGTATTTTTGAGCTGTTAACGGCTATTTCAGCCTTTTGTTTTGATTTTTATTTTGTATTTCAAATTATTTCATGTTTTAATATTATTACGCATAAGTAGATCATCGGTTGATTCTAACATATTAAAAATAAAGGCCCCAATATTTATTCTGGTATTGTAATTATTCTAAATCCTCTGAAAAATACATGTAGAATAGTTGATGTGTAATTAAACTCTTCTGAATTATAGTATATTTTATATATAAATTCTTTATATTTATCAGGCTGATTGCTTAAAAAAATGAAGCATTATTGGATTAAATTATTTTCTCTTTTTATCAAGATACATAATTAAGCTGTAACAGTTATATAACAATTTATGATTTAAACGGGTGCAATTTTGTACCTTGAATTAAAGAGTTTTTTTAATGTGTTTTGCAAACAAAATTAATTTAATCATAAGTTGATTATAATGTTTCAAAAAGGTTTCAACAGTATCTAAGAAAAACATATGTGAATATGTAAATTCTATATACAATTTCAAATTTAATAATAATAATAATAATAATTATATATATATAGCATTAAATTCTTTAATAATTTAATTTAGTAATATTTATTAATCAAATATAATTTAAATTAGTAATATTTAGTAATTCTTTAATTAGTTAATAAATAGTAATTCTTTAATTTAGCAATATTTATTAATCAAATATAATTTTTACTTATATGTTTTAATGTAAATGAAGGGCAGAAAATTTTTTGACTATTGTGAATAAAACACATATCTAAACTTATATTAGTGATAATCTGATATTTAAAAATATGCATAAAATGTTAATTTTTAAAATTATATTTGAATAGAAATAATACAGTCGGGTAGGGGGGGAAACAGAATTTTGAGGAAATAGAAAATTTTACAATCTATAAATCTTGAGTACTGTTTAAGAATCTGTAACGTTGCCTTGTCGTGCAAATGTCATTCGTGTTTCTTCCAACCAACACCAGAATCGAGATGAATTACTTTGTAATTAATCTCGGCACAAGCACATTTTTTAAGAACATTAACTTAAAGAAGTTCATGAATAAAGTGATTAAATTGTGTAAATAAAAATACAAATATCAACAAATAAAAGGGCTAGATAATATGATTGGCCCTGTACTAAGGTGAACATTTATAAGTATTTTTACAATTTATAATAAATTATATATATGTATAGTATTTGTGTCTTGTATCGAATACAAAAGAAATTGTTTTATTTATACGGTGTGCATGAAGGTTGTAGTTCATGAACAGAATAAAATCTGAATATATTGCACCCAATATTTATTTAAATTTTTAAAACATTTTTGGGCCACATAAAAAAAAAAAGATATGAAATGTCTGTATGAAGACCTTAATTATATAAAAATCAAATTTTGAATTACAACACAAACAAGTAGTGGTTCCTAACCCCAAGTCATATGAGTTTAAATCGGATTACTTAAAAAATGTGAGACAATAGTGATGAAACACAAGACAATCACTTGTAATATGATGAACAGTGAGACATAACAGGAAGGATGCCTGATTAGATTGTGAAAATTTGATTCCAAAATATACATTAAATTTGAGTTTAAATTAAAACCATTTTCTATAAAAAATATATTTTGAAACATCTTACTCCTGTCATAAAGCATCTGAAATTTACTTCAATTCATAAAAGAATTAATCAGGAATAAAAACTATTTTTGTCAACATTTTATTCTGAATGTATAATTTCTAACTTTATGATGCCAAACAGTATTATTGGAACAAAAAACTAATGTACAACAATTCTTCGAAAATGGTAAAACCTTAACACCTCAAATACAAATATATATCTTAAAAGAAGATAAAAAAAAATGTATAATAATTTCTCTGTCAGTTAAAAAAGACAGTTTCATTACACCCTTATGAAGTGAAAAAAATGGAATTTTTGTCGAGCATCATCGCTGTATAGTCATCAATATAAAAAAAAGTGTAGCAAAGTGGCTCAAATTTTTTAAAATTTCACAATACTGCTTTTTGAGTACTGTAATGTTATTCTATAAAATATGAGCGTCATATACAAATATTTACATGTATGAAAATAATTTTCAACTCTGATTTATGCAAATTAAAGTAAGAAGTCACTAAGCTACGATTACAATGTAATATTATGGATAGTCTGTAACACACAAATAATTACTCACAGAAAATCATTTTCAAACAATTCATAAGATATAAAAGAATCTTTCTGAAGTTGTGAGTGAGTGACTGGGGAAAAAAATTTAAACAAACACAGACGCGAAAATGAGTATGTGTACATACTCATTTTAATATTCATGTATTCTACCGCGTGTAGCGTGGTAAATACGAAATATAGTTCGAAATATTAAAGCAAACCATATTTGTTTTTGAACCTCAATTTGTAAAATACGTAGTCAGTATGTAAAAGGAACTTTTATAGTCCTTATATCTGTAATAATTTTTTGAGAATGTTAGGTTCCCATTTTTCAGAATATTTATGGCTTCACATTGATAAAGTTATACGTTCAAATCTGATACAAACATACTCATTTCAAAATGAGTACGTCTGGGTATTCATTTTTGAATATTTATTTTTTCTCCGTACATATATATATATATATATATATATATATATATATAGTTACTAAAGTTTATCTGGATGTATGAGAGTGAAATCGAGTCCAACACGGAGGAGTAGCCGCGGTAGCCTAGCGGTTATGATCGCAGACTAGCAACTGGCAGTTTTCGTTGAATCATGAGTTCCCTTGATGCACTATTCGAGAACAAGAATCCACCGAGCAAAATGGGGAGAGCAATTATTTGTTAAACACATTTATTTATAGTTTCTACGCGCCAATTACCCATAAACAAATAATTATAATAATTATACTATTTACAAATTATACAAGGCTTCCAAATACTCCACATTTTAAGTTAACGCTCTTTTGCGGTCAGGAGAAATTACATCAAAACAAGAAATAACCCGCCTTACACGATCAAAATACATATATACTTTGAAATATTATCCATGGACCGGTGCGCTTATTTTCAAGTATGTATATATATTTGTGCGTGCGTGCGTGCGTGTGTATACTCGCGACTCGACAAAAACCGCTGCCGGGAGTCCGTAAACATGACTTCTAGGCTACCGAGGCTACCTTTTTCTGATTATTATTCATTATCAGTATACGTAATTTAATTTTTCTATTTTTCAAAAGATGTTAAATAGATTTATTTAGTTCTATTTATTTTGTTTAGGGCTTTTATCACATTTATGTTTAAATTACAATGTTTAATTTTGCAAGCATAATTGGCAACTTTAAAATAATACATCATCAATTTTTATTCTTTTCACATTTTTTTTTTTTTTTTTTTTTTCGATTCTGTGCTCGGAGTATGTCATCACTTACTGAATATTCATGAAGTCCTTGGAAAATTTGTGATGAGTTGGAATGAAATTAAAACTGACTCACAGGAAAAATTACAAATTCAAACCTATTGTCTCTTCATTAAGTATAATCAAAATGTAAGGTTCTTTCTGAAGCAGAAGTCAACAATTGCTTCACCGTAATCGGAGAAACGAATCAGTTTGCCTTGGAAAGCTTTTTGAGAAGACACATCTTCCGTTTTCAATCTTTTCCTCTTCCTGATTGACCCTTCCCTCCAAAACTCTTCTCCCAGATCACTGAAAGTGACAGCGTAATTGACGCGCAACACGAGTTCTAATCAGTTAGGCGGTATGATTTGAATTGAAAGGAATAATGAAGAGTTTTTCCTTCTTTTCGAAAAAAAATATAAAAAAAAGGTTCTACGAAACAAAATTCTGAAAACGTTTATCAACATATAATAAAAGGGCTCTTAGTGATAACAAAAAATTTCTATTTCTATGCAAATTCCTTCATCTAGAAAGTCTGGGACCGCGGTAGTCCAGCGGTCATGGTCGTAGACTAGCGGCTGGCGTTGGTTTCGTCCAATCATGGACTCCAGACTTGATGTCACTAAAGACCTCTGTGAAGTAGGACTGATGCACATTACATCTAGTCGAGGTCAAAAGCCCTCCCGTATGCGTGATGTGGAGGTTTGGAAAGGAAGGTTCCAGCTCTGTTGGGGCCGTTTCAGCCTAGTGGTCAATGTCGTGGACTCGCTGCCTGCTGTTTTAAATGAGTCGAATGTTCCAGGCTTGATGCCACTAAAGACTCGTCGTGCAGCCGGGACTGATGCATGTTGAATCTGTCGAGGTTCATTGCCCTCCTAGTGACGTAAGCTAGGAGAGAGGGTGTCAGTTCAGGTGCGGTACTTGTCTCTTGATCGAGGTTCAAAATGACCAGGTTCGTCGCCAATAGCCCTCGTGTTGCTTCTAGTGCGACATTAATAAAGCCAATCAACTAACCAGTTCAGCTATCGTCCCATTACCGAGGCTCAAAATTATGAGGTTCGTCGCCAATTCCCTTTGTGTTGTTTCTCAGTGTGAAGTTAATAAACTTTCATAATCATAATCGAGCCCTGACGCCATATAAAACTCGTGTTGTAGCGGAACTGAGGCACGTTAAATCTTGTTGGAGGTCCCAAATAATCTCCTTATCGTGATGTGGAAGTTTGGAGTGGGAGATGCCAGCTCAAGCTTACTCCTCGTCAATTGAATGAGGTTCAAAGATCAAGGTCCGTCGCCGATAGCACTCGTGTTGCTTCTCAATGCGACGTGAAGAAACAATCAAGTCTTCAAAATTTGGTTAAAAAGAAATATCGGGTGCGATTTCGGTGCAAGGCTGAAGAGTTTTAAAATATCTCATCAAAATTCTGATACGTAAGTAAAAGGACGTCACAGTGACATCAAAAACTAACAGTAAACCAATACAAAACAGATTTCGACTAAGAAAATTGTACATTTAAATGTTATTAAATGAGAATATTAAATTTTAGTATTTTAGAGGGGAAATTAAAATGCTGGATTTTAAATAAGTATAATTATGTGGATTCTTTCGATTCACTCTCCTCACTGTGAGGATAAGTTGATGGTTATGAGGAAGTAGCTAAGCGAATAAAAAAAGAATTAAAATCCACTTCGAGAAAAAGAATGAATTCATACCCACTTCTCCTTTTACGAATGTCTAAAACGTAAAATCTCTGAGTTTGTAGCTCTCTCTGCGGAAGACCACAACTATATATTTCCCCATCTGCATTTCCAACGACCGACATTAATACAGTTTCATTTCAGCATCATCCAGTCACAATTCATCCTCTCAGTACGCACGGAACAGCAAGTGAAAAACCCAGTTTACCTTCTCTACAAAATATCAGTTTGAATATTTATCTTCATATCATTTCGATAACACTGGTGGGGGAGTACACGGAGGCCCCTTTCAACAACAATGTTAAAAGTTAAAACGCCTTAATAACTAGCCCGAGAGGGACGTCTCATTTGCTCTGGTTGGTATAGGCGCAACGAGAAGAGGCCGGTCAACTTTCTTTGGATCCACTGGTTCAGAGCTCGTAACAGTCGCCGGCAACCAAGGTCAAGAACTCTCTCCTCCTCCACGATTTCGAAAACATCTATCGCCGACAATTCATTCATTGCTAACTGACCATTGAACCTTTCCCGAAATTAATTTTTAATTCATGCACCACAGTGAAACGTGCATTTTACCCTTTCGCTCCAAATTAATAAAGAATAATTATACTTTTTTTTAAATTTATATAACAGAACAATTAAATGAACACTTCAAAGCATAAAACCATCATGTTATATAATAATTAATGATTTTGAAAAAAAAAAAGAGGCTAAAAGGCCAAACAAACTATGGAACGTATTTTTAAAATATTGCCTGTTGTTTTTAAACAACCATTTGCCGCTTTTCAAGAATAGTAATTGTAAA
>BMAW01040539.1:0-47223 GCA_019974015.1 Nephila pilipes | reverse complement strand
AGTAAATTATTAATGGGTTTTCTTTAACTCACATTGTAGCTTTGTCTGGGTCAAAACTTTGAAAGCTTTTTTTCTCACATTTTAAAGCATTCAACTGAGCTGAAAATTTCTATACATGACTGTTTTGGATGACAATACGAGAACTTAATCAAATTAATGAAAATTAATTGATTAAAACTAATTATTTAAAGAATTAAATTTTACGCCAAGTTTCTCGCCAAGTGGCCAAATCCGTCGCATTTCTTTTAAAGTTCACGCAGCAAAGAAAATCCATGCTTAAAAAACTCATTTTTTTCCCGATGTTTTTTATTTTTTAATTTAACACGTATAATTTAAACTATCCTATTTGTCACTATTAGCCCTTCACTTATATTTGTTCTAAGTGTATAGATTAACTGGAGTACTTAAGCTTGTAAGTTTTTATCATTCGTATCTGTTTTTGCTGTAGAGCATGATTTCGTCCTTTTCTTTGCTCAGAATTGAATTGAAATAATAAGAAGTTTTAAATTGAAAATTGCTTGGATGTATATAAAAAAAGGATATAAATTTGGAAGGATGAGGGGGTGGTTTACCTGCTAATAGGGATGCAGCTTACCAGAGTGTTAAGAGAATCAGGAAGAGTAGAAACGGCTTCCACTTGTTTCAAAATGGCTACCTCCCAGAGAGGGGCCGCGCTCTATGGTGCTTTGCTTCACAAAATGTATTTGTGCTTCTACTCAGTGAGCTATCGCATTTTATTAATAAGGTGAGCATTTAAGAGTTGAGTAGCATGTTTCTAAGTCTTTTAATTTTGGAATCAGTAGTGTAATTTATGATATTTTGTAGGGAATCAATATCAAACTATTTTCAAGATTTGCAAAGAATTCGATATCAATTTTTTGCATTACAGAGTTTATAGCAGGAGAAATAATGGAATTGTAAAGGTCTACATTTCTCATACGCCATCTGGTATTTCATATTTGTCTTAAATCATGTTTTTGTGATATTTCTAGTTTATTAATATGAGTTTTAGCTGCAAGACCCCAAAATGGTCGATTCTTAGTATGTGAACACAAACTTGTAAAGATTTTTTGGAGAGGAATTTAAATTAAAGAATTTTGAAATTAGTTTGCACAGAAGTAAGCATTTTCAACAACAATATTTAATTTATGAACGTACTGGACAATAAATGCAAAAGATTGCAGCATTAATAGTGGACGATGCCCAGAACAACATTAACATTAGTCGATTGTATCACATTTAATATACAACTTCCAATCCTCTTTAATTGTATATATTAAATGCATTATGCTGAATATACGTTCAAATTCTTCTTATGGTTAAATACATCAAAGTATATTATCTTGATTACACATTCAACTTTTAGAGTAGCTTAATACTTAAGAGAAATAACAACCATTTCTTTTGGTCAAAAAATTAACAAAGTATTCTAAAAACTACTGAAATAATCACGACTTTATTATATCAAGTGTAAAAACAAATGAGGAGATATTAAGTAGACAAGAATATTCTGATCAGAATATAAATATTGAAACAAATATACATTTTAAATTAAATGCATCTTAAGCTAAATTTAATTATTATTGCATAAAATGAAAAAAAAAAAAAAATGTTCTATGCAATATTTTGCACAGAAACAGATTTTATCACCAAAGGAACTCTTTTCCTAGCAACGCATTAAATAGTTTTTTTTTTCATTTTAATTTATTATATTAAGAGATCTATTACAAAAGCCCCTTTATTGACTAATAATGGCAATTCAATAATTAAATCATTTGACATCGTGAAACATTCCAAGAAGAAAGTCAAATTAAAAGTAGTTAAAAAAAAAAGGCTGCCTCACAACTGCCTTTTAAAATTCAGAATATTTTTATTCATTTTTAGTCCTTTTTTTGATTTTTGATTGTATATTATTTAAGGTAATACAACAATCGATTGGCAAATAAAATACTTAATTTTTATATATATGTTTTATTTCAATCAATTAAATACTTAAATTTCTTATCTTTGTTTCATTCCAATCGAATAAAAAAAAATTAGAAGAAATTTATTATGACATATTTTTGAAAATTAAAGTGCATAATCGGTGAAAGCAGGAATCAAACACGTGAAAAACATGACAAAATTTTGGATAAAAATGCTGCAGAGTGAACCAATGCATAATAGATGTGAAGTTTATTTAACGTTAACTAATGGATCATAAAATAACTTATTACGAAAAAGATACTTTAGTTTCATAATCCTTTGATTGGTGGATTTTATGGGATATAGAGCAACAAAAGCTATTATCTCTTTTCTTATTTCTTTCTATTCTATTAAATCCAATGAAAAAGCCTTAAATCAATGGAAGGGAAAAACCTCATCACTCTCCCCAAAAAAAAAAAAAAAAAAAAGATGATGAAGCGTGAAGAGAAATACAATGCCAAAGATTAGAAGTATAAAAATTGAAAAAGCAATTTAAATAAAAATTATTTTTCGAGAACTATAGAGATTAAAATTGCGTGATATAATGCGAGTTCAAGCTTGTTTGAATGAATATGATTTAAAGTCCTTGATTATTGTTAATAGGGGCGAAGGAAAATTTACCAATTTTGATGAACACGAAACAATTTTTTCTGTTTTCAACTTAATAGCAAGAGAAAGAGAGCTTCAAGATAATTTTTCCTAAAACGCCTCGTTAATAAAACTGTTTACTTCACTCCTGACTTATTTTAATTGTTTCACGGATCGATTTAATCAAATTCGTATCTTCTTAAATTACAATTTTTTTTTTTAAAAAAAAAGGAATGTGTGAAAATGTTCACATTTACGCCTAAGTTATAAATTTAATTTTTATAGCATTTTTGTCTTTTAATCATTACTACGTATTCTAGAGAATCAGCCTTCTGATAGTCAACTTACATTTAAAAAAAATGGCTTATCTAATTGAAACTAAATTCATACTGTAAAAAAAAAAAAAAAGACCCAACTCTTCAGAAATGAAGAAGAGAAATGTTTATACACGAATCAGATTCTTGAATCTTTGTTTGTTTGATACTTCAAACAGTTTCCAACAAGCTTCGAACCAAAGGAAAAAAGAGAGTGAGAGAGACAGAAAGAGCTCTTACGTACATGTCCGCAAATAGTAGCTGAAAATGTAATCTTAAGCGCAACGGAATGCAATTTCTTCCTACTAACCATCAAAACACACACAGTTGCAAAAATTTCTATTTTCATATTTTAGTAACTATTAATAGTTTTTCCCCAAGATTTCGTTATTTTTTTTATCCGAAAATCGAAAGTGGCCGGTTCCATAGGCTCATTTCTTATCTATATCTTTAACGTAAATGTCAACAACAAGAAAAAAAAAGCAAAAAAAGTTAGAGATAAATAAAGTTTTACTGATAAATTATACACGGTATGAAACTGATAAAAACTGATATTAAATGTATGGTGGAACGCGCGTTTAAAATTAAGTTGTAATAAAACAAAACTTGCTAAGAGTGAAATTCCTTTTACTCCAGATAACCCGGATCCTAGAACTTGTTGCCATTTTAAAATAGAAAGACGTTTCCGTGACGTCAGTTCCGATACTTTCTACTTTACTTCTAATTCGATCTGTGCAGCGTATGTTTCGCTGTCGACGAGCGAAAGTAGTAGCATGGCATTCGCGCTGAAACGAATTGGGATGTTTAGTAGCTTTTTTGTTAAATTGTTAAACGTGTTCTTTTGAAATGCAGAATGTGATCTGTGCTGTGAAAGCTTTTAGTATTTTATTTTCATTTTCTTGCTATGCCCTAGGCTTGTGATTGTGTTTTATTTTTTTTCGCACATCATGGATTTTGTGTTCGTCTTCTGTATCCCTTGGATTTTGTTGTCAAGTGCTAGGTGTCGGAATATTTTCAAGTATACATGTATGGTAATTTGTGTTGTGCTGTTCACATGTTCTATAGCTGCATCATCAGAAGACCCTGAAGCTCAGAAAGAGGAATTTCTTATAAAATCTACAAAAGTTATAGAAGCAGTACCAAATGTTTTGCGGAGAGCTCAGTCTATTACTACTACTTTGCCCGAAGGTGAGTAAAAATATTAAAAATATTTTAATCATAATTTTAAATATGAAACCATTAATATTATTATTTAGAAGGTATGCTAAGTTGTAATCATATAATTGTTTTTGCATTATTTTTCCCTCCTTAAAGTAGTTTGTAAAATAACGAATTCCAACCTGATTTTTCTTTCTAAAAATTAAATTTACTTAAAAGTTCAAGTATTCGATGAAGTAGACATCGATGGATTCTCTGTTTCATTTATTGGATGAAGTGATTATTTAACAGCTATAATTTAGAAAAAAAGGAGGAGTCGATGAAATTTTGAAATTTGTTAGTTGAGATTTTGGAAAGCATCACGAATTTTGATCAACTTACTTTTAAAAAATATTAATATTACATCTGAAACAATAATATTAAAATGTCAATTTTCTGTGTTTAACATGTCGCGAAATATAATTTAATCGTTATCTATCTGTAGAAAAGTTTTTCTTCTTACCTCTTTTATATGTTTTTTTTCCCTTATGCCTGATTATTAAATAAATGCATTTTTATATTATGTGCTTCTGTCTGTTTAACCTGCTTTTTGTAGCATTTGATTGCATTTCTTTTTTCCTATACATTCCATTGACTTTTTAAGATTTGACAGCATATCCTGTACATATGATTACAATTTTGAATCGTGGTATATTTAATTTGAAAAATGTGATTGAAAAAGCTTATTTTAATTATTTATGTAAGGTTTTGCTGACAAATGCATTTTTGTTACTCTTAGTAGAATATATTGTAACAATTTGTTCGTGTTTTAATATTTATTGCATTTATGGATATTATAACTATTTAATGCAATTGTCTTTATGAATAGTATTTTCATACTTCATTGTAATAACTTTAGTTTTGAAAAGCTTTTGCATATACTTGATAATGTAAATGTTTATTTTTAAAAATAATTTTGAGCTTAAAAATCTCTACCTTTTTCTTTCTTTTTTCATTGTCTTGCATTGTACACTTTTTTAAATGATTAATTAGTAATTTTTTATCAATTAAATTTTTAAAAATTCTTTAGCATTTTTGAAAATTCTGAAGTTCTTCCTTTTTTTTTCAATGTTGAGATGAATGATGTGTCTTAAGTTGAAATTAATCCTAAACTATTTAATGTTTAAAAAAATAAGAAATAGAATATTAAAGTAAATGTGGATTTTTTTTTTTGTTACTGTGAAAAAGTTTATGTTCATGTAGATATTATGTTTACTAGTGCAGAAATATTCCTGCTTTTTCAGTCTGAAGCCCATCTAACTCTTCTCGTTTAAGCTCGGCTTTTGGTTGCTTTACTATTAGTTTAAGATTTTTTTCGTGAAATGCAGAATGAGTCAAATGGGGCTTGTATAAAAGGGCTTGCCACATGACCAAAATAATCTTAATCATTTGGGTTTTTTTTCCAAATTTCACTTAGTAAAATTTTTCTAACTCGTGTATATTTTTTAAATATAAGTGATGTACTATAGACGATGCACAATGGCTGTTATGGCACTGCAAAGGTGTTAATGTAATTGATAGCAGTAATATTCTATTTATTAGTGTTTGACGTGTCAAATATTTTTTTTTCTAAGTTAATTAATTTATCTATGAGGATTTATTTAAGTGAAGCTTTGTTTGCTAAAAACAAGGTCAGCTTTCTAAAGTCACAGTAAAGTGTTTGTATGTGAAAAGAAATAATCTTAGCCAGTCTTTGGGTAATGTTAAAGAATAGCATGTAAATGCATGTAAACTTCGTAAATATTTTTAGATCAAAAAAGTATCTGACATTGCCTCAATTCAGGATTTTTAAAAACAAGAGGAAAAAATTTTGTTAAAATTTTAAAAAAAGTTAATGAATAATATATTGAAGTTGTTTGAAAATGCTGAAAAAGACAAAGTAGAGGCTCTAATTTTCAAGACCTAGAAAGAGAGAGATTATTTTTAAAGCTAAGTAGAGCTGCCTTCTGAATATTTATGATTACGCAAAATTTTACAGAAATTTTGAATTCGAGTTTATCTCGTTCTTAGTGTAATGCAGCAAAGCAATGTATTATGCAACATATTTTGATTTATTTTTTTATATATATTTTAATATTTTCATGGTTTTTTTTGTAATTTATCTTTTTTTATGTTTAATTTTTCATCCGATTTTGGAAAGTTTATTAGGGAATGTATTGTAGATTTTTAAAGAGCTAGAAAACTGAAGTTTTTAAAGAACTGGGTTATAGAAACTGTATTAAGTTTGTAAACTGAAAATATATAAGGCATGTTTAATAATATCTTTGCTATTCAGAAGTATTAAAAAAAATTATACTTGCTGTATTACAGGATTTAGAATGTCATAGACAGCCTATTAAACACAGTTACCTTTGCATTGTTTAACTCTCTAAGTGTTGGAAACTCTTTAATGTAATGTAAATATTTAAATCTTAAAAATGAGGTTGTAGCGTATGTTTGATTGGCATATAAAATTTGTCTGTTATAAGGACAGTAGCATCTTGGCAAAAACAAAATTATCTGAATGTCATACTCGAAGAATTTTTTTTGTTTATGTGTATGACTGTGAAACAAGGCAGACAGCGACAATATGCATTCTTGAATTCATATTGTCATAATATTTCCTTCAGATCCTAAGATTCACCCATAACATTAAATATTCATTTGGTAGTTGATATGCAGTTCTTGTGCAAATGTAACCTTTGCAGAATTTATTTTAATATCTTTGACATAAGTTCTCATTTTGAATATATTTACAAGACTTTCTATGCTATCATTTGAATCAAGATTTCCATTCTCTCTGCCATTCCATTTGCTAAAGATATAAATTAATGTTATTTATACAGATATGTTTTTGTCTTATACTTTTATTTTAAAAAAAAGACTTTTTGGTTAAAAGTTATGTTCTTTACAAACCATAACTGTCTACCTTTTAGTTTTAAAATCCAAAGTTACTTTTGCATGTGAGAAGTTGTTTTAAATGTATATTATGTATTAGTGTGCTTAAATTTACATATGTATTATTCAGCATGCATATCCATGATATGAGGCCCATGTCTGTATCCTGTAATCTTTATGTGTGATAAACTTGAGAGATAGTACATGTGAAAAATAGCAATTCATCGAAGGAGCTATGTTTGTTTTGATACTGGATTCCATCAAGGCCTTTGGCACAATGTGTGTATTTCTTTAGGCTGCCTGTACAAAATGTTAAAGGAGGAAATCAAACTTTGAACTCTTTTTGAGAAAGTTCTTAATTTATCATTGTCATTTGGACTTCACAGTCATGTAAAATATTTTCTCATTTTTGTTTCTATTAATCCATTTATTCCCATATAAAATGTTTCATATTTGATCTTCTATACTAGTGGTCTACAAAGTAGGATCACAATTGCTTGTGAGTGTTTGGTAGTGTATCACATGAGTGCAAGTTTCTCTCGTTGGTATTCGTGCATAAATACTATAGCTTGAAAACTAAATATCCAGATTTAGTAAGCACAGCAACGAATGCATTCCGACCATTTGGTTCTACATGCATCTGTGAAGTAAAGTTTTCTTCGAAAATAACAAATAAAATCAAATGCAGAAATAAATTGGAGTTAAAACTTTGAATTGATCAAATCAGATTTACGAATTCAATCACATTGCTTGCATTAAATTTAAATTCAAAATGCAAATTTGTATATTTTTTTAAAATAAATGGATAATAAGTATTTCATTTTTGACTTCACACATATATTATATGAGGCTACAACTAATAATTATTTTAATCTTAGAGGTACGTGATCAAAAAAAACTTATTTATCAGTGTTCCACACAATAACAAACTGATTTTTTTTAAAAAAATTTACTTGATAAACGAAAAATGGCTTAAAGAATGTTTCTTAAAATTTTCAGTGCGATAAAACGATGCATTATAATGTTATGAATTTGTATAAAAAGGACATTTTAATGCCTGAATATTTGTTCAGAACTAGACCAAACCTGTTGTGGTATTAAACGAAAAATAGCCGTAAAATCAGCTAAATAGTAATGAAGAGACATTGAAATGAGGCATTAATAGTATTCATTATAATAAATGAAATTTCTATGATGATAATATAAACATTAAAAAATCGAGGCTTGTCTCCAGACTTTCGTCCCTGGCGGGTACGCAGCGAATCCCTCGCTGGGCAAAAGTTAGGGGCGCCAAATTCGGCCAGTGTTCCCGTGAAAGTTATCTGTGCGAGGACAAATACATTATTGATTTTTTTTATCCAATATAGCAAGCATAATAGATTAAACATTGTTACATATTATTACCACTTTTACTTTCTAAAAAAAAAAAAAAAAAACTGCATGCAGGCGCTCGACTCCTCATTAAAAGGCTACATGTCTTTCAAAAATCTATTTTCTCTTAAAAATTGTTATTTAAAATGTCCTCTAAAGCTGCTTCTCTATGTGTATTTCAATTGTCATAGATTATTAATCTGTTAGAATTTGTTTCGGGACATATGAAAAGAACACAAAATCTTTTATTTTGTAACGAATAAAAGCATTCTACCTGCTATGTGATGGTATGTACACAATACAATGATATATACATACACTAAAAATTTGAATTATATGTTATCGATTTGCAGTGCATTGCAATCGGATTTTTTTCTCTTATGTCTGCAGATTGTGTCAGCATTTCTGTGAAAAGTAAAATGTTTTTGACAGACAAATCGTTATGGGCATATTCCGTCCATAGATTGATTGAATTTGATTTTTCGGATTTTCAGAATTTGCTTGAAAGGAGCTATTTTAACGATTTCTGATCTTTTCCCGAGTCCCCCCCCCCCCTTTCCTTTCCCATGCTCGTTCGTATTTGGTTTTGTGTGGGTATTTTCGTTGCTATTTTATGATCCATCCGTCTACCTGTCACTTATTTTTCTTATGGATGGTGAAGTTCGAACGTTTATATATTTTTTGTTACTCTTTTTTGCGACGTATTGATTTTTTTTTTATTTCTTATCGTATTTCCTTTTTTTTTTTTTTGGAACACATGTGCTGTAGCCCTTCATGCCCTTTTGATATCAATAATCGTATTTCTGTTATCTGTGCGTTAACCTTTGAGTACCCAATAAGTGAAACATTTTTCACGATTCTCAAGCAGAGACTTTCGTTACATAATTGAAAAATCATTCCTTTCATTAATGAAATTATTTTTAAACACCGAGCATAATTCACTGTTAAACAAAATTGTGTGTGTGTTTTTTTAAAAAAGAAAATTGATTTCTGTCCCTTTTCTGAACTGAAAGGCTCTCTGGGTTGTCTTACTTTTAGGCTTTTTATGTACTTATTTTGATATAATTTTTGTACGATGTTTAAAATTTTTCTCTGCTCTTTTAAAAAAAGCTGTTTTATTCTTCAGTTAAAGTTTTTGTGTATGTATTTTACAGCGAATTTCTCTATATTTCGGCTGTCTTCTTCATATGTTAAAGAACCTAAAAAAAATTCGGAAGAATTCTTTTAAGAAAGAAAAATGTTCCGAATGTCATAATTTCGGATCATTATACTGCAACATTAAAATATAGAAATGCAAAATGAATGCGCAAATTGATTTTGTTTTCAGTAACGTGAAATATAAGCAACCCATTTAGAATTGCAAATTTAGTAGATGAAATAGGAAACGCATTTTACACTAGAAAAAGTGATGTATTTTGACAGAAATGCTTCCCTCTCTAGAATCAGAATATAATATTGTAAACTCTCTCCGGAACCACGGCAATGCCGGATTATCGGGCTTCAATATAGTTTTAACGGGGATACCAAAGATGAATCACTCTAGATAAATACGCAAACGCGTTTAAAATATGTGTTTAAGCACATTTTGAGTGTGTTTAGAAGATATAAATATAAGACACAAAGTATTTCTCCTTATTCTGGCAACTACAATATCCAATTCAAAGTTTGAGCATCAATTTAATTGAATAGTATTGGAATGAAAAAAAAAAAAAAAAAAAAATATTATCAAAAAATTAGAGCAACACAATGTCAGTTAAAACATGCTGCGACAAGTTATTCTGTGACAAGAATAAGCGTTAATGTTTTTAAAAAGTATATGACATCATATTGCTTGCGTGATTCGCATCACTGCTCGAAAAATCATTACGGATTACACTCAAATTTATGAGCTCTTCACAGAGTTATATATATATTCATTCGGCAAATTTTATTGATGTATCAGAAGCCTGCTCCCACAAGACTTTTGTCTTCATTTTTGCTGGAATGACCGCGGTATGGTCGTGGACTTGCGACCGGCGGTTTTCGTTGAGTCGCGGGTTCGAGCTCTGGTGCCACTAAAGACCCGCCGTGTAGCCAGGGCTGATGCATGTTAGCGTGGTTTAGAAGTTAGAAGAGGGGAAGTACCAGTTCAAGTGTCGTCACTTGACCGAGGTTCAAAATAGCGAGGTCCAACAGCAATAACCCTCGTGTTACTTTTCAGTGTGACATTATAGAACAATCACATTAGGCAACAAAAAATACTGTATTTCATAGCCAACTATGCGATTCCGTATATATATATATATATATATATATATATTGTGAGTGTCCATTGTTTTAGAACAAGAGTGAGAAGGTCATGGGATCGTTTAGAATTAACGCAATATCTACTATGCTTTAATAATGTACTGCTAATTTTAATAAATGTGTCCCCTCCTACATTAGCTTTATTTCTAAGTATAAATAAGCCTTTTTTTTTTTTAAGGTTCGAATAGTTTTAAAACATATTGAAGTATCTCATGGGTCTCATTGATAGAATAATGTCCTAATGGTCCGGTTTGTTAGTTCGAGGCCTTTTTTTCTGCCGAGAAGACCGTCGTGTAGAATTATGAAGATTACTAGACGTTTAATTCGAAGATAAAATATTCATAATTAAAGTATTCATTGAAGGAAGCGAAGATATCAACTCGAATTTCGTTTTGATCGTGTTTTAGAGATGCGGTTTAACATCTCCATTGGAGTCTGTTAAGCAACAGTAATGAAAACGAATATAATTGGAACTGTTGAATTGTTATATTTAGATACTACGAAAGAAAGAATGCATGCATGTGTGCGTGCGTGATATCTATTTAGGAGTTCATGTCGTAAACAATTATTTGAGTTTAATGTAATATTTGACCTAATGGGGGTCAGAAAAATGTTAGAACCACATCTTACACGATTGTATGATAGTTTCCCCTTTGACAACTTGTGTTTTTATTCCACGTGTTTTTTAATGTACGATATTTATTTTTTGTATCATTGGTTGAATGCGGCATAGTCTAAATTGGCCTCTTGCGCCGTAAAAATCCAAAATCCTTTCTCAAAACCGCGACACGATCGTTGCATTTATTGGGTTATTAAATTTCGCCCTGTTGTCACCAGTGGAGTTTTGTCGCGTCCTTGATGAGTACATCCAGAGAAGAATTTTTCTGTTGCTCCAATGAATCATTCAAATGGTAGCAGATTATACGTTTTTTTAAAGATAAAATCTGTTAAGTTTTTTTTTCATAATTGAATCATTCGTTGTGATGTTATAGGCAATGCGGTGAATTTCCGAACAAATCCATATTTGCTGAAATTACTGTTTCTCTATGGTCTTATGATTAAAATGGTTCTTGCGCATATAAATCAGCCTTGCAGCTTAGGAAGTGATTTCTATTAGGAGTCGATTTGTTAATAAGTGTACCCTTTCTTTTAAATATTATTTTTGAAGATATAGTCTACAGTTACTTGTGATTTTATAAATATGTGCACGATAATTGTTCTTATGATATTAAATGCTTTTCGAAGTAATCCTTATATTCCATAATAAATCCTTATA
Organism: Nephila pilipes; assembly: GCA_019974015.1. NCBI lineage: Eukaryota > Metazoa > Arthropoda > Arachnida > Araneae > Nephilidae > Nephila > Nephila pilipes. The sequence goes on along the minus strand of BMAW01040539.1, from coordinate 35,349 downwards.
TTCCATAATAAATCCTTATTTCCGTAGTTTATTCGTCAAAATACAGTTATTTTGATGTAAGATATGAGGGCGTCTATTGCATTCTGATCAGTGCCAGTTTTTTTGAAATATGTAATCGTATTTTTTTGAAAAATCTTCGTGAGAAATATGTATAGGCTTCCTCAGTTTAATTTTTTTTGCTCTCATTTGATTCTTTAATTAAAAATTTTTTATTCAAAGCTTTCGCTTTCAGTATCACGCTTGGTTTGGTTTACAAAAAGGACACAAGATATTTAATCGCTTTGAAAACTGTGATTTAAAAGAAAATATTTTTCTTTCATTTAAAAATTGTTTTCTGACTTGAATGAGTGTCGTAACAAAATTATTGCATCAATGAAATCCACTTTTTTTAAAACATGGTTGATTTACAAACGTATCATTAAAAAAAATTGGGACCTCCTTTTCTTTCAATCACAGCATAAATTAGATGTGATTGTTATACCTATTGACTGCACGTTTTTTAATGCGTTATAAACGTTCGGTTGATCCGCCTCCAACACGTTGCGCAATAAAAAACAAAAAATGCTACACAATACTGTACACGGGGAAACCAATTATCATTTTAGCTGGACTCAAAAGAAGCTAGCCCGAGCCGCTTTCTGTTTAAGAAAATCGAGTGACGGTAATTGGAGGTAATTGCCGCATAAAAAGTTCCGAAATGCGCAACATTTAAATGAACCTTTTTTATGACTTTTTCCCCTCGTTTTTTGTTCTCACCCTTATTCTCAGTGCAGAACAATTTATTTTTTAATTTTCAGTCGGAGCGAGTTTTGTATTGCATTTTTTTTTAATGTTCATTTTTCGTGTACTTTCGTGATGCATTTGTTTGATAAAAATAACTTGGTGGCCTCTTTACCCTGGTGGTCATTTTCACTTACTTTTTCGACGCTCCAAGTCCTCCCATGGTGTCGTGTGGATATTTGGAGAGCGGTGTACCATTTCGGGCGCTGTCTCGTCACTTGACTGAAGTTCAGAAGGACGAGGTAGGTCGCCAATAGTCTTCGTGTTTTTTTTTTTTTAAATGCGACGTTAATGAATAATCAATTAATAAATCCATCAACGACTGATTTTAGTTTCGAAATTTCCAACCCCAAATGGCTGGAGATAACTGTCAAAACGTGACCATTGCTGATAACTGTAACAGTTGATAATTGGTAACCATTACTGAAGACGATAGTTGATATTCGTGAATGAAGAATATTTTTCTGATGGCCAGACGACGAACAATTTGAGAAAGAACATTAGTTCTCAAATTTTATCTTCCATGTACTCCTCTCGTAGTCATAACTTTCTTATCGTACCCCCTAGTCGTGACTAAAATCTGACGTACCCTCAAAATACAATGGTTCTAAACCAGTGATGGCGAACCTTTTGAACTTTGGTTTCGCCATCACTGGTTTAGAACCATTGTAAGTTAGTAAAGAAATCTGGCTTAACTGGGATGTCGTGTCAATTCCAGAAATACCCAAACTTTAGAGTTATTTTTAGCTTTAGAAATAAAAAGGCTTAATTTTTAGTAATACTTTATTAACTTTTTATGGTTGAATTTCATTTGGTAAGTCTTCAATTGGAAGTTGGTATTTCGTACGTCGGAAGCGATACCAATTTCATCTGTCAGCCATTTTTTTTTTTTAAATTTTTTTGTTGTTTTTAATATTATTTACTTCCTCACAAAGGTCTCACAAAAGTCATAGTAAAAATTGTTTGCATGTTTATCCAAACTGGTAGAAGTGTCCGCAATTGGTTCCAAGCACTCAAAATTTCCGTTCGTGGTGGGTCTCTTTTGTAACCTTCGAGAGATTTATTTCCAAATTTTTGAGTTCCATGTCGATAAACACTTTGAATCCAGATGCTATTTTGAAATTCTACAGGTTGCATCTCCATTTGCATCCATTGGAATTCGTTTAATTCCAACGTATATTTAGACCACTACATCTAGACAATTATGTTGACTTCTTGGGGGATGACCATCCGAGACAGAAGTGTGTGTCACCCAAAATGTCTTGACATGGTTATTAGGTTCGCCATCACGGCTGTAAACTTCGATTTTTCTTTCTATCTAGCAAATGGTTTCGAATCACTATTGCTTAATCTTTTGTCATCGGAAAAACCAAACGGACAATTTTTTAAAACTCTTTTTCCGTTAATTTCTTTTCCCCGGCTGCATCACCGGAAAGGCACGTGACTGTTTGTCACATACTATTTCTGCTCTTCTTGTCTTCGGAAGGAAATAATGCTGTGCAAGCATCTTAATCGCTAATACTGCTTACCGCGGAGTTTCTAGTTAGGATGGCAGCTGTTTTTGTCATTAGCAAATTAAATTTTATTTTAGCTGCACCGTTTCCGTAAAAATGAATCTCTTTATGATCTCGGTTGTTTGCGTAGAATTTTCGTGTATTGTTTTCGTATTGAAATCATTCTCTCGAAACTGTTCGTCCGAAGTTTTTCGCAGCTGCTCATTGGTGTATTCAATTGAAAAATTCATCCTCCACCACAGGTTAAGAAAAATATTGATTTAAATCATTCAAATCATTCAATGTTTTTTATATATATTTGTCATATTTCGGAGCTTGTAGGTTCTGGCAACGACACCGATCAAATGTGTATGGATGCATGCATGGTTCTTTCAAAGTTCACTCTGGCCGGAAGGGGGAGGCAATCTAAAAAATTCGATTCGTATACCGTCGCGTGATTTACTCTGGTTGTCTTCCAAAGCCAAGTATTCTACTTAGCCGAGACCTATCTCAACAATTCGCACACGAAGCCCAAAACTTTGGTAGGTTGGAATTGACATTTTCTACTAAAGCTGTTGGAGGGCCATCTCCGAATTTCGAACGTTAGTCAAGTGGCAATATATATCTCACTGAGTGTCTCTTTGCTGTATTGAAGCTTCGGATCCTTGTTACAGTGGCTGGATTAAATAAGCTTGTATACTGTTTACATTTCTTTCAAAATGTAACCATAATAATAATTTTCTTTCCTTTGGGGTTCGGCCGCGGTAGCCTAGTGGTTAAGGTCGTGGACTCGCGGCCGGCGGTTTTCGTTCAGTCGCGGGTTCGATCTTTGGCCGCCAAAGACCCGTAGCCGGGGTTGATGCACGTTAAATCTGTTCGGGGCCCAAAGTCCTCCCGTTGGCGTGGTGTGGATGTTAGGAGAGGGGGTGCCAGCTCAGGTGTCGTCCTTGTCACTTGATCCAGGTTCAAAATTACGAGGACCGTCGCCAATAGCCCTCGTGTTGCTTCTAGTGCGACGTTAATAAAAACTAAACTAAAAAAATTCCTTTGGGGTTCACTGCCTTTGTTAAACATAGGTGACGGGTCCCTGGTATACTATAGCAATCATTTTTAATTTTCAACCCTCTTTCTCGTCAACCAATTTGTATCTTTTTTCAATTTTTTACACTCGTCTAGACTACAGCTTTGCCTAGTTTGGCGCAGCATAGTCACTCTTGGCTCTTGCGACATTAAAATATTATCACTCGCTCTCTCTGGTTCAAAATGTTTTTAAATTAAAAAAAAATACTGATTAATTTTAAAATTATTCGTTTAATATTTTTTTCTCTTTTTAAGAACACATAAAAACCAGCCGTAAATCTCCCTTTCTTATTCAAATTGTGCTTTTATTTTTAAAACGATGTTAAGACCTTTTTAACAAAGTTCTGCGCACTCTTTTAAATCTAAAATGAGCCCCGATTCTCTCTTTCTCTCCTGGAATTTGTCAGTTAAAGGCTTTCACAAAAGCCCGAGATGTGAAAGGATTTATTCTATTCAGTAATGACTATTATTATTATTCTTTTGTTTCATTTGTAACGAGTTTTAAGTGACTTTCCTCCTTTTCTTTTTCGCCTCTGCAGGCAGGTTATCGGTGAAATAGAAAGTAATGTGCTATAAAATCGCGTGATTAAGTTACGCAATGTAAGAAGACAGAAATTAGGTCAGAATTGGATAAGTGTTAACTTTTGATTTTTAATTTTTCTGGGAGTTTTCATTTTTAGAAGATAAATGATCCTTCATACCGTTCTTTTACTTCGTTGCGATTTGAGATTGCCACATTCGTTTACTTTGTGTCATTGAAGAATAAATCTTCCGTATAGATGATGAATCACTCTCATGTTTATTTTAATGCCTCATCTCTTTACGGACTTCAGTTTTCTGAAACATTCGACATTTTTGATTGGGAAATGAAAATAAATCTTACGGGTTTTTTTTTAAATTTTTTTTTAATGGGTTTCGTGTATTTTTTTTTTTATTCCAAACGAATTCTTTCGTTAATATGCTAATGTTTATTTAAATTTCGGTAGTAATTTGTGTTCGGATTGGCATATACGTTGAGAAATGATCATATCTGAATGGGGAGCTTGCTTTTCTGGTTGAAATCAAATTTTGCCGAGAAATTCCTGATAATTTCTTCAATACGGTTTTGTCATTCGAGATTTGTGAATAAACTATTGCTATCCAATATTGTCGATCAATGTTGAAATTAATAAATATCGAGTGTGCATTTTGTTATCTGCACGCATCTCATATTCATGGTATCTGTCCCAATGTTGTTAGGTGGCCTCGGTGAGCTAGTGGACATGGTCGCTGACTTGCGGTCGGCAGTTTTCGTCGAGTCGTGGGTTCGAGCCCTGATGCCACTTAAGACCGCCAAGTAACCGGAGCCGATGCACGTTAAATGTGTCGTGGCTCAATGTCCTCCCATTGGCGTAGTGTAGAAGTAGGAGAAGGGGGGGGGGGTTCCCAGCTCAAGTGTCATTTCCTAGTCACTTGACCGAGGTTCAAAATGACGAGGTCCATCGCCAATAGCCCTCGTGTTGCTTCTAGTGCGACGTTAATTAAACCAACCAAATCACCCAATGTTGTTAGATGTTTGACCGCACATATTCGATCTAGAATTGTTGGAGCTGAAGAATTTCGAATTTGGTATGCATAATATTCGTATTTAAACAAAATTATGTTGTTTCTAAATACATTTAATCGAACGTTCTGCAATTTGATCCTTTCAGACGTTTAATGCAGCTTGATTAATTTACCGTTCAGTACTCTCTTTGTTATCCGGCAGATATCAGACTAGAGTGCAGCAGGATTTCTGGAAAATCACTAATAATAACGAATTTATGTAGCAAAAGCTACGCATTATCGTACAAAATTCAATACAGTTCATGCGAATAGTCAAACACAGAAATAAAAAACTAAAACGGTAAAGACTTGTGTTTTGCAGTGATAACCTACGTTATTCCATTGAAGTAAAATACATAAAATGCTGTTTGTAAAGCTTGTCTAAGCTTGTGTAAAAAGGCCGGATGACCGGCAGGTCAGGAAAGGTGAAATGTCAGATTATAGAAGGAGTTATTGAAAACAATTCATTCGATTTCAAAATTCTATATTTCAATAATAAACGACACAGACTGATAAGAAATACGTGAATACAAAAGAAACTGTGCAAGGTTTTTTTTTTTAACTAGTGTTCTGATATAACTTCCATTAGTTATACAAATAATGTAAGATGGGCTGCCTTGATACGGTGATTCCTGCCAGACACGTTGTAAAATGTCAATGATAATTGATAACGCAGCAGCAGAAATTAAGAGAAAATTTGCGGAGAACAGTTTAGAAAATTTGTTTAAGTTCACATAAATTTGTGGGCGATGATGGTGTGTCCACTTTATCTTTAATAAATCTCCACAGAAAGAAATAACGTGAGAATCGCATATCAGGTGACTTAGGTGGCCAGCTGTGTAGCATCGAGTCATCAGGTGTACTGGGACCGATCTAACTGCGAGGTAGCTCCGTGAAAGCTTCTGAAACGGCTTTCGAGAAATAGCTTCGCGAAGAATACACGAGGACCATCTATTTTCCAAAATATAAAGCTTCCACGTTTTTCCTTTGAGTCGATGCATTACTCATCATTTCGTATCGTTTATATATGAGAATATAGAATCGGATGAATAATTTTGAATAACCCTGTAGTAAGTTTTCTGATGTTTCAATCAAGTGGGAAAAACGAGGTATTTTGTCTGATATCGATCGGGTAAGTACGAAATGCCGAGAAAAAAAATCTCCTGAAATATGATTTTTTTTTTTTTTTTTTAGATTAACGTAGAAAGACACCTCCGTAGTTGATTATAAATCTGAAGGGCAGGTAAGATGGCCGCCTTGTAAAACCTGTCCAAAGTACGCACTGTATAACGTGACTCGAATGTTATTTCTAAATTAATTTAGCTGGATTTTTGTGATAACTTGCCCGACTTTTAAAACATTCTATTGTCTCTGGAATTCTTTCTCTCATTACCAAGTGTTCTACCTATTTTCCCCCTTCCATCTCGTAATCATGATGCAATTGGCTGTCACTTAAAGCACCCCTCGAGCCGCCCGCAATCATCGAGACGTGTCCAAATATTTGTCGAACGAAAGCGAATCCCCTTCGCCATTTACCTGTGCTCTCTGGCAGCCTCCCACCTGCTAAATTCTCTCTTTCGGCGGATTTAAAAAAGAAGATTCCGTCGGAATTCGCTTGATCTTGGCCCTTTATACTCTTGGCAAGCTTCCTTTTCATGCGCTCTTGGGGAAAACCCCATCGCCGAGTGCCGCGGTTTGCAGTGACACGTTTTTGCATCTGGGCCATGAGATGATTTCTTTTTTTTTTTTACACCCAGTCAAAAATTTTTTTTATAAGTCATGCTGTTGTCGTTGGTACGTGCGTTAGATTAGAGCATGGAGAGTTCGAAGAAGTTGTACCTGCGGAAAAAGAACTAGTGATATTCTATCCAAAACCATCGGGAAAGGCACAAATAACAGTGAAGATCACTGCAAAAATAATTTTTATTAAAATGTGTTTTAAATACCTTTGAAACCCATGTTTAAGATATTATGAAGTTGTCAATTAATACTTGTCGCAATATCTCTTTTTGATTATCTGTGATCATAACTTGTCGGCCATATAATTTATAAACTTTATTACAAAGGAAGTAGTTAATTATTGTACTCCCTTACAATTTGCATCACAAGTCCTTACACATAAAGTGACATTGTTTGCATTGGCGTACCCAAACGGGGTGCGGAGGGATATATGCACTCTCCAAGATTTTTTCCGGAAATCGAAATATTTTAGGGTAATTTCTTTCCTTATACTATTGTAGATGTTTTAAATTTAAAGGGGGGGGAATTGTTCCCCCCTTTTCATCCTTACAATTTTTCCATCAGTAAGGGAAAAATAATTCCATTTAAATCAATTCCTGAGAAAAGAATAGGAAAGTCTTTGCTGTCTCCGATATAATCCTCTGGGTCAGTCGCACCTTCCTAACCATTTTTAAATAGTGAATATTTTTTCAGTCATTAAATGATTTTTATCAGATTTTCAATCTTGTTGGATTCCACCGATTCCAGTGAGTAGAAATTTTTGTTCTTGTGGTATCTTTATAATTTTTCCTTAGTGGTCTTTGTTTACTGGTATGCAACTTGATCAAAATTATTTCCATCCTTAAACATTATTAATTAGGAGAAATAAGATTAATGTAGCGTATACTTTAGTTTTTACCGAGTGATAATTCTTAACTAAAGAAATTGCTTCTTTTACGCCATGATGATATGCACCACCAAAATTAATTTCCCGGTACGCCATTGTTTGTTTAAATAAAGAAATTTCTGTATTAAAAGTTCCGCTTATCGAAACTAACAATTTCAGAATTTAAGGTTTGGATTATGAGAGGGGGTATCGCTTAAAGTTTTTACTACTAAGGATATATGTGGAAGTTGGCATTGATGTGTTGTAAAGAACCTCGCTCATTTTAGGAGGAAAAATAGTTTTATTAAATGATGAAAAATTAAACAAAAAGACGGACTCGGATTTCTGCGTGCTTACACTTCGAGATCTAACCATCTAATCTGCGTTGAAGGTGGCGCTGCTGTAGCACAGGGGGACAATTCTCATATATATTTGTTTTAAATTACGGAGATACGTCTGTTTAAAATTTATTCCGTAATGCTGCAAATGTCAGCTGTTAATGTTGATTTTTTTTGGTTCAGGAAGCCATAGATTGCAGTAACCAAGTTTTAAAAAGAATTTCGGTTTTATTTTTAAATTTTTTCCAAAAGGCCTGTTTTTGCCGGTAATACGACCAGCTAAGGTAATTAGGTAACTCTTATTTTTCTCGATAAACCCATTTCTACCAAGTTTTACTTCTCTTAACAAAAGGAGCAGTGCAAAAATACACAGTTTTATTATTTTTATGAACAGAACCTTATTTTCCTTTTGAAATGAGTCAAACGTGTAAATAAAAATACCAAAATCATAATCCTTTGACTCCAGAATTCCATAATCTCTTATTTGGAAGCTGTGGTTGCGGTAGCCTAGTGGTCATGATCGTTAACTCATGGTCGGCGTTGTTTCGTCCAATCATGGGAAAGAGTCCCGATGCCGTTAAGACCATCGTGTAGAGAAACTGTTGCTTCAAGTCTTCCCGTTGTGCAGAAGTTTGGAGAGGGGTGTGCCAGCGCAGATGTCGTCCTCGTTCCAAGAATCGAGGTCTCAAATAACGAGTTCCGTCGCCAATAACCCCGTGTTGCGTATAAGTGCGACTTCAATAAGCAGCCAATCAAAAACCCTGCATTGGTCATATCTTACCCTCGGGTATCGTATTTATAACCGTGGGTAACATACTATGGCTCAATGATTTTTATTTCTTTTAAAAGCTATTTTAGATTGCTTTGTATTGAATCGTATGAATGATATATTCGATACAACGCATAATTATGGAATTAATTCAAGCGGTACTCTTTATTTTATTTAAATAATGATTAACAATTAAATTGGGAATTCTTTTCAAATTTTTATATCAGATTTAAATTTTGCACACACACTCTCTCTCTCTGACCGTGCTTACCTTTTTCAAGTGAGAACGGCTATCACTCATCTGAGGCACCCTAGTGACCTTTTCCCTTTCCTATAAGGTTTACTGTTTGTGGTAATCACGGGTGACGCGCCCTCGCGATACCCAAGCGATCTTTTCCTGTTTTCAACCCTCCTCGTTCTTGACTTTTGTATCTTTTTTATCTATTTTTTGATATGTCCAGATCACAGTTACTCCTTGTTTGGCGCAGCATAGCCACATTTATCTTTTGTGCCCTTAAACTTCCATCACTTACTCTCTCTGACACGAAAGAATATTAAATGTCAGCTAATATTTTTTAAAAATATCTTCATATTGCTGAAGGACGCAAGAGCGGGGATTTTGATATTTTTATGTAAAAGTATTATGAAAATATTTATTTCCCCCTCAGACCTACACGAGTGGATTTGCATTTGTATTATTCGTGGCAACACATACTGCATTTGTCCATAATTTGTGAAATAGTCGGAAAATACGTTGGAACGAGTTAGCTTCCGTTTATTATTTTTTTTTACTGAAAAAAATATGAAACAAAGTTGAGAAATGAAATTCCTTTCCGTGCAAAGCGATATTTCCTACTATTATTCAAATTCTGCCATTGTTGAGACGTGAATGATTTATCTTTATTTCACCTCAGCGAAACAGCAGGAAGGTCCTGGCCCCAGATTAAAGAATTTTTCTAGCAAAACTTTATTTAACATATAGGCCATACAGTTTTTTTCCCTTTTCCTGTAGTCTTTCTTTGAAATTCACCTTGGGGTCGTTCTGGCCTAATAGTTAAAGGTTACGAGTCTTGTCCATGATTCGAACTCCGATATTTCAAAGACTATCTTGTGAAATAAAAAATGGTGCTGCACGGTGAATCCCACTGGGTTGATAAAAGATTGCATTAAATGCTCTTCGGTGGTTTTTGTATTTACTTATGGAGTCTGAATAATATTAGTGTTACTTTTCAGTAAAGAATCCACGATCTTTAGTTTAAATCGCGAATCCTTTGAACTGTACATTATTTTTCGGATGTAAATTGCACTCTGATAAATTAAAAGACTTTATTTATTGTTTTATTTTTTCAAAGAATGGGAGGAAAATTGATTTTTTGTTTGTTTGAAAGACGAATGGGTAAATCTGAAAGAGGTGTTTTTTCAGTGCTGCTGTTGCAGTATTGAGCAATGGAGACTTAATTCCCTTCATGTTGCCCGAAAGAAATAACTCCAGTTGAAATACATATTAATTCGACATTTATAAACTTGTGTCAGTTTTTAATATTCTTTTATAAAATTAATAGTTAATATAACTAATTGTTAGACATTAGACAAATAAATTGTGAAAGGTGATTGAATTAATCTAAAATTTCTCGAGAATAGGAGCTTATATCCTGCCTGCCAAGAATACATACTTTCCGAGATCGTGAGCACCTTTTCCGTGAAGTCGAGTCCTTATAAATCATACTAAATAGTGTGCCAAATGTGATTCCATGATAGCGCCAGTTCGAGCCCAAATGATCAATAACACTGCCTAAATACCTCATTTTTCCAAGACCACCGGCACTGTGTGAAAACAACGTATCGGTTGAGCATTTATACAGGGCATTATGTCCCAACTTTAAAGAGCTTCTAATACAAAACTGAATATAACTTTTTTCAGACAAATTGAATGAAAAATAACTCTTTAAAGCTTATAAAATTATAAATATTCAGCGTGAACCCCACCCAAAACACGTACGCTATCCAATAAATCATTTAACTCCTCACATTTTTCAACATGTTCGGTGTTACAGTTGCAATGGCTGTAATTAAATATTCGACGTTTATAGTTCGCCAATAGTAGCTGATAGAGCGCTTTATCTTTTAAGTAACATCAAAGAAAAAAAAAATCGTTTTGGAATTAAATCGGGGTTTCTTGGGGGGCCACTGATGAACTTCCGTGCGGCCGATCTACTCATCGTATCACTGAATACGTTCGTGTTTCTGATGGTGACTACACTGAACATGTAACATTTTCCAAACTTTAATAAAGTGCTATTTTTAATTTCATTAAAAAGTTGTAACTTTAGCTTTGTAACTGTAGCACTTCAGCTTCGAGGTATTCTGTTGTGAACACCCCGCATATTCATAATTTTCCTTTTAGTAATCACTGCAAAAAGTTTGACCACCTGTATGAAACTCGACGATTGTTTGCGACCGTCTTTTGCTTCACGTCACAAGATTTGGTGTGTGTCAAGTAAATAAACTTGCATTCCTAATATTTATACGACACTATATTTGTTGTTTATTTTTATCTCAGTTGCCAAGAGACTTTCTTCGAGAATAGTATTGGTGTATTCGGTGCTTATAGACTCGATTTCACAGTGTTTTTAGCAGAATTCTTTGGCTCTCGAGTTGCCTTGCCAAGTTCATTAGCTTGACGTCAGCCCTGATCGGAAAGGAAGGACGATCGTCGAGCCTTTTGACAACGGCAGATGGGGGAAGGCGCCCCGGAGGTTTAACACGGCGTTGTATTTGGCATCTTTGTGTTGTTCCCTCCAATTGGTTTGTTTTGGCTCAATGTTCTCGGCGTTTCTATTTTCCGCTACACTTTTTACATGCTTTGTTGACTTGAAACTTGAATGTTTTTGCATGATATGCTCCCGTTGGTTTAATTATTTTTTTATTCTTGCTCGAGAGGTCGCTGTAGAATTCTAGAAATAGCTGGAATCCTGTTTCGTGAAATAGTTATAATGCCTTTGTATCTGTGTAACGCCCCGTGTTTTATGGGAATCAGGACCCCAAAGTTATTTTATAACCCCATGTGGTTTACTGTCTTTAATAAACACGGGTGATGCGCCCTCATGATACCCTAATGATCCTTCTCTATTTCAGGCTTTTTCTACTTTTTTCTTTTCTGTCTATATTAAAGTTTCAATAAATGGTTGGCGCAGCATAAACAACAGATTTGGCTCTTGTGCCATAAACCGTAGCTATCACTCATTCATTTGTCATTGTTACTGAATTTTTAGAGTCACTAACCAGCACAATCACTTATGAGTTCCAAAAAATGTAAATCAACTTGTGTATATTATGATGATCTCGACATAATCAAAACATAAGATATTTATAATGAAGTCTGTGGAGTCTCTTTTCCTCTCTCCCTCTCTTTTTCTTTCTCTCCTTCGCGTTGGAATCCAAAGCTAATTTTAGCTTGGTATTTAACTCATATTAACTAATCGGGAGTCCGCATGACGGTTTGACTTCCGTCCCTTTTCAGATAATAATTATCTTCGATTCTTTATACTCAGCGTAGGCACTATTATGTTGTTTTCGTTGACAACATCGCTCGCTCTCCTTACCGCCAACTTCCGTCTAAAGTTCTTCATATCAATTTGATTCTCACTACTTTTCTATAATTCTATTCTAACTTACATAATCCGCGCTTCATTCATCGGGAAATCTATTCAAATATATTAAAATCCCAAAAAGGTAAACTAATGGGTAAAGTACGATTAAAGCTCGCTGTAACTCAACTGTTTTACATGGTTATTCAAAATTAAAGCATCCGATTTGATATTTTCATAAATAAGCGACGCAGGATAATAAATAATTTATGAAAAGAAATCTGTGGAAGTCTTATATTGTGATCAATAGATTGCCCTGGTGTGTTCTTCGTGAAGCTATTTTTCGAAGGTTGTTTTAAAAGTTTTCACGTAGCTACCTCACAGTTGGATCGATCGCTATGACTCTGTTACACAGCTGGTCTTCAAAGACACCTGATAGTGTCCCATGCGATTTCTTTCTTTGTGGATTTGTAAAAGATAAAATGTACACTCCACCGTTGTCCATGAATTATGTTATGATTGTTATGTTATGATTGTTAAAACAACGGATTTCTGCTGTTTTAACAATCCATTGCCACTGACAATTTCAACGTGTTTGGCTGGAATTTACACACCGAATTGACATTATACTTGTAACTAAAGGAAGTTACGAGGGTCGATCAATAAGAAATTCCAAGAGATGGCGCTTGTAGAATCGGAAATTGTTCGTTTTTAGTAAGCTTCATGACTCACTAGACTGCTGTCTAAGTCTCAGTGACTCGTTTTCGTGATCGTGACGCCTTTCGCACCTCAAACATTCTTCTTCATAACTTTCCGGCCGATGGGACCATCTTTGTCGAATTTAGAAAACATTCACCGGAAGCAACTCTACGTTTTGATTTTTTCTTGATTTCCGGTGCCTAATGATGAATCCAGGTCTCACTGAGGGTGACAACTCGACGCGTCACCAATAAAATTTTGATTTGGCTGCAAATGACTACCAAATCAAAACTAACGTATGAAACAATGTCAGATATGTTTCGGCTCCGTTTAACAGATGGCAGCACCCAATGGTAGCAACAATTTACCTGAATGATGTCTTTTGTCTTTAAATTCAAGTACTTTTTGACCCCCCCCCCTCGTATGTCGATCATTTATAAAAAAAAAAAACTTGCATATTTTCTTTTACTTAAAATTTTGTAACGTTTATTTATGAAAATATAGCATTTTGAAATCCGATTATTCATTTTGAATAAGTTTGTATTTTAGATTTTTTTTACCCTTTTAAAAAATCGAGAAAAATTTCCCCTCAATTCACAAAATATCGATATTTTCTTATAGGATTGTTCGTAATATTGTTCTTTAAGAACTTGCTCCAATTTTTGTATATCTATCTGTTCGAATTGTTCAGTGTTTTATAAATGCTCGCATTCTCATATTGAGAACTTAAAGATTCCTCTTTTTTCGTGGTCTCCATCTTGCGCGGTATGAGATTGTTTCACAGTTTGGAAGACGTTTGAACTATCAAACTGGGTTGATGTCATGCGGTAGATGTATGAGATTCAAAAGGGCTACAGTCATTGTTGTCCAATTGAATACCAGCCAAAGTGTTTCGGCGCAGATTTATTTAAATAGCTTAACGTGGTTGGCGAATCCCTTGTAATCGGAAATGATTTCTCTTTGGCTATCCGAATCTGTAAAATTTAGTTCATCGTAATTCAGCCAAAATCACTCAGGGAAATTGGATTTATTTTGCGTTTTTTTTTTTTTTTTTAATTATTTTTTTATGAAGAGAGATGGCCGGAGTTTTAATATCTGCAATAAGTAAGGCTACGTTTGAAATTTTATGAGAAATCAGGGCATTTATTTTTCGTATGGTTTTTAAAATTCTTTTTACTTTTCGATCATGGTAACCGTGATAATTTTCATTAAATCGAAGAATCTTAAAATTGTAGTCCTTCTCTTTTTGTTGAGCGAAATTCAAGCCAAATATTTTAAAAACATGTTATTTGATAATCGCGATTCGCGTGAACTTCTTTCTGAATGTGAATACTTTTCTTCAAATTGTTAAGGCTCCCGTCTATCTGCCATTTTGATTTCGTGGTCGTAAGGTTATTCCTTATTATTATGGAATTCTTGCTATCATCCACTAATATACTACACTCAAGTCCATAAATTAAGGATCATTCAGATTTCGTGGGCAGTTGGATTAGATTAGCTGTACGTTCAACAATTTTGTATAGGACACATTTTTAAAGTTATAAATTTTTTTTCTCTCGTAAAGTGACTTCTATAATATACTCATATTCATGAATTAAGAATAATTCAGAATCGCACGGAAATCGATTTCTGAGAAAAAATTTCACCTGTAGAATTATCCCATACATCTTCAAGAATAATATGAAAATTACAGGAAGCCATCAGATGACGCCAATAACACGTTACAATAATGAGAATGTAAGACAGGTGTATATAAGGAATGGTGGCGAAGAAGTAAAATTGTTCCCAAGCGTTCTGTAAGCCACTCAGTGCCACAACCAAATAGGTATGACACAGAGGACGCACGTAGATAATTTTTTCGTGGTAGAATTCTTGGCTGTCTGGAATGTGGACGTACTCTGATGGAAGTATCGTAGGAACTTGGAATTGCCCAAAGTGTCATCTTTAGGCTTCCAAAATGATGGAAATGTCAGTAGACGTTACAGTACAGGTCCCCCCCCCCGAGGTACAACGCCGAATGACGATGGCAGTAATTGCAAAAAAGAAGACGGAGCATAGCATAAGACTTTTCTTGTCCTGCCACGGGTACGACAGATTCAAAGTAAACCGTGTGTGGACGTTTGGGACATATTGGTCTATATGCTCGCAGACCTGTCGGATGTGTCGCGGACAACTCTCTGTCGTCAGCGGATAGCCTGGAGTAGAGAACATGCAATGTAAACAAAGTTACAATGGGTTTGTGTGATGTTTTCCGACGGGTCCACGTTTAGTTTGCAGTCTGATTCACGTCGGACTTTCATATGGAGAATGGCAAGTACCTGCTACCTCCAAGACAACATCATTAAACGAAACCGTTGAACGAACGTGCAGTATTGTTCGTAAGGAATGGAAATATACTGGACTCCAGAACAGATCTGCATGTTGAAATCGGAACCGTGACGGGCTAAATTTATCGAAACATCATTCTGGAACAACATGTTCGTTTGTTTAGAGGTGCTGTGGGCGCAGAATTCGTGTTTATGGATGACAGCGACCGTCCTCTCAATTCAAACATTGTAAACGAATGCCTTCAATCTGAAGATATCATCCGTATGGAATGGCCAGCATGCTCACTTGACTTGAATCCGATAGAGCATGTGTGGGACATGCTTGACCGACAAGTTGTAGCCCGTCAATCCCCTCCTACGTGTGTACCGGAACTTCGGAGACCATTTCTTGCTGAGTGGAGTAATCTTCCCCAAGATCAGCTCGAAAATTTGATACTCAGCATGCCTGGGGGTTGTACGGACTGTATTTCATCACCTGGGAGATATACAAGGTATTAACCATCCTACCAACCATGTAATGGCAAGTTTTTGTAAGGGAGATGTTTTCGTAATTGCTCCAGAAAGCAAAAATTGTAGTTTTTAAGAATGGTATTTTACATACAGCCTCTTTTTTTTTTTTTTTTTTTTTTTGTTCTTTGTCTTTTGTTTAGACTGTATGAATAAATAGGCTTTATGAATAAGTCACTTTGGTGTTTTGTTTCTAAATCTTTATTTGTCGGAGCTTGCAGTATCCTCAATTTATGGGGTGGAGGGGGGAATTAAAAATAGTTATTTAAATGAAAAATGTTTTGTTTACTAAAGCTTTTTGAAACGCTTAACTAAGACACCTGTTAGGTAACTACCAATAACTCGAGGACCAAAGGTACTTATGCAAATATGTGATTCAAAGAAGTATTCGATGCCTCAAGTTCTTATAAATTATATATTTTACATTTAAGAAATTATTTTATATACCTTTTAGTTCATCTTTAAATAAAATCTTGATTTAAAAATGTTTTTTTTTATATTTGTTAAAAATAGTGGGCGCTTTGCTCTTTCCGTAATGCATTTATGAGAATTTGATGAATAGAAATTTATAAAATTGAATTTTGAAATTGTAAGCACACACGTGCCACGCCATTTCCGTTTTTCTCTATGTTTTTTAAGAGCAAAAAATACCTGTTTGTGTTTTTCTCAAATATGTTTTTTTCTGTACACTTTTTTGAAAACCTACTTTATCCTTTGTGTTGATATTTTACTCATTATCAAATACTTTAAAGTGAACATAATCCCCCCCCCCTCAATAAACACTCACAAATTGCAAATGATACACAATATTTTTATAAATGTTATGGGAAATCTGAATCAAAACATTTTTAATTAAAAAAAAATTCTAGTATATTTAAATTCTGAAATAATAAATATGTTCATTGTGTTGAATGCTATGTTTACAAGTACTCTTGCAAAAGTTATCAATGTCATGAAAGATGTACCTTAAAGCACGACTTACAAAAGTAAATTATTGATTGTGAATTGCTTATACATAACTATTTATATCTATAAACGTGCGATTTCCTTTACATAGACCTATACACAAATATATAAATATCTCGGTGTTAAAATATGACTTCCATTGATTTGAATTTTTTTAAAAATCTATGTTTATTTAAATTTGACATAAAATAAGTTCATTTTTTCTTTACAGTTTTACTTTAACTCTTTTAAAATGATGAGCACGTAGGGGTCGTTACTAACACCCACACAACTGCCCGATCTCGAAGCGATCGGATGGTTCATATTCGCCCTCATGGTGATTGCATTTCTAGTGACTAGGATGTTACGAGTTCAGGGGGAGGCGTTCCTTTAAACGGCATCATTAAGATGCGAAATTTTTAAATTATTAGTGTGACATCTGCGTAACAATTCTCCTGTAGTCGGACTGTTTGCGGGGGAGTTTTGCCTGGGTTTATTTTTGTGATGACACAAAAATGGGCCCCTGATTTTCTTCTAGCCATCTCGATGCGTTCTTCATATATTCTCTTTACTCATTCAAAATTATCTCAACAATTGGATGTGTACATATATCGTGAGACATAGATGAAATAATTCATTTATTGAATTTTATCCGTTATTTATCCAATTCATGCTCGGAACTCGGCATTTTATTTTGGAGTTAGTATTTTCATGTATATTTTTGCCGTTATGTTTTATAATACGGATTTAGCATTTCAAAATTCCTTTAAGTTATCGAAATTTTTAAGCTGTCGCTAGTCCAGGATCGCGTTCAAAATTTTTCACCGGACATTCCGGATAGCAGATGGCCTTCCTTGAAATTTCATTCCATCCCGTCTAAAGACGGCCGGACACTTCCTTCTTTGGATTTTATAACTAGGTATTTTTTCAGGGATGTGGTTGTTGGCTGTATGCCCTACCCCCAACCTGGAGGACCAGTCTCCTGATATAATTCCCAGGTGCAGGGTTCCGGCTATATCCTCGGACACTGGATATGCACGCGTTCTAACTACATATACTAATATTTGTTGAGCTTGCCGTGGCTTTTGTGATTTTAAAAAAATAATCTTTATTTCGATGGGTTTTTCTCGGAAACTGATGTGGCCGCGGTAGCCTAGTGGTCATGGTTTCGGATTCATGACCGACGGTTTTCGTTCAGTCTTGGGTCCGAACCTTGGCCCGCCGTGTATCCAGGGCTTCTCAGCCATCTTGACAACGCTTAAACCATTCAAAAACATGTGCACGTGCTTAACATTCATTGCCATACACTTCTTTCTATAAATTATAAATTTCAGTACCGGTTTTTCCAAATGTCACCTGAAATTTCACAATAATTCGTTGCTCTATTGTTCCACTTACCATTTTTTTTTATCATTTACGGCGAAACGAAGAAAACAACTCTTAATGCAAACGAAGGCTGCGGCTATATGGATTTATTTCCAGGAGCGAGAGGCACTGTATTCGAAAGAGAAGGCTTCACTCTAACCAGCTGTTGGTCGCTGGCGTTTGACGCATGCATACTTCTGTTGTAGCTCTAGTTTCGTAATTTTAATAGCTACACCTTGTATGTATATCTTACCAGTTCATAATTTGCTATTGAATTTTAAACCACTTCCTTGCATCTGATCGAGCTGACATTTTGCATACACATTTTACTCCGAGAACAATACGATAATTTGCTCAAGAAATGTCTGATGGGGCCTGGGTCCCCCGAACCTTGCACTTAACAACGTCTAATTCAGTTGAAATTTTGCACTCGTGTTTAGTCACGTCATTGCATAAATTTGCAAACTTAAAAGGATTAAATAAGTTTTAAGTTTAAAAAAATTAAAATCAATATTTTATTTCAGATGGACAAGAAGGTTATATATAATTAGAATGAAAGCTTCCGGCTTTTATACTTTTGATCTCATATATAAGTAGCCGTGATAAGTTGTGAGTGATTACAATTATCTTATTAAAGCGTCTCTAGCTTCTATGAATTAGATATTTTTTTTACATTAAACATATTTTTTTATACATTTTAGTCCATCTTTAAACAAAAGCTTTATTTAACAATGTTTTTTCCCCCACTTATATTCGGATAATTTATTTCACGTGCGGAGTGAGAACATCTCATTGTTTCATTTTATTCGCTGTTGTGAACCTTGATACAAACACGCATTCCGGTGTTCCTCCTTGGATCAAGGATAGCGGTTGCTTGGCGGTGGGCCAGACGTCTTCCACCGATTCAGCACTTCTCTCTCTCTCAATGGGAAGGGTCCTCTCCGATGGCTGTTGCGAACTGTCACCCGATTGACAAGGAAACCGGAGACCTTGAAAACGCATGATTTATCGCGCTCGTTTCCGATCCTACCGTTTGATCTCGGTGAAAAGAAACGTTTCTGGAATAACATATCTTTTTTAATGCGTCTCGACACAGAATTAGTTTGCAATTCACACACCTGATGCCAAGAATTGGTACACCATGCAGTTGCAGATCCAGATATTAGACATTTTTTCTGTATAAGATTGTTTTTTTATCTGTTGGAAATCTCCAATGATTTTTACCCCTCGATTTAGCGTAAAAATGAAGTAATTATGTAAATTGCATGCTTAAATAATTTATACGAGGAGGTATGGGGAAGTTTTAGTTATTACTGAGAAACAATTGAGATAATCTGGGATATCAATTGCTCCTCATACACACAATGTTTAAAATGACAGGTATTCATGTGCATTTGTTTGGTTTTTGAGGAAGCTCTTACTGGAAGTAACACGAAGTATCGTGACATTTTAACTATTAAAGTTTTAAAATTATTTGCTAAAAATAATCGAGATAGAAGTTTAATTTTTATTTATCAGTCTTGCGAGACTTCTCTGCGGAATTCCATCTCCGAACGTTTCTTGAGCTTTCGAAGGCCGCTGCGGTAGAATTCAGCAGATTCAACTCCATCTCCTCCGTACTGCGCCGTGTCTCCGGGGCTGATGCACGTTCAATCTGTCGTGGTTGTAAGTCTTCCCGTTGGCGTGGTGTGGAAGTTAGGAGAGACCGGGGTGTCAGCTCAGGTACTGTCCTCGTCACTTGACCGAAGTTCAAAATGATGAGTTCCGTCGCCAATAGCCCTCTTCCGGCTCTCTTGGAGTCCCCACATTAATTATCTTAAAGAAAAAAATTTATAATCTCTCATTAAGGTATACGAATACGTTGAAATGGTCAATTTTCGCAAAAAATAAATAAAATTTCAGGTTTTTTGAATAAAGCATTTATTTAGCTTTATAAAACTGTTCTTATTTTGTTTCTACGTCACTTAAAAGCCAAGATATTAAAGAATTAGTAAAGCTAAAAAAAAAAAAACCGGATGTGGGTATTTAAATGACCGGAAGTCAGTATTTAAATGCCCTTTGAAGTTGTCAAACAGAATTAAATTGCCATATTTTTTTTCCATATAATTTTAGAAATCATTTCAGGTAACATTTAAAATAATTATACATTGTGCTAGTGTGTGACGACGTAGAATTTTATGAAATCTGGCAGTAATTGTTTTATTTGCATACAGCTTGATTTGATGACAACTGTGCTCGTTTAGTTGCTAAACAAAAGTTATTGATTTTTATTTGAAATTATACTGAACTTATTTTCTGGTATTAGTATTATTATATTTTATTTCTGTTATTTATGGGAAATAACAGAAATAAAAGTTATTCTCGTAAAAGAATAGGTACTCTAATAATGTTTCAGTTTCAAAGAAGGAAAAAATTAGTACCGATTTAGATATTTCAACTGCGAGTGAAATAAAATTGATGAATTCTTTCAAATCTTCAGATGTTACAGAAAAGGATGAAGAAATTTTATTTTTAACTTAGGAATTTTCAATTATGTAATTTTTTTTTATTATATTGTTCTGTATGTTTTGAAAGAAGAATTAAAGTGATGCAAGAGTCTGTTTTTGGATTAGCCATGAACATGACTTTAAAATGTGAAAACTGTGACTATTCTTTCTCTTTCTCTTCTTCTGATAAAGTAAACAAATTGCATAATGTTAAACTTGTGTTTGTTTTTGGTACGAGAGTCATTGGTAAAGGATATTCTGCGGCCCCAAAACTTTGTTCTGCTATCAGTGTAAAAGTTCCGTCAAAGAAAGCATTTGGTTTCCTTGAAAAAAAGCCTGAAGTTGCTGCTAGTTATGTAGAATGAATAAAACTGCTTTGGAAATTAGAGGTAATGGAAAGGATTCTGAATTATTTCAATGTGGTGTGTCGGTTGATGGAACTTGGCTACGGAGAGGATATTCATCCTTGAATGGATGTGTTTTTGTTAACTCATTAGATACAGGGAAGGTATTAGATGTTAAATTGATGTCTAAAGTATGTAGACTTTGTGATTTAAAAAATGAAGAATTAAACACCATCCATAACTGCGCAAAACATACAGGGTCACCTAGTGTTATGGAATCAGTTGGCTTGTATGGCAAATATCAATGAGCCATATCAGACGATAAACAAATCTACAAAAATAAGTCTAAAAGACTTCCACAAAATCTGGTTTACATTATCAAACCAATGTACTTGAAGTTGTGCGATAAAAGCCTATTAGAGAAATGCTTAAAAGGAAAGAATGCAAACGAGTATTTCGATGGAAATTCATTCCAAAAGACGCGTTTGTTGCATTGCCAACTATGCGATTAGGAGGATATATGGCAATAATTCAGTTTAATAAGGGATTTCAGGGATTATTGGATATATTGAAACATTTCAGTGTGTCTATTAATATATTTCCGTTAAAACATTTTGCAGAACTGGATGAAGTTCGAGTAACAGAGTGAAAACAACATTCTTTGTCAACGGTAAAAGTTGCCAGAAAAAAAAAATAGATTAGCTGAAAAGAAAAAACTGTTAAAATTTAACAAACAAAAGATATAAGCTGTAAAACTGGTGAATTTTAAGTAAGTAATTGAGTACATATAGAAAATATATGATAAATTGTAATAAAAATGCATTTTTCTCAAAATCAGTTTTTTTTTGCATATT
This sequence comes from Nephila pilipes, assembly GCA_019974015.1. NCBI lineage: Eukaryota > Metazoa > Arthropoda > Arachnida > Araneae > Nephilidae > Nephila > Nephila pilipes. The sequence continues at coordinate 13,586 of BMAW01040539.1, read as the reverse complement.
TGAAAATTCCAAAAACGATAACTCAAAATATTATTGTTAAATTTCTTTGAAACTTGGTACTATCTTTTCTCATAATGTTTTCTAGGGCTGGAACGAAAATAATGTTCATAATAAGAATATTTTTTAAATTATGGTCTATTATTTGTATAACAACGTTGTAAAATATGGCAAATTTCTTGTAATAGCTCTTCGACTGGCTATGAAATTTTTATTTACTTAAGTAGCCGAAAGATTTTAGTTCCAGCCCTAGATACGTGAACAAGGTTTATTTTGTTACTAAATTTACATAAATTAGGTGAATAGATTATCATGTATCATTTTTGAAATTTTTCTAAAATTTCTTCAAAATTCTTTATAAATTTGTTAATTTTGTGAAACTTATGTAAATTATTGCAAATATCAGTTTAACATAGTTTATTTACATTGAAACTGAAGTCAAAAAGGGTATAAATGTTTTTCTAAATAATGGTTTTTTTAAAAAAAAAAAGTACTCCGAACGTATTCATGTACCATAAATTTTAATAGGGTATGATTTCAATTAGGATTTAATTTTCAATGATTTCAGTTTCAAAAATTATAAACTGTGGTTCTTATGCGTTATAGAACTTATTATTGTCTATGGTGTGGGGGTTTGGGGTGGTGACCTAAACTCCTCGCAAATTACTAAGTTAAACTCTATTCAGAGAATTTACTTTCTAAAAATTACAAAGGCCTATAGGACATCTCCCACTTCTGCTTTGCAGGTGATTGCTGGGGTTCCCCCCTATTCATATGACCATAAAATTTCATTTTCTTAAGTATCAAATTTGGAGGCGGCATAATTTCATCTTTTTTCACCTGATTAATACTATCCCATTTGATTCAAATATCTCACTGAGAGCTGTTCATCCTAAAAAGTGAATTCTTTTTCTTAACAAATTTTCGTGACCCTCCGAGTGGGAGATTTACACCTATGGATCAAGGATCGATTCCGAAACTGGGTTTGCCGTGTGTATCTTCCACCAGGGTGTCCTAAACAGAGTCTACATGTTCAAACTGAATTTTTATAATTCCGTTTTTCAGGCCGAGCTTTCAGCAATCGGATTTGACGTTTTGTGGGCCGTCTCGTATAACTTCAAAGTTTCTGTTTACTCCGACAGTTTATCATCTATATCGCTACTGCAGAGTACCAGAAATAAATCGGCTTTTATCAATATCATTAAAGAAAAATTAACAACTTATTGTGCTTTTTATAATAATTTTATTTATATACATTGGGTTCGGGCCCACGTCGGAGATTATTATAACGAAATCGCGGATTTCTTTGCAAAGCTCCCTGTCACTTATGGTGAGAGAATGAATGTCCCTACCCCTCGGTCTCATATAGTTATGACTTTAAAAAATAAGCTTCTTTCTGACTGGGAGGTCGGGGAGGGGGTCAATTTGCAATACTGGTATTCGGGTTCAGTCCTACATTTCTAGACAAAAACTGAATTTTTATACGAATTCTGGTTTTATTACTCGCTTCTTAACAGGTCATGGTCCCTTCGTTTCTTATTTAAATCGTTTTAATTTGAAAAATACAAATTTATGTTCCTGTGGCTCTGTTGGAGATGCTGACCACTACTTTTACCAGGGATTTTCATTTAAAATGCCCTGTTGTTGAAGCGAAACTTATTTGACTAAGATCTGTTTTTGAAAATCCCTACTTGCATTCTAAGCTTAAATCCTGTATACTTACGGCTCGTAAAATTACCCAACAAATTTGTTAATTGTTTCAAACTTTTATTATATTTCTCAATATTTTTATCATCCCTACCGTGCAGCTATAATTGTATGCCTTGTATATATATGTTCATACCTTTGCCTAACACTTCATTTTATTTACGAGTTTGTGGACGTTTTTGTATTGTGCTATTTCACCTGTTGTGCATCTTATTTCTGCAAGATAATTTCAACTGTTATTTTTTTTTTTTATTATTTCTCGTGTTTCTGTCATGTATATTTTTTATTGAGCAAATACTTTGTACATTTTATTTAACCTTTATTTCAAAATTATGTGAATTTTATGTTATTTTGTCAATAAATGCCGAGTGCGGGGGTAATTGTTTCCCGGGGGCCCGGTTTGCAGTTCTAAACACTTTGAGCTCGGTCCCCTTGGGTATTCTGCCAATAGCCCTCGAGTTGCTTCCAGTGCGACGTTAATAAAAAATTAAACTAAAATCAATTCTGAATTATATCAAGTGTTCTTCTTCTTTAGTTGGTACGGGCGTCATAACCTCGAGGGACTCTAGTGATCTTTTTCTTCCACGCTGTGTTTACCGTCTTTGGTGAACATGAGTGACGCACTCCCAGGGTACTATATCGATACGTCTCAGTTTTAGACCGTCTTTCTGGTCAATCAATTTTGACCTCACCCCTTTTTTTCTTCCAAACTCACAGTTACTTCTTGTTTGGCGGTGTTCAACCGCATCAGGCTCCTGCGCCATTAAACACTACTATCATTCACACGCATTCCTGAAACGGACAAAAAAAAAAAAAAAAAAAAAAAAAACAGGTATTACTGTACAAAATTATATACGAAAGGATCCATCAATAGGCATAGTAAATTTCATCCAGTTATCTGGGTTATCTCTTAATAAGAATTAACCCCCTGTATTCCTTGTGACTGTTTCAATTACTGATAAAGCGTCCCCTACCCCTAAATAACTGATGTTGACATTATCGGTTAAATGCATGTTCTTTAGAATAGATAGCACACATGTTGTCATGAATGGTATACTCTCCAAATACTTTCATAAGTATTTGCAATTCTGCATTTCTCTTTCATTAAGCGTTGCTTAGACATTTTAAAAGCAGTGCTGTGTTTTTTTTTTTTAGCGTATTGTTTATTCAGTGGAATGAACAATGAATGCATTTTCCAAAAAGAAAATAAAAAAAAATGTCAACGTCCTATTGTGTAATGTTAATTCATTTCTATTGAAAAGTTCTTGTGACGTGCACTCGCTTACTAAATCTGCTTTTGAATGGGGATTGAAAAGTGTACAGTTTGTTGAATTATGCAAAAGTAGTTCAAGAAGAAAATTCGATTGTGGAAAAAATGCACACACTCAATTTTTGAATTTCTTATATTCGACATTTCAATGCTTTTCTTCTTTTTTCTTTTAATTTTTTCTCCTGGTAATTCGACAAATATCGGACCAGAGCTCCACTGGATTACTGACAATCACTAATAATAACGCGAAATCCGTGATAGATTATATAAAATTTAATACAATCCACGTAAATAAAATGTCCAACACACGAAACGTCTACAACTACAAAAAATGTACTGGTTTGTATGATTAGCCTACGTTATTCCATTGAGAACATAAAAGAACGTTTGCAAAGATTGTCTTCTTGAATTAAAAAACGCCGGGTAGATAGCCAGACCGGAAAGGTGAAGATTGGATTACAGAGAGAGCGCTAAACTTCCTTTTGTTTTTAAATAAAACTCTGTGACCATAAGTGGAAACGTCTTAGCTCATTGTAACCCAGTAATTTATTTTTTTATTACTTGCTGCGAGGTTCTTTCCCAAATTTTTCTGTTGTATCCGAGTTAATACCCTTTCCTAATTATACAACAACAACATACAACATAGATAATTACCTTAAAATATATCTGTGTTGTATGTTATTTTCAGTGCTTTATTTTATTATACTTTAAATAGTACAGGACGAAAACTTCAAAACGTACATTTAAAAATTATTTTTCGCTGTGAAAAACGCGGATTTTTTTTGTGTGGACAACTGGTTCAAAATTACTTTCGTCACTTGAAGATGCTATCTCGCATTCGTTAAGAGTTGACATTTTTGGTGATACAGTTTAGACCAGGCTTTGTCCAACCCATAAGAGGCCGCTTTGAAAACGCATTTTTTTTCGGCAATCCGTGTTTCTATCTCACGTTAAAAACGACTGCAACTTTCACTTTTCGAGTCATGGAAAGCGACTCATCTTCCCGAGCATCATTAAAGAAATCTTGAACATTCTGCTATACATTAAGGGAAATTATATTTTCTTGAATCAAATGTATTTGCTCGAAATATACTTTCAAAAACTGTCCTGCTGTAACAACATAACGCTGGACCTGAATTATAAGGGATCAAAGACACCGAGCACTCTGTCTGGAATCATATGTTTCTGCGTTCAATATATTAGGCTTGCTGCAGACTGACTGGTTGCTGCTATCTTGCACGATCCACGCGTCGCATCCCCTCTCCGCGTCTAGTAATGCACCCTCGCGGTTTTCAGTAAATTTTCTGTCTAGGTATACATTTTGTATCCCCCACTCACGCAAGATGACCCGTGTGTTTTTTAAAACGAGGTTTGTAATTGTTTCTGTACAATATTATAGGAGAAAAATTGTGACGATAGTCGAGTCATTGTACTGAGGTACTCCCCTAGGAATGGGATAGGATACAAATGACTTATGATGGAATGTTCTTCGATTCTTTTATGTACAATCAAAGTTTAGATCTCTATTTAGATGACCCAGCTTCGCGCGTCGCAGGTTGATACTGTAACCCGCGGTTTAGTAACCGTGGTCCCCGAATACTGACTGTTAACGGGATCCGATTGTATTCTGCAAAATTAAACGTAATGGGGTCGTGAGGAAATTAGTGACATAACACACACTGCCGTTCCTCTTTTTTCCTACAACAGTGGCTTAAAATGAGTCTTTTATTTCCTGTGGGATTGGAATGCTCTCCCTCCTCGTGATTTGTCGACGTTCATTTCGCAAGAACTCTGTGCACTTCCTCCTGTCTCCCATGATGGATGCTGCGTCCTCGGCGCGAAAAAATGTCCTCCATCGACAATCCGTCTACTCTTCTCACTGTTCGCCATCCGTCACCTCTCCCTTCAACCGTGATTGCTTCTCGCTCCCTCTTTCTCGCGATATCGACAGGCCTCTCTCAGTCATCCCGGAGATTCAGAATGAGAGGAGAAAAGCATCATGAGGGAGTATCATAAAATTTTAATTATTTCTTAGAAATAGCAGATATATCTGAGATATTAGTTATTCTGTATATTCATCGATCTTTATGTACATAACATTGCAAATTATAGGTTTTCACGTTGATTTGTTTGGTTTTGGGAATTGATTGAACGATTAGCAACCCCACATCGCAAAGTTCTTACACTATTGTCCTGGGTATCAAGTTTTAATTTATTACTAGTGCAATTGGAGAAATTATATTTTTATTCCTTTGATCTTCTTACATAGTCTTTATCAGTGTTCCCAATGTTTCTGACTCTGAGGGGGAGAATGCTGTAGACTCTTCATATTGCGGGTTACTTCAATCTACAGTGTCTTGAAATTAAACAAATGACACGAATAACAACATTATGTACATATTCAAATCATTTCATATACAGAATAAATTTTATCCACACGTCACGTTTATAGTTCAAGTAGTAATGAAATCTTTACGGTAACCTCTCTTATATCTACATGTCTTAAAAACACATTTTAACAACACTAATCTACACTACATATCTCGAAGACCCCAGGGACTTGCCTTTTTTAGGTAAGTACGGGCATCATGACCCCGAGGCACCCTAGTGATCTTTTTCCCATGGGGTTTACTGTTTTTGGTAAACACGTTGACGCCCCCCGCCCCTTGTTACCCTAGCGATCCTTCTTATTGTCTACCAATTTTTGTCTTTTTCTTCAATTTCTTCACATCTAGACCACAGTTATATCTTGTTTTGAAGCTTTTGAACCCTAACGAAAGGCTCTATTCGGAGAGATATAGTCAGCAAACGGATGATTTAAGGTATGTGCTTACCTTTGGAGCACTTTTTTTTTTTTTTTTTCAAAAAAATTAAAAAAATCTGTGAAACAGTTATGTTTTTCATTACAATGGTCTTTCGGCCGCGAGTGGTTTTCCGACCCCGAGGAGGGGGACAGAGTTGATGACCTTGATGCGGTAGCGTTGTTTCGAACCCTGGACGAAGGGGTCCGAAGTTGACGGTCCTACCAATCAGGCTGAAAAGATATCTCATCGGGCTGGTTTAGTAAGGCCTTTTAACTTCTAACGTTGTTGTAGAACAGTCGCTGCAGTCTATAAAATGGTAAATTCAAATGTCATTTCAATGAACCTTTTATTTATTTATTTATTTTTTTTTTACATTTTGGCCAATGGGTTTAAATTTATTAAAAATTGACATTTGCGCTTAAGTTCTTACAACAAATTCTAATGAATATATTTCTCTTTTTGTTTCAATAATATATTTAATATTCATATATGTGTGTTGTGAAGCAGAAAAATGCAGTTATCTTTTAAACTTAGCGAGTTTTACCAAAACTTAGAAACACAACATGATTTTACAAATTTTTTTTTTCACTCTTTTAAATAAAAACTCCCAAATGAATAGTTGCGAACCTCAAAAATAACTTTTTCCTATATAACATACCTAGAATTGTAATAATGTAAGGTTCGGAAGGGTGGGAATGAACGGAAGGCATCTCTAAAACAATTTAATTTATTAACAGAAGCTCAGCTACAGAACAAATCTATCCCCCCCTCTCTCTCAAATTTCATTAGAATTTACGAAATACTTTCAAATAAAAGAGGTTGGCGATGTTCAAGAGGAAGCACTTCGTGCTGTATCATGATAAGGCCGGACCACATTCTGCTTTGGCGACTGGTCAGAAAACCGCAGAGTTAGGTTGGGAAATTCTTTCGCATCCTTCGTACTCTCCAGACCTAGCACCCTCCTATATTATCACCTGTTTCTCTCTCTTCAACATTTTTTGAAGGAAGGATAAAAAATCAAAATTGAAGCAGATTATCAGCCAAGCACTACTTGAGTTCTTCGCCTCTAAAGCCAAGACATTTTTCAAAAATATTACAAATTACCATGACACTGGTAAGAAATCCTAAAAACGACGGAAATTAAACTGTACAATAAATATTAAAAGTATGGAAAATGTGTTATTAATGTACTAACGGACATAACTTTCTGATAGACCTAGTATTTTTTATCTTGTGCAGATGAATATTCGATTGCCAACCATTCAGATTTTCCACTGTGTAATGTTTGAATTCTTTTAAGTTCGAAAATGTGACGCCGATGAACTTTGCTTTTTACTCCGACCCTGTGTTTCTCTGTTTCACATAATTATTTCCTTTTTGGTAGACAACATGCACTTTTTTTCTTCCATTTTTTCTAATTTAGTATCCCGCGGATTTTTTTTTTATTTTTTTTATTTCAACTGAATCATGGTGTAAAAGGTGTCACTAATTATTTTGGATGAAATGTATCTGCCATGGTGGACCATTCTTTTTTTAATTTTTTTTTTTTAAAAAAGGAAATATATCGGTAAAAAATTATGATTTTCGTTGTTTTGTATTTTACGTATCAGAAAGTTTTTTTTTTTTTTTTTAAATCATGCATTTGAACTTTTCTCAATAAGTGAGGATCTTAACTATTTTCGTTTTTAAAATTTTTTCGTGACGTTTTTATTTATTTTCTGGCGATAATTTTTTCAATTTCTTACCTTCTAATGTTGTTCTCAGAACAAATATGCGATGGTTTTAAATGTATGGAATACAGAATGTCGCTTTAAGCTGGTACAAACAATGTTGGCATTCATCTCTTTGGTAGCGAAACCATTATTCACGATGAGTTGTGTTCTATTTGGAAACCCTTTCTGTGTTGGATATTGCCAGGTAACAAGTCACTGTTGCGATCGCTTTTCATTAAAACTATTCTAATCCATTTCCTTCGAAAACACAGACGCTTTCTATTTGACGAAACAGTCGGACGCCTTTAACACGCGGTTCAGTTACACGTGAGTCTGTTTTACACGCGATTTTACTGTGGATCCCTCCATTAGCAAGCCCTTGTGATATCACTCCTGGATATTGTGGCGCCAAAATTTTTATTTTCTTTTTATGAAATTCAGATAACTCTTTTGTTCGAATGGCGTCACAACCTCCTGTTGAGAGCAGACATTAATATTTTTTTCTTCTTTTCCATTCTTTATAAATGAATCACCATTCCTCGGAATGTGAAATGTATCAGTTTTTATCTTTTTTTTTTTTTTTTTTGTATGAGATTATTTTCAAGAACTCATGATCGGTGAGTTAGCTGTACATTCAACCATTTGATATTGGTCAAATTTTAAAGAGTTTTAAAGGATTTTTTTCATTTTATAAGCGATTTCCGCAGTAATTAAAAGTAATATCGAAAGAGTGTAAACAGAAGGCGTATAAGATCCCGGAAAAAATCAGTGCTATCGAAAGAATAAAAAAGGGGCGGTTTTCGTCGAGTCGTGGGTTTCGTCTTCGATGCACGTCAAATCTGTCGAAGCTCAAAGTGCTCCTGCTGGAGTGATGTGAAAGTTAGGAGAGAGAAGTACCAGCTCAGGTGTCGTCGTCGTCTCTTAACCGAGGTTCAAAATGACGAGGTCCGTCGCGAATAGCCCTCGTGTTGCTTCTAGTGTTATGTTAATAAAACCAATCAATCGAAAAGGGGCAAGACAAGCAGAAAGTGCAGAACTTGATCTACCTGAGTCTATACTACGTTGATGATTAAAAACGGTGATAAACCTCGTTCATAACGCGGATAATGGTAAAGAAATGGCCGGGAAAAGGGCCTCGCAACAGATGAGGAAGAAACAAAATGCCAGTGAAAAACAATCATGCATCTAGGGATTGATTGATTAAACATTAAATTCAATTTTCTTTACTTATTTTAAGGATTATTTAATTCAATATTTTATATAATAGGCCGCGTTGACTTACGTATTGTAAAAATAGCATACTTTACTATAAATTTATTCTCTCGAATTATCCAGTTCATGTGTAATTTAACACGAATGTTCGTTACTCGGAAAATGCTTATGAATGCTGGAACTTACATAGAATTTATAATAATACTGCAACTCGCAGTTCACATAATACGCGATTTAACAACATTGGACCCCTACTACCGCGAATTACCCGTGTGGTGATGGGGAATGACAGAATTAGTCCCACTGTAGCTCATGCATGTCGTAAGAGGCGACTCAATTGGGTACCCAGCGTCTGGGGGTATAGCCAGGCACCCTGACCCCGGGGATTATATCAGGGGACCTCGGGGACTTGCCTTTTTTTAGGCAGGTACGGGCATCATGACCCTGAACCACCTTAGTGATTTTATTTTCTTTCCTATGGGGTTTACTGTCTTTGGTAAACACGGGGGACGTACCCCCGGGATACTCTAGTGATTCTGCTCTATTTTCGACTCTCCTTCTTGTCAACCAATTTTTGTCTTTTTTTAAATTTTGTTTCACTTCTGGACCACAGTTTCATCTTGTTTAGCGCAGTTTAGCCACACCTGGCTCTTGCGCCAATAACCTTTACTTTCTCTCACTCCCTATTTTTTTGTTTTCTCGCACACCACCCATCAGATGATTGTTGAATGAGCATCACAACCGTTAGTTGTATCGTTATGGATGCACATTTACTGGATGAATTTTCGTGAAGAGATCGTAGACCACGGGCGTCAGATTCGTTTCCAACAAAGGGGTAACTTCTAACGATTAACAGTTATGCGGGTCGCATTATATGTGGCTCCCCGCACCCCCCCTTTTTTTTTTCTTAAGGTACCGGGACATAAGGAGAAATTAAGAAATTCTATGTTTATTTTTTTGATAAAAAGTTTTTTCCCCCATATTTTCTGACGTCACGTTACTTTTACCTGACTCTTGTGCCATAGTATGAGTAAATATAACTAACTCTAAAAGGCAATAACCTATGCAAAGACACGCAAGTCTGTTCCAACCCAACTATTTATTTATCAATTACTTGTAATATAATATTTAATGGGTTATAACTCTCTCTCTTTCTCTCTCTCTCTCTGGACCTTAAGATTAACCTACTAATTCAAATATTATTGAAATAGTATGCTCTTACCGGAATCCTTCCAGTTGAGGTTGCTTTTGTCCGTCAAATCCTCTGCGACAGCTATAACCAGTAACTACTCTCGATATTATCGTCCTCTTGCTAGAAATAAAACAGAGTTAACCCCACTCTTCCTCTTTCCTCTAAATTTCCCTTTACTTATATACCGTCATATCTAAACCACTTCGCTTTATTTCCACCTGCATCTAATTCACATAATCACGTTTCATTTTGGTTGGGAAGAAATTGTTATTTCATTCAATCAATCTCTAAGTCCCCAAGGTTAGTGAAGAGAAAATCACGAATAGCCCATCGTCAGAAGTTGAATATGGACATGATTTTTGAGATAGTTGCTTTTAGATACCATTATAAAGAAAGCTATTATACAATATGGCTCCAAATTTTTTATACTTCTATAAAGGGTACTTATGCATATTGTGAACCAAATTTTTTTTTTCTTCAAGTAATACTTAGGTTTTAAGAAATAATTCTATGTATGAAAAAACGAAAGAAAAAAAATTAAATTTTCCAAAATTACTTAGTTCTATAATTTTTTTCAAAGAAAATATATAGTAATATCATTGGAAAAGTTGGTTCTCACCGTATTTTGTTTTCTATATGAGGAATGCAATATTTTCTTTTTGGAATATTATTTTTGGTACCCAAATGCGAATGTATCTGAAAAATCATGTCCATATTCAATTCAAAGGGAAGCTTTTTGACCCTTGAAAATACTTTTGTAGTTAAATAAAATGCTTAAATTAACATTACTAGGCACGCAAAATTCTTCAGCTCAACAAATAGTTTTTAAAACATAAATGTCACCGAATGAAAGTCTTAAAATCGGTATTTCATTCCCCCCCCCCCCGCATGTCCTGGTACACTTAATGTTTTCGGTTTGGCAACTCTTATTTTCACCGTCGCCTCCAGCCATCCAGTGCTTTAAGAATGCCATTGTTTATTGCCTTGATATTTTCCCGTGTTCCAGAGAACGCAGAAAGCTTCCTTGCGAAAGTCGTGGCCTTTTCGAGTTTTCATTTATTGGAAAATCGATTGTGTTTGTAGCGGCGCACCCTCGTCTTTGGCGAAGATGTAACTCCTCCGTCCGAATGAAGTTTAAAAGCTTTTTATTGTTTGCATTCCAGAGAAAGCTATTAGCGTATATCACCGCCGACAGCTGTCTCCAGATAGCGCCTTCAGATTACGCCCCGTGCGCCCGTTCTTCCGGAATCGAGATCGCCCGGAACCTCTGTCTTTTCTTTTGTGTCGACTCACTGATAAAAAAAAAAAAAAAAAAAGAGTCCCAAAGCGGATTTCGTGTGAGAATTGAGCCAGATGAGAGCGCCGTGATATATTAAAAGTTTTTTTGTTATTCGCATGGCGACGGGCAAAGTTCAACGGTGTACTCCGAAGTGTGTGAATTTGTATCCATTCGAAATGTGAAATGGGAGAAAATAAAGGATTAAAAAAAAAAACACCTTTGGAATGATTTTGGAAAACAACACCAGGATGCATTTCTTTCGTATCTAGAATTGCGTAGTGCACAAATGTGTGAACGGCTTTCAACAATCTGTACTCTGTACCTAATTTTTTTTTTTTTTTTTTTTTTTTTTTTTTTTTTTTTTTTCAGTAGGCTTCTGGCAAGTTTTCATCGCAATCGAGTGATAACAACCAGTATTGTTTATGTTCCAATACGTGACGTAAGCAAAAATGGCTGAAAGAACGCTGTTGTAAATGTCAGCCAAAACGATTCATTCTTTAATATTATCCTTAGAAGCTCGTTTAAATGTTAATTGTGTTCTTAATTAATGAATTTGTATTCGTTTGAGTAGATGGATCTATCGTAATTTGTAACGGTCCGTCAAACTGAACAGTCTCAAAAAGTTGGAAAGGTGTAAAAAATTCGAATTTGCAAAACAAGGCATGGAATGTGGTTTAAAAAAATGTACAAAGCATCATTTCGCTTTAAAAATGATATTGTTTGATCATTTTGTAATTGGTCTGTGTATGTGATCTCTAGCGTATGATAGATACTTAATATATTAATTTTAAATCTTTTAGGGCAAATAGGTCTAGTCGGCTTCCTAAAACTCTTTAAATTAAGTATTGTTCTTTCTTCGTCCTCCCTCCCCTTTTTGTGTCCTTTTATTTTGCCCACTTTTCTGATAAATGGACCATGTTCTCCGACGACGGAATTGATAGTTTTAGAAAAAAATTACATCCTGATCAATATTTTCATATTCGTAGTGGATATCATGCACAAGTGCCCTTCACTTAATCCAACTAATTTATACAGAATGTGCGGCGAAATAAGGGAATGGCTGTTTCAAACAAATTTATACGGTTTTTTTGACCCGAAAGATTCGTCTCAAGTTGATACCTATTTAATATTGACTTCGCTGTCAAAGGTACTGCAAGCACTTCTGCTAAAAGGGGTTCGCAGTGGATGTCATCTTAGAGTTTTTTCAAAAATTGTTCTAAGTCTCTATTTTTTAATCTCACAACCCATCAGAACACTCACAAATGTCATTTCCACAACCAATCAGATACCGCCCACAAATGTCATTTTCCTACTAAGACGAGAGCTGCTGCCTCCTAATTGGGTGTCTCAGTTTAACTTGATCTCCCAAACCCCAGGTAAACACCAAAATGGAAAATCTCAGTAAATTTCTCCTTTTTAAAGCAATATTTTTCAATAAACTTTAAGTCTAAATCTGATACTTCTCAATAAACTGTAATTCTTAAAATAAATGCGCTTGAAAAAAAAAAAAAGATTAAATTTTAAGATCCTTATTTTCATTAGGTACATGGAAAATAGTAAAGTTGACCTCAATTTCACAGATGGTTGGTAGAAGGTCTACATTGTTGGATCTACTATCCTCCTTCTGACGTTTATAGAAGCAACTGTATTCCAAATTTAAATGTAGAAGTAAATTCCCATGGACCACCTATCAGTGTACCTTTGGTATCATGTTATTCTCATTTGGGAGGTTGCCTTTCACTATGAGGACAGGAAAAAAACCACTTTGATTCGCTTTTGCAGTGCTCTTGTTAGGTTTTTGAGACTTTCTTCAATGGATCTAAGTCTTTTCTTATCTGCATCAAGTGTTACATTTGCCGAGCATCCCTGGCCAAATCCTCGATTGTTTGAAGCTGTACAAGTATGAACATCTTTCCTATCCATTTTAGATTTTTGGATTTTCTTGGAGTGCATGGACTTGCTGGCCTTTGTGGACTTGAAACATCGTACAGAAATATGTACTTTTTTTTTATTTGCGGAATTCTTTTTAAGGTTGATAGGGTGTAAAAACTGAAGAATTTTTTTTTTAAACAAATAAAGGCATGATTGGGATTCAATCGAGATGAAATATTAAACAAAAAAATTCATCGTTTAAATGTAGTACAGGGTAATTCAAAATAATTCATCCGATTTCAAAATTCCATATTTTCAAAAACAAGCGACAGAGAATGATAAATAATACATATTTACAAAGGGAGAGTGTGAAAATGTTATATTGTTAACAATAGATGGCACTCGTGTGTTCTTTATGAAACTATTTCACGAAAACTGTATCATAAACTGGAATTACCTCGCAGTTGGATCGGTCGCACGGTTGGCCACCTAAGTCACCTGATAGGATGGAATGCGATTCCTTCCTTTGGAAGTTTGTGAA